>VXAD01006267.1:437812-478342 GCA_013399195.1 Dicrurus megarhynchus | reverse complement strand
GCCGGTGCCACCCCCGCCCCTCCCATTGGCTGGCGCGGGCGGCGGTGTCAGCGGGGCCGGGGCGGGGCGCGCGGTGCCTGAGGGGCCGCTGCTGCCAAGGGACCTCCCCACCGCGGGAACCCCGTTAGGCTGGACAGCAGGAGGAATTTTTTCATAGAAGGGGTGATTAGACATTGGAATGAGCTGCCCAGGGAGGCGGTGGAGTCACCGTCCCTGGAAGTGTTTAAATAAAAAATGGGCGTGGCACTCAGTGCCACGGTCTGGTTGACACGGTGGTGTTCGGCCACAGGTTGGACTCGATGATCNGGGCGGGGAGAGGGCAGGGGGTGCGGGGGACGGCCCTGGGCGCGGGGCGGACAGCCTGGGCTGCCGCGCGGAGAAGGAAAATCGCTGCTAGCGAACCGGACGGTGACAGCGTGGACGATCCTTGCGGGAAAAGAACCAGCCCCCGGGGATGTGTCCTCTCCGCCACCGAGCCTGCGCTCCGCCCCTCCTCGGCCCGGCCCTCGGCCGCCGCAGGCTGCAGGTTAAGCTTATCTGAGCCACGGACGTTTAATCCCCACCTGGAGCCCGTATCGGAAACATCCTGTGCACGACAAGGTCGGTGGGGATGAAAATGCCAAGTATTTATGAGACTGGGACGCTTTGTGTCTGGCGTGCCCTTGTGCTGTAGCTGTGTGCTGTTTTCAGAAGAGCCAGCAACTTAATTCCTCCTAAACTCCTTCCTGCCTGGCCATGGCATAAACCTCTAACATTGTTACCTCCGAATTCAAACCTGGCCGAGAAGGGTGTCGGCAGCTGCCTTCACAGAACGACTGATGCCAGCTCAACCCCAGCTCAGTCTCAGGATGCCCATCCCAGTTCCACGGTCTTTTCTGCACTTTGCTTTCCCCCCTCACACTCTTGTCTCCGAACCTGGATTTCAAGACGAAGGCCAGCACTATAACGCTACAGCTGTTTGCCTGCCTGACAGTGCCCGTCTTCACCCTGTCTCTCCATTATGTACAGAGCTAGGCCAGGAAAAGCCTGTTTCTTTCCCGGTCTTGAGCTTTATATCTCAAACGAACAGGTTCAAAAACTGACGTTCTTTGAATTGTGCTGTTGCACACAGTCTAGGAGAAGCAATTCTGTATTTGTTTCTGATCAGTCTCTTCTCCTCAACCACTTTTTTAATCCCTGAAGGAATTACTGTTACAGTAACCCACAACAGAATGAAGCTTTCCCCAGAGTTGATGTCGACCAGTCACATAAAGCAGCACGTACTTGCACCTTTCCTTCCTCTTGTACCACAAACCAGAAAAAATGACAAGAACCAGGCTTCGGATACAGCACCTAGAAAGCAAGAATATTATACAACTTGTTACCATCCATTTGCTACCTTGACTTATTTTTATTATTATTATTTGATCTTCACATTATAAAACTAATGTTTGTCAAAACTACTTCAGGTAATCTTCTGTTCTACATCTCATTCATTTCCCTGCGAGAGAGGATTTTGCTTTGTCTTTGCTCTCAAAAGTAAAATACTTCTTGCTTTCCATACATTGAAATATTCTCCAGACATGCAGCAAGAGGCTGATTGGGACAGGCACTGGTTAGGGAAGCATTTGTACTCCTTTGCTCCCTTGGCTCTTGGTAGCTGATGTTCTAAGGTGGTCTAGTCTAGACCTT
Organism: Dicrurus megarhynchus; assembly: GCA_013399195.1. Classification (NCBI taxonomy): domain Eukaryota; kingdom Metazoa; phylum Chordata; class Aves; order Passeriformes; family Dicruridae; genus Dicrurus; species Dicrurus megarhynchus. The sequence continues at coordinate 476,671 of VXAD01006267.1, read as the reverse complement.
TGATTTAGAGCCAGAGTTTTCACGTACAAACCAGAGATAACATAGGAACTGACAAATATTTTCTCAGGAAGAACTGAAGGTTTTACTCTGAAAATATGTATGTACCATATAGGAAAAATATCCAGGTTGGACGAGGATATTTTTCATAAATGAGTAATACCAAAAACAGGTAGAACAAAAAACCAGAAAGCTCTTCTTTAACTTTGCCTTTACTCCTGCAGTATAAAGCTCTTTTTCAGGGATATAGCCTGCTAATGCACCATCACTAACATCCATCTCAGGCAGAAAAGCACTTGGACTCCCACACATATTGATTAATCGTCCCTTTATCAGACCTCACAGACAAGGAAAAAGAGAACTGTAAGGATAATCTTACAACCCAGAGCTGTGCAGCATCAAACACATGTCCAGTCAAGGCACAGCCCTTGGTGCAGATCTTGCCCATGAAGAGGTTCCCCAAAGTTTTTTGTCTGTAGAGCTTTTCTGAGCAGAAAACGATTCTGGTCACTATTCCTATTGCCAAACAAAAGCTCGTTCACATGAGAATCTGCTGCTTTGCTTCGACATAAAGACAACATGAGGCGGTGTAATTGCCAATGCCAGGACCAAGCTCCTACAGGTTCCTTTGTCACAATTAGCTGGCCAAGTGTTTTCTGTGGCCAGGGAAGAGGTGCAGCACAGGATAGACCAGAAGGCCAAGCACAGGTGCTGTAACATAACCTGTGTCCTCTCGGGCTAACTGGTTCATGGGTCTTTAACTCCTTCACGGCCTTTTGGTTCAGGAGGATGCTGCTGAAATATGACTGTTGTAGTAACACAGAGTATCACATCCCCGGCCTAAAGAGTAAGCAAGGTGATTGGGTAATTCACCAGTTTTCTGCAAGGTAAGTATTAACTCTATGGGAATGTTGAAGATACAGCATAGCACTATAATAAAATTATTTAATTGCTCTGCAACTTGTCTCCAACAAGATGACAGATATTCTTGAAATACAAGTTTAAAAGTTAGTCTGGAGCTGTGTAAGAACTGCAGTGCATGGAGAAACTAAGAGAAGAAAAGAAAGAGTCCCTCCCCAGAGCTAGGAAATATATTTCAGGATACAAATCCTCTAATGCAATATTAAAAAAAAAACAAAAAAACCAAAACCAAACAAACAACAAAAAAAACCACCCCCCAAAAACACCAACCAGAAAAAAATACCTTTAATAGGTCAAACAAAAATCCATCACAGCAGCAATCTCTTATGTGCACGAGTACCACTGTGGTAGAACCCACTATGGTTCAATCCCTCTCCCAGTCCTTTGGGCTGCTCTTCGCCCACATCAGCTTATTTACACCCTCCCTGTCTGATGCCATGCCAGCCACACCACCAGCAGGGGAAAGCTGGAGCAGCAGTAGGGAAGAAACGCTTTTGCCTGAGGGATTTGTGTCCCTCCCCACAAGGCAGCAGCCAGGGACTACTTGCACACTTTCAGGAGATGGTGAGCACTGACAAGGATGCTCTGCTGGGTGCTACCCTACATTTTACATCTTTGGTCCTGGTCCAGTGATCTTCGTACATCTTCCTCCTTCTCCCTGTATCTGTTGCTGCCTCTAGTTATTGGTTCCCTTTTCTCCCCCCTTCCCTCTTTAGCCCTTTTCCTTGAGGAGGGCTTTAAGATTTTTCAGGATATTTCCTATTTAGAAGAATTAGAGATTTCCATAGAGACTGTAGGAGAGGAACACCTGCCACAGCCCCTGCTTGAGGCCGAGCAGACGAGCCAGGGTGCTTTCCCACCTTCACTGCTGAGTGATGTTAGAGCCTTCATGCTTGGCTATTACCTTTAACCCATGAATTTGTCTAACCCTTTTAGAACTTGCTGCTAGCGGTGAGCTGCAGCCCCCAGAAACATGTCCTCTTATAGCATTTTAAACCAATCTTCTGCTGGTCTTGTCAAGTAGCCCTAGTGCTTTTGTTACAGATTCTGTGAAAAATAATTCTTACTCTCTGCCTTTCTGCTTTTGTAAAGCCCAGTCACAGGCATGTTTGAATTCTCCTCTCCCAGCTGAAGCCCTGGCTTCCCCAGCTCCATGGCATTTTGGTTTCCTTCACAGCATTTGGTGTGGAGCATAGTCAAAAGCTGCTGGCAACCTACCAATTCCCTGCCACCAAAGCTGGCTGAAGGGCTAAGTAACACATCTTGACCTTTATTGCCATCTAGCATAACTGCTTGGAACAATAAATCCCGCATATTTACCTCAGCTTGAGGTAAGTTCCAAGTGCCTGCTCCAACAGATGCAGGAGGTGTGCTAATTTCCTTCATGTCTTCAGTAGTAGAAGTCAATGACTGCAGTAGATGGCAAGTCCTGAGCTGTATGTACATAATACAAGACATTAATAATATGGTCTTAAAAACAGGAAGAAACCCCCACTGCATTCCATTCTTTAATTTTTTCAGCATCTCTTCTCACCAAGAACGACTATAACGTACTAACTTCAAAGTTACTAACTTTTGGTGTTCAGTCACAGACTATTAAAAACAGTCACACTGTGCTCTCTTCCTTAGCTCAGCAGGGAAAAACAGGGAAGGCACTTACTTTGGCTGTGTCCTGGATCTGCGGAGGGAAGCAGCAGCTGCCATTTGTGCCTCCAGCTGTTCTTTCTTACAGGTGTTTCAGGTTGCATGCAGGAGCTGAAGTACAGTATCCAACTGCATTTCCATAGTGGATCTCCATCACTAAAATAAATGAGGATCAAATGCAAGGCACCAAGTCTACCTAGAGATGTTGAGATGTCCAGGGAGAGGATCAAGAGCACAAGTCCTGTGAGAAGCAGCTGAGGGAGCTGGGGGTGTTTAGCCTGGAGAAAAGGAGGCTCAGGGGAAACCTAATCATTCTTCCTGGAAGGAGGTTGTAGCCAAGGGGGGTGGGGTTGGTCTCTTCTACCAAATAACAAAATGGCCTCAAGTTGTGCCAGGGAATGTTGAGATTGGATATTAGGAAAAGTTTTTTCATGGAAAGGGTCGTTAAGCAGTAGAACAGGCTGCCTGGGGAAGTGAGTGAGTCACCATCCCTGGACTTACTTAAAAAATGGGTAGATGTGGCACTCAGGGACACGGTTTCACGGTGCACTTGGCAGTGGTGGGTTAATGGTTGGACTTAGGGGGTCTTTTCCAGCCTAAACAATTTATGATTCTTTATTGACAGGCAAAACAAAGAAGAAAATAAAGCCACAATCTCACTTTATCAGAAGAATGAACTAGGTTTAGCCTTTTGTATTTAGGTCAATGATTCTACCTAAACCATGATCAATTTACAGAGGTAGGAGTTGATTCAGGCAAAGAACTCCTGTGATAACTGGCCTATAGAGAACAACTTCTCCTGGAAAACCATTGTGAAAGATTATATATTGCCCTAACAGAGGGTAAAAAATTTGGAAATAATGGCAACCCGTCATCAAAACTCTGCCTGCAAGAACTGCCAGTTGGCCAATTGCCATGCACAGTATTGAGCAGTCACTCAAAAATAGCTGTTTATTCCATACAAATAGTTCTAAACTCTTCATGTACCAGAAAGCACAAAACACTGATGTTAGCTGGTGCACTTAAAGAACGGAGTTGAAATGTACAAAGACATTTACATTAAAAGGCAAGGACAATCAGAGAAGAAAAGCCATTACATTAAAAGCACTCCTTTAGGCACGTGACTGTTCCACATCACTGTTTACTGCAGGATCAGCTACCTGAAGGTCCCAACTATCTCATGGCAACACCAGTAACTTTCAGTGACACACACTGTAATACCTTCAGAGACAAATCAACCAAAATATTCAGCAATCCAAATGCATCCCAGTAAGCTGCACAGAGACATAACCCTTTTTAAAAATGCCACAAACTAAGGCAACTCCCAGCCACTTTTGGCATGGCAGGCTTTGACACACTGAAAGACTACAGCTCATCTTTAAATAGAATTCAGAAGACTAAATAGCTCTACGTATAACCTTAAGTACTTAAAAATTTTTAACAAGAAAATAATTGGCAGCCTCCACTTTTTTTTTTTTAAGAACTCCGATCATAACAGATGTGGGGACTTGAAGTCAGGCAAATTTCATAGAGTGGCATTTTTTAGGAACAGCACCTGAATTCAACTTTAAAATTTTGAAGGGTGAGACACCAAAATACCTTGCTAAATGAGTAGTCTTTTAAATTACATTTTTATTTTGCAAGAAAATAAATTATACAACTTAAAAAATAAAATTCAAAAATTAAGCAGTACATCAAAATAGTTTAGCTGGACTGCCATACAGAAACTACCACCATTCAAAATTGTACAGCATTATTATCTTGGTAGTGGCACACATTCAAAATTGTAAATACCATATGGAGATAGTTATTACAACTCAGGAACTCGAGTTCGCTCAACACTCCAGACTACATATAGTGTGTATGACAGGAAAGCTTTCATGTATTGTTTATTTCACAAATATGACCTTAAAGAATTACAAAGATAGCATCCCAGTCATTTAGATGAAAATAGAAAACAGTTTGAGATAGCAAATCTTTCTGTAAAACTATCAAATCTTTTTGCCAATTGTATTTTTAAAATTTGCACTTTACAGGACAATGGCATCCCAATGCAGATAAATGCAAGATGTGAACATTCAGAACATTTATATTGATTTTAAAAAGGTGAAAAATGAGAAACTCACATTGTCATTTGGAAATGTAACTGCATTACAGTCATAACAAATGAAAGATATATGAGTAAAAATAGAAGCTAGGGACACCAACTGTGGAGAGGAAAATGGAAGACTTCAGAATTGAAACAGGTTCTCATCAAGTTGTTGGGACAAAGAAAGATTTAACAGTATTTCTTAATTAAACCCATTAAGAGTGATTCCCCCCCGCCCCTTCTACACCAGATTTCATTCCTTAGCTATTCACCGTGGCAGTGTGTGTGGCAACGCGTTTTTCAGATGCAGCACCTCCTTAAGCTAGGTCTTTGGACATACATATTCATAGCTAAAAATTGCAGTCTTAAAAGTGCGTTGTTGCCATATTGCAAGTGAGGAAGAGTTTTCATTTAGATCTGAACTCTACCCTCCCCAAAAGACAGCTTACCCCAGGTATCTCCCTTTGCCCCAGGTGATACTAGTTTTAAGTGCATATTGGTGAAGTGACCTGATGAAGGATGCTAAACATGATTCTGCATCTTCAACAAATTTGCTGGTGTCTGTCTCAGATTTCATAAAAAACCCAACATCCATTTCTGGTATATATTTAAAGAAAAATGACCATGTCATAGGCACATTACCAATCCTATTTCCATCCCAGGTTTTGAGAAATACATAGGTAACAATTAGGTTGTATTGTATTTATTAGTTGAAAGAACATGTAGCTCCTTAGCTTTTAGCAACCTTTTGCTTTCTGCATACACTCCAGCTTCCTAAACAGTTGTATCTGAGATGCAGTCTCTTAAACTTCTCTCTCAAATCTAAACCAATGGCTTCAAAATTAGCATTATACACTTGCCAGCTCTTTCATGGGTATGTGACCATTTCACACCTGTTCTTCTCTGGTTAAGGGTTGGAATTTTTCATGTTGAAGAGTGTGCTCAGACTGTCATGTTCTCCCCAGTTATCCCAAGTAAGCATTTATTACTTTTAAGTTACAAAGACTGAAAGTCTTGCAGCACAAAGTTTTTTATTAGAATTTTGTTTTCTAATGTTCAAATAGTTTCATTGGTTAGCTACACAGAGCACCACTTGCTTTTGATTCTGAATTGCAACACCACGGGGCCAACATAAAAGATGCAATATTTTTAAACAGCATCTACTTTTGAGTATCAATAAAAGCATGTAACACAAGCTGTAGAATTTCAACCAATTATAATTAGCCAGGCCTTGATTTCTCTCCATCTCCTGGTCATGAAACCCTCACTACCAAAAATTTCTTACTTAAACAGATGTCCAAGTACACACTGTTCTCAGGCAGTCACACTGGCATTTACATTAGTAACAGAGCACGCAGCCTGCTTAAGGGTGCAAACAGCCATTCTTGGAGAGTTTGCTTTTAAACCACTCTTACTGCATACTTTACTGTAACCATGTGAAAGTAAAACTCCTTCTCTTACTTACTGGAAAGCTTTCTTTTTTGACTAAAGTTAATGGTATCCTCTTCCCTATTTCATCATCAAAGAAGATGAGGCCTTTAGATGTTGTAGTTCAACTGGTTAATTAAAAAATAACTTCACACACTTGCGATTTATAGAAGAAATATTCATACAGAACTGAGTAAAGCGCAACTTACCTTTGTCCTAACACAGGCACTCTGCTCCTATGACTCATGGTATCGCTCCAGTACATGCTGGGACATTTCAGAATAGCAGAGAGTAGGGCAGTGCCAAATGGCTACTGCAGATGATTGAGAATGGAAGAGGTAACTTTAAGAAGTTGAGATTCCTGATGTGTGTTTGGCACTCTCTCTGCATCCACTGAACACAGTATTTTTCCTTAGCGTTTTATAATTTTCATTAGAAGTGTATTTCCTACCCTACCAGTTACAAAATAAAAAGCAGAGGGTTTGTTTTTCATATAAAGATGTTGACTAGTCCAATTGGATTAACCTTGCATGTATATAAAAGTTACCACTGAGGAAATAGTACAGGGATCTTCAAGTGTTATTCTCTTTCTGGGGGAGTTGTGCATAAATTACTCTTTAATGCATCCTGATATATGTAGTCATACTGAAATATTTGGAATATAGATATTAAATGTAAAAGAAAATACACTTAATATTTCTGTTCATATAGCAGGTCCACCCATGAAAACTGCTTTTAGAGTGAAGTATCATTCCAGAAACCTTTACCTTGTCAAAAAGGGTTGTAGCAAATCATCTGTCCAAATAAGGTAACAACATATCCACTTGTCTAGAGGAAACAATTTAAAAACAATGATCTCTTGCTTAGGGAAAAATATCACCGATTACTTGGAATTACTTTTGTGTCACTTAATGTGTCAATTATTAAAATCCAGTTACTAGATTGAAGCACTGCTCTAGCCAACAGGTTTTAACTGTAACAAATACGTATCAGTTGTGATGCATGTGTTTGTGTCTCTCAAATGTTATTACATGAAAAGGATCCAAGATGGACAGTACATTACTCTGTTGATCCAAAACACAAACGTGAAAGTGCTACTTCTAGTCCTAACTGCATTAAAAAAAAAAAACCAAACCCAAAAACCAAAACCAAACAAAACAAAAAACAAACCCAAACCAAAACTAATAGCAGTTCCTCAGTGCATGAATATTTGAATATTTTTTCCTTGTGCAAGTACTGGTCATCTAAAAACCCAAACCTGTATTCTTCCTGGTGGGTGTAAATCAAATCTACTTTAAAAAGTTCACAATGGGCTCTTCATGAATGCAAGTTTCCCACAAAACAGCATGCTGTTAAAAGTGTGCAACATGAAGGGAATGCCATCATGCTAGCTGAATGAGATTGGCAAAGTATAGTCCTCTGTAAGGTAAGGCAGGGATTTTAATACGTAACGAAAGTCAAAACAAGTCCTTCTGCAGCACAAACTGTTGAGCTGTCTGTCCAAGCACCCTTCCATTTATGTTCTCAGCATCCCGCAGAGTCCTCCAATTATGCCATGTATATAAAGGTGTTGATATCTGACTCATCTCTTCTGATATACTTGTGCTCTATAAGCCATTCGATTTGCTCTTTTATCATTTTCTTTTGTGGCAAGAACATGTTTTTCAATATTTCTACCAGTTCAGTCTGAAGCTGGGCATTAGTAATTTTCTTCCGCATTTTCATTATTTGGATGATAGCCTCCTGGCGGGGGACAAGAAGAAAAGAAAAATATTTTTAAATGCCTGGGTGAAGTGACAAAAGGAACACAGCATTAATAGGCTCCTGGTAAGGCAAGACAGCAAGGAAATCTATATTTTTCCTTAGAAATCAGAAATATGCTGCATTTTTCAGCCTATGTAGATATAGAACGGCTTTTACAAAGAAGTTGATAAAGGAAAAGAATGAAGCACTGGCAAGATGCAAGCGATATAAGACAATTCTAGTCAAAGGAGGAGCTAAATCCTATACCTAGAGTGTGAATTACTCACTAAAACCAAATGTTCATTCACTTCCTGAGCAGAAGTTGCAGTTTCCTAGGTGACTTGTGATATACCTTGTGAACATTTCACTCATTTCGTAAGTACAACCAGGCATTAATCCTGCTGCTGCCAGAATGGTCACATCATAATGATACATCAGGTGGTACAATTCAGAATGTGCATGGCCTGCAATCCAACCTGACTGACAAAACAGACCTGAGACTTGAAGGTAAAATGGGGTTTTTGAGACTCCATTGCAGGTAATGATTCCTGATGCCAGAAAAAAATTCAGGCTTTTCTAAAACTGTCAGCTCAAAAGATTTGACCTGAGTAGCTGACTGAAGAACTATCAACCACAGAGCAGGAAGCTGCAGTTTGTACAGCTAAGATGCACTTTTCAACTTTTCCTCTAAGGAGAAGGCCTCTCCAAAGTCATAGTGCTGTTACCGCAGCATGATCCCACCTCCAAGATTATTCTCTTCATAGAGATCAAAGAGATAACAAGATCAGCAATGCTGTTTGTTCATGGTGGTGGCCAGTGTCACTCAACTTTACCAATCTGCTGCTGTCACCCACAACCACACTGTTGCTCAATATCTGCTTTGTCCTCTTTGAAGATGGTGACCTGGTACTTCAGAACAGGAGGCTGACGACTAGAACTGCACGAACACACATTCACAAGGTATTCACAAGGATCTAGAGTCATGTAGCAGAAGTGACTTCCAATGGGATTCCAAAGCACCCATTTCATACATCAACATCCAACTGGGGACAGCACGTAATGATAATACAACAAATTACAGTAATGATAATGCAACAAAAGAAATAGGGGGATTTTGTATTCCTCTGGCAGGTTACTTGCCTGGGTTCGTAATATTCTTAGCTGGACTATTCCTTCATTCTCCTCTTCCCGCATCCTCTCTGTAGTAAGTTGTAATCGGCCAATCAAATTTATCTTGCCCCTTTTCTGAACTTTAGCATTTTTTCTGAAAAAAGTTGTATTGCATGAAAGTAAGCAAAAAAACAAACAAACACTTTCAATTACAGAATTCCTGTTGAACCTAAATTACAGCAGCAAGGAGTACCATGACAGATCAGATACTTATAGGTTATTAGCATTGCAGTTATTAGCATTGCAGCAGTGAGAGAGCTATCTGACAGATCAGAACTCAATGCCAATGTCTCCACACAATAAAACCTAAATAATGCTAGCAAGCATTACAAGTTAATCCAGCAGCTGAAACAATAAAATTTCAGAAAAATATATTTCAATTTAATTATATAAATGTGGGGTTCTTTGCAGGAAGTTTTTACAACCAAGTTCAGGAAATCTGACTAGTTAATATTCCATCAAAGAACCGTCTGGGACAAAACCCGGCTACTGCAACAAAGAAAGCTGATGGCGTTTTCCAGTGGTCACCCACAAACTTTCTCTACAGCCTGTGTCTTCTGTCATGTCCTCTCATCATTTCCCAGAGCTCAGAATCCTGATGACAGGAATAAGCACTATGGCCCTGAGCAAGAAAGTAAGCCTCAGGAAAGCAGATTTGTCACTTATCTCTTTCTCCACAGATCCAGATGTCCAGCTGCTACTGAGAATGAGGCACAGAATCTGAGGTTACTAGCAAGGAGCCAGTTCTCATCATAGTCACTGACAATAGAGGCAGGCAGAAGTGCAAAACATGCTGAACGTAGTATGTACCACTTAGATACTCTCTCTTTGTATTTTCTTGTGCTCAAAGGATTTCGAAGCATCAGTAAGAGCACTGCAATTCTCACAGAAATAGACACTCCTCGCTGGTGAGAGCCACTCTAAAAATCCTGGCTCTTGACAGTACACCATATTATTAAGCAGTTTCACCTCCTTTTAACCTATCACTCTGTTTTTGAAGTTCTGTGTGAGTGTAATAATCAATATAGCACTAGTGCTCTGATTACAGGCTGTCTTCCATGAAATTTTACGGACTTATTGCTAACTGGAACATGGCAAAGCCTCCAATTTTGCACCTTGTCATTAGGTGTGTAAGAAATTTAATTTCATAGGGATTAGAATTATAGAAATATTTGTTCGAAGGAGCTGCTGTAGGTCATCGAGTCCAATCACCTACTTGAAGCATGACTATTGCCAAAACTAAGTGAGGACAGGGCAGCAAAGCATGCGTCTAGCTTAATTTTGAAAACTTTCAAGAATAAAGGTTAAGTTAAAGTGAATTCCTTTAGTTATAAAATAGTACATAGTTATTTTACTTTCGAAACATCATCTTACATTAAACTGAACTCCTGGTTCACCGAGAAGAGGGTTCCTTCTGTAAAGTCTTTGGGTGAATTGACTTGAGGTTCATATAATAAAACCTGACGTTTCAGCTTTGGAAATGCTACAAGAGACTACAGAGAAAAGGGGAGGGGGAGAAAGAATGAAAATAAAATACCAGATTTTCTAAATTGAAACAACTACTTTATAAGACCATAATTCACTGCTGTGCAGACTGTAGTGAGGGAACCACACAGCCTTGTTTGGAACTGGTAAAATCAGAGGGGGGACACAGTTTACCAAATCTCCTTCTGAAATGGGTTATCATAAACAAAATCATACAAAGTAGTAAAACACACAAACTCACAGCTACAGAAGTGGTGTTAACTCTGACTTACGTGATTTCTCTCTTTATTCGTGAGCTAAATAATTAGAAGTCTGCTAAAGCAAACACTGAAGTTATTTTTAAGTAACATATATTTTTAAGGTGTCACTAATTTCCTAGAATTAGACCAGACCCACTCGACAAAACACAATCATAACTCTGTGCTTTAGGCAGCATATGGTCAAAAAATTCTTGCATTTCCAAAAGCTTGTGAAGTAATACTGGGTTGAGAGAACGTGTCAATGTAAAGGCTGTGTGTGCTCAGCAGTAGTGCAAGGAACCAGCGTTACAACTGATTAATTACCAAGAAAGGCATTCACATTTCAGTTTCAAAGTGTTATCAGACAGTGTTTTAAAAATACTAATCCTGTATTTCAGAGTACAGAAATCAAGAAGCAATCTGTTTCAAGAGAAAGGGATATACCCATAAAGTCCTCCTAAGTTCTGCATCAGGGAGTTCAGTTGCCAATTTAAGATTTTCAAAGCTGATCTTCTCTCTGGGTCTTTGGTTCCATGCAAACAGCACAGCCAGTTGAAATGTTGTTACCTCCAAATCATACTGGCCAACCTCGTTCTTAAAGGTTATCTGTGAAGAGGATGAAAATTTTACTCATAAGCCTGTCTGGATCACAAGCTTTCTTACTGTTATAAATACAGAGAATACAGTCATTGAGACTGATACGCTGAAAACTACACACTTACAATTCCATTGGACATGAGGTGGTGCCAGTGGAGTTTTCTACCACTGTGATTCTTTTTATAAAATTCTTCTACCTCTGGGATGAGATCTTCTAATTCCGTGGGTAGTGAGACAAACACTTTTTCAGAACTTCGGGACCAGGCGCCAGCATTTAAAATTTTAATATTCACAGAGTCAGCTGTAAGATGATATTGTGATATTGGATTATATGAATCTCTAGGCGTAACAGATAGATAAACCAGAATGTTCTGGGTTTTTTTCCTACTCTGAACACAGTTATGGAGGACTGAATTTTCAGAAAGTTGCAGGGTGTCTGCCTACTTAAACATTAAGGTACTCCATGCAGTACTGGCTTTCTGCCAGCAGCACTGATTGAAACCTGTTTTTTTGGCTTGCTACTGCAGAGCTCCTTAAACGCTGGTGAAGCTTTACAGCTGATGCTTATAGGCACTACTCAAGGGTTTTCAGCATGGCAGGTCCAATACTTGATGCTCCTCAGCCTCTCTCATCACTGAAACAATTTCAGAATGTGATTTAAGCTCTTCATAGCACGCACCCAGCTCTCCTGCTGGCAGATAAAGGAGGCGCACAGCATGGAGCACTTGAAGAATGATGAGGGCATAAAAGAAGGAGGTAGTTCAGGCATTCACCTGGCTGATGCCAATTCAAGCCCCTGCTTGCAATTTGTCTACAAGAGTAGGAAATCTGGTCTATAAAACTGCTCATAAGGAAAACCCACAACTCACAGAGTGATATAGCTCTAGTATCAACTGCAGGAGAAAGCAGAGTCTATAGACACTTCCAATCTAGGCGCAACAATACCACGGAGACTGTGTTCAACCTGCAGTTGACATAATTTTTAACTTAAAATTTAACAGAGCTATTTTTCACTAAGAGAAATTAAAAATAGCAAATAATTTGAAAACAATACCTGGTAAAGCAAGTTTATTATTTTTGTGCATTTCCTTGAAGGCCTGGTTCAAGTCTTCAGACACTTTGATATCCTGGAACATTCTAGCCAGCTTGTTTACATAGTCTGCTGGCATTCCCACCTCCTACATAAACAAACAGAACAGTAAATATGACATAGAAAACTATGAACAAAAAGCTTTATTTTTAAAATAATAAGCTTGAATAAATTAAGAGCATAAAAAGTACACAGGTACAATCACTTTACAGTAATAGTGAATCTGCAATGCAATATAAAGGGTTTTTAGCATGGATTGTAAGTAGTAATCCCTAAAAGGATTATGATGATTCTTTTAAAGAAATTCAAGTGCTGAAGGACGTATGCATGCATTGAGGAATCCATGAGTTCTGAGATTTGAAGGAATGTTTAAGGCATGCAAATAATATTCTAATTTACATAAAAATTCAAAATTAGAATGGATCTCAAATTATTTACATATCTAAACAAGTACACTGCATTTTGCTTATTTGCATACGGAATCTATGAAGCCTTTAGATAATTGTATGTGAAATATTTTAAAATCTATCACTGCCACTATTAGAGAAGAGTTAAACTGTTTTACTTTCACAAAATACTGTGATAGAAGGGACGAATAAGATGCCCTGAGTGGCCTGCTATTAAAGATAAAACTCACCTAAGCGAGAAAGATATTTACGTCCAAGAGTGGAATATTAATTAACTACAAGCATGAAGCACAACCAAAGAAAGATGTGATGCTACTTACTCTGAGCCATTCCACCATATTCTCCTCTATTTCACTATCAGCTGATATATCTAATATCAGACGTCTTGTTAAGTGAGCTTTGTGATATCGCATGAAAACATCTTTATTCTGTACATATTTAAGTACCAAAAGCTGTCAAAAATAGAGTTTAATATATTTATTTGCATTGTCAACCAGACATGTCTTTGAATGCTGATCTAATGGCACTATAGACTATGAGTAGAAAAAAGCTACTTGACATTGCCTTAAGAGCAACTGTGTTAATACTATCATAGGCATCAGCAATGAATGTTTCATAATATCACACCTTCAACTTCATTTGTCAAACATCAAGAAATTCTCTTAAATCAAAAAAGACATTGACACTGGTATGTAAAAGTCTCCTGTATTATTACCTAGACAAATATTAGTTATTGTAATACATTACAGTCTCATATAGGCATTAATTTAGTATACCAATTTTGTGAACTGACACAGAAGACATGAAACACTGGATTACTTACAATATTTAAACACACACACAAACACTTGATAACATAATAAACTCTTTTCTCTACTATTACACCTCGCACAACTGCTTTTGAAGATCAAGGCCTCGACCCACATAAGGAAATAAAACAAACAAATTCATTCTTCAGAGCAACTGAGAAATAGAAGGCAAAAACATACCACTTCTTTAAGCTTTGCTTCAATTTCTTCAGAGGTTAGTTTTTTGCTTAGTGGTGTTTTTCTTAGCAACATGTCACAGTAATTAGCAAGAAGCTCAGGGCATTTGGATTCAGGCTGTGTTTTCAATCCAACTCTAGATAAAAGAAGAACAGTATATCTTCAAACCATACGGAACCCTGCTATTCTGGAGTAGTCACACTGTTAACAAGACAGACCACTCTCTCCGGATCCCCTTGGCAAGAATCCTGGTGGTGAATTTATATAAAATTAGGGATAACACCCTTTCTTCTTGAAAGAATAAATACTGCCAAAAACTTTTAGATACCTTCTACAGCTTGATTATTTTAACAAATTATAATTTTAGAACTGTAACAATGAAAGATACAGGTGAAACTACAGTTTGAAACAACTAAATACTGCATGGAAAGAAGTATTCCAGTAAAGAATTAAAAATGTTACAGTGAAATGTTCCACTTGTCTCCTCAGTATGCTGTACTGAGGTCTCACAAACAACCTCCTGCACCACACTTCACAGACAGCAAAACTCAACACATCAACCACATAGTAACAGGATAAAATTATTTCATCACAGCTATAAAGGATGGACTAACAGCTTGGAGATTAAATGCAGACTAAAGTAGAACAAGATGCTACAGTAGACAAACTGTGGTTCTTCAAAAATCATCAAGCACAGGTCATGTTCTAGACTGGTAAATAACACCACACGGCAAGGACCAATCCCTATCCCCAGAGTCAGATGGCACCAACTTGACCGCTACTCTCAAGGGCCCAAAGCAAGTTCAGGAATCCAGCTTTCTTGCTCATTATTTCACCCGCTCACCAATTAGTACAGACAGAGCTAACATTCTTCAGACAATTGGTCCTTTTATTTTAATTCATGAAGCAGCTTGCAGGGCAGTCTCTTCTGCCCTCTTAAAGACCATCTGAAGCATAGCAGATCAGAAGCCTTTTGGCTATTACAAAAGACTAAGCAAGATGAAGTTTTGTTTTGCTCAAACCAGGCTGCATATCTAGACAACTTCAAAGTGCTTGGGAAGAATGTTGAACAGAAGACCATCACAATCACAGTGGTTTCTAAGAAACCACTAGGCAGGGTTCACTTTAGGAGTGAAACAGTTTGAATGAGGTATCGATTTGGGTGGCCTCAGGGGAAACAAAAACATTAGAAGATACCTAAGAAACTCCTCTACCTTACCTACACCTATGCAAAGTATAGAAAGCAGGGATCCAGTCTTTTGTGACAGCATTCCTCCAATAAATAAAAGGAGAAAGACTAATCCCTATTCAGGGGAATTGACTTGCCATTAGTCCGAAACCAAACCCAGAATACGAACCAAGATGCTGGACAGATATTTATAACCATCCACCCCTAACTAGAAGCAATTGGAAAGGGAAGCTGGCAGCCCAGCTCCACAAGCTTTGTTTCCATAGTAAATCAGGCAACAAACTATATATAAGCAATCCCAAGCTCCTACATATATACAGGTTCCTACTCAAGTGGCACATCACATGGTAAATGTTAACAATCAATTAACTGACTGCTACCTTCTCTTGGCTGAGTTAGCAGAGCAGGCACTGTAAGCACGGTCCTTCTTCTTGAGTCACGCAGGTCTGCCTAATCTACTGGAAGCTGTTTAAACTAACCTGGTTAATCCTGCACTGAAACAAAAATGCAACAGCTGGACAGGTCACACTCACAACTGGCACAAGACGAGGTGGAAAACAGCTCATGGATGGTTACACCTTAATCAGCCACAGTTATTCCCATGAAGATTACTGCCTCATTTTTCCCCAGGACCTTTGCTGAAGTTGTGGCAGAGTTATACAGCTGAGGTTTTTGGAATTAATAATCCAGGAAGCCTTTATGAACTTCAGCTAACAAACTGATTCATAGTATAAAAGAACAGATCCCCAAATACTACAAATAAATTAAAGTTGAACCAGGCTGCTATTCACTGATCTGCTTCCACCTGAAGAGAGTCTTACCAGAAGTCAGTAAGCAATCTGAAATTCCATAATGCAAATAACACAAAGCCCTTTTAAACACAACATTACTTTTAGAAGAGACATTTTAAAAACCTTGATTCGCATAAAGTTTACACGGCTTACCCCTTTTGCTTCAATGGCAATTCAAGTTTAAATATTGTAGCATCATTCACAACTGCTTTGTATGCCTGAAAAATAATTAGATTATTGGTGCTTCACTCAATTTTTCTCTGATATGAATTGCAAAGACTTTATCTCTTTTTACACTACTGTAACATGAAATTAATTCAATTTTTTTTATTAGCCCAAAGCTTGCAGATTCTATTTTCAGTTTGAGAGTTCAAATTCTATGACTCACTTTCCCAATAAACTGATGTATTGAGAATTCCTCTTTTCCACTACCATCCTGGTTTCCTTTAAACAACAACTAAGGAAGGGATTACATGGAGCAGGTTGCACATCTGAAGTCAGGAGACAAATACATAGTAAATTCTAAACACAAATTATTGCTGAATCGGACATTCAGACTCTCAATACAAAGTTTATCTTCTAATGTGCTATACAACATTACAAAACTGAATGTATGCATCTTTATGCAGGACTACAGCAGAAATTAAAAGCTACTTGGTTGGTAGTAAGTTTCATCAATATTTTAGCCTGCATATTTAATAGAGAAACAGCAGCTTCTAAATTTAACACTGAATGGGCACAAGGGTTTTGCAGACACCATAATACAAACTGCAACAATTCTTATGGTGAAAAAAAAAAATCAGCAGAAACACATACCTTATCTCTGGCAGTAAGAAATCTTGGATCATCTTGAAAAGCTTCTTTAACCAACTTGCTAAACCGATTAAATAGTGTGAGCAATTGCTCTACATATTTCTCAGAATCCTAAAGAGGCAAAAATCAAATTAAAAAAAGGGCTCCACAGAATTCAGTGTGAGCATACATGTAATTCCCTAATCTGCAAAAATGCTGTATCCTCAACAGCCTGCATACTATGAATGTACATTTTATCTTTAGTCTCTGTACTGAAGAGCTCTACAGAATGTAGGCCTAAACACAGACTTTCAGGATAGTATTTCCAATATACAAAAAAAAAGATAAAAATCTATAACTTTCAAATATTATACAATAACATTTTATTTTAAAGGATGTTTTCAAGGACGAATAAAAATCACATGCCACATCCTAATTGCTGCAGACACCTAGGCCTCCTAGACCCAAAAAAAAGATTATAAAAAGCTTAAAAAATACAGTGGAGAAAAAAATCCTTATAATTTCCACAATGAACAACCATTCTTAGATTGAAAGCAAATTTCATCAGGAAGTTAGAATTCTGGAAAAATTGATTAGGCTTTTAAAATTAAGATTCTAACACAATTGTATTGTATAAACATCCCATGCACCTTATTTATAACCTTTACTGCAAATTAGATTCACTTTTTAAAGCTACAAATGAAAACACAAAGAATAAAAATTATCCCAAAGACATTTAAATCTTTCAGTGGATCAAAATTTGATCTCTACACACAAAATCTCAAAAAATTATTTCCATTCATGCATTTGTCCCACAAATAGAGAATATTTAACTTCTGCAAAGTTGTTTTCCTGTTGTTATTTTACTAAAACCCAATATACTTACAGTAGTAATAGTTTCAGCAGCTGCTACCATGTCTGCAAGTCCAGCACTAACAATATGTTCTTCCAAATCCTTTAGCATAGGCTCTATGCCATTCGGAACTTTATCCATCAGTGAAAACATTAAATGCAACTCTGAAAGATACAAATAATGATGAAGCCACCAGTCAAAGACCTGTATAAAACCCAAATATACTTCATGTCTCCTAGGCATGTCTCAAGTGGAACATTAAATATGTGAAGAACAGATAATCCAATTAATCTCTCACAAAGAAAGAGGTGCTGAGTACTGTTCTAATTCTGGTCCCACAAGAGGATTCTTTTGAAGGCAAAAAAAGCAATTTATTGCAGTGTAATACTTGCTTATGCATATAGTATCTTCTATAGTATGCTAATGCACACAGATCACAAGCTTGAGTAAGACCCCCCTAAAACCAATGACCATTTGGGTTAAGTCCAGGTTCTAACTGCCTTCAAATCCCTGGCAAGAATGTTTCTCAGTTGGAAGCCTACAGGCTTTTATGCAGGAAATTGTACGGATTCAAGACATTTTAAAATTTTAAATTAAAGCCAAACACCTGTCTTTGTGTATGTTTCAATACCACTTACAATGCTTTGTTTTAGTTAAAAGCTTGCAAAGTTTTGAAGTAACCAAAACTGACTAAATGCAAACAGTGAACTCTCCTTCCCAAAAAGTTTTAGTTTTTCTGAAAGTTACCGTTCAAAAACTTCAAAAAGTGATGTGCTTTTTTTGTGTACTTTTTGTGAAGATATCTCAATGCTGCTTTAAAAAAAAAAAAAAAAAAGCTACTGAAACATCAATAATCATCTTGACAAAGCTGTCCACAAAGAACACTGGGATTAAGGTCACCAGATTGTTGTAAAGAGACCACAAAGATCTGAACTCAGCACAGCAAAGGACTTTGCTTCATGAAGTAGAACAAGTGTACTCTGATTCTTTTTTTGAAAGAAAAAAACTATAGATTCACTCAGTTCCTCAATGCTATGCCTACTGTGAAAGGGGAAAAGTCAGAGGCCCTGCCTTTGCTATCTCCTCTGCATTACTTTTGTCAGCAGAAACATCAAGATCATGTCACCACTGAGGATGAAATATGCTACCATTGTCTGTATCTCCACAGCTGCTGCAAAGCAAATAGAAAAGCACAGAGAAGAAAAAAAAATCCTTTTAGAACATAACAATGTAAATTAGAGAATGGAAACTACAAACAACCTTGAATAAGAACTTGAATTGGTACTAGAGACAACTCACAATGGGCTGAATGACAGGATTTCAGGAACCAGGGAAAAAACCCAACATGTAGTCGGAGGCATTCTCAGTGCTATTTAGATCTACTGTAAGAAATGGCAGCACCATTTTACATAGAAAAAGTCCAAAATGCTCCCTCAACTTTTACTGGATCTTTTAAAAAGAATAAGAGGGAGGAAAAGATGGCAGAAAAAGCAAACAAAAAAGATATGTTAACGGGGTCTACATCTGTTTCTGTGCAGTAGTGATGGCATAAATACTTCAACAAAAAAAATCAGTGGTTTCTCTTAAGAATCAGTAGCAAAGGAAGACTCCAGGTGTACCCCCCTAAGACTGCAGGACCCAAAAAACCATAAATTCTTCAAAGACAGATTTCCAAGTAACAAAAGCAAATGAGTATTTCACTTTAATTTCTCTCAGAATACATTATGACACTGAAGAGCAAAGAAATCCATACTGTGCTTGTTGGGACACTTAAAGTCTGCTTTCATTCTGTATTCAGGAAAGCCAAGTGTACTTTTTGTTTCTGTTGCACTTCAAAAATAAAATTTAGGCGTTCCTTCCCAATACCATAAGCAAACAAAAACACAGTAAGTCAGTTCTGAAGTCTTTGCAAGCTATGACATTTTTGATAGTTTTTAGTTGGAAAACATTATTCCTTCCTGTCTTTGCACAGCATGTAAATATTACTTAATATAACAAGAGTATGTGCCCAGCTCATAGCCAAAAATCCCCACCAAAATAGCCCTTTTTTGTGAGTGGTGTTTAATAAAGACAACATCACTGAATTCTTTGGGGCAGATAGTATCAGAAAGTCACATGCATAAGCAAAGCACAGCAGGGGACACTATCAGATGTATACATTACTATGTATAGCTCCAGTCTTTAATTACGTTTCAGTCATCTGCACCTGCACCCTTCATTGAAGCATTCTAAATAGTTCTGACAGACTAAACGGAAGTGCTCTGCAACCAAGCACTACCACAGGACAGACACAGCCACAAGAGAGGGCTGTGTGAATATTTCAACAGGTTTCTACAGGCACCTTTGGTGCCTGTAGATGAACCCTTCTGAAGCTCTGCATTTACATAAGCCTCCTGCATTCTCCCAAAGGCTGTAACATATACTTGTAAGAAGTTTCATGGCTTTCTACATTTAGCTCTGGACTATTGCCAGAAATCATGCTGCTAGATGAACAGATCAGTATGACATAGTTTTGAGGCCAAATATTTTCTTAAATGCTGGCTTTAGAAGTGAGTGTTTTCTATAACATTATAAGTCATGAAACAGTTTTCTCATTTCCATAGAAATGAAAACCTCATAAGACATTAGTAAATATTCCCTGGCTGCTGGATACCAAAACTTCAAAGAAAAATTAACCTGTGATTTCAGCTTTTTTTTTTTTCTCCATTTTTCCTACCTGAGTTTTTTTTTTTTTTATATATTTCATTTATTTTAAGGACATATCAACTTTCCTTTATCACACAGGACCAACACAAGACTTCTGAATCACACTAACCTCTCAACTTCTGGCAGCAGAGTTAAAAAAAAAATCTTCTGAAAACTTTCAAAAGGCATGCAGAGTTAACTTTCAAGACTCACACTGACATACTGGTTATAAAACCACATGAACACCTTGCAGAGATTTTTCAAATTTAACCTACTGGTCTTGCATCAATAATCAGAGTAAGAAAAATTTCTCACTGCCTTTCAGAAAAAAAGCTTTTATAAAGAGATGCTTCACTTTTTTACAGGTGTAAAGAGGTAGTGGGGTGAAATGAAGAGGAAATGTTTGTATCTGCAGTATTCAAATAGAAAATAAAGACATATGTAGTATTTACCAGAGTTGGTCAACATGATGAAAGTAAGTATAGGAAAAAATAAAGAAAAGTGAGCACAAAATACTTTCTTTCAAGCAAGATGAAAGATATCCACTCATTCAAATTAGAGTATTACGCACGTAGATTTCAAGAGTGATAGGAAAAAATACGAACCAATGATGGAAATTTTCTGTGGGATTGTTCATGGGCAATAATATTTTTATATGAAACACTACCACCACCTATTAAAAACGGTATTTTGATATATCTACACACAAATCTATTTTTATGCAGTTCATGTGGGATTCACCCTGCACTGTTCTTGAAGCTTCACTTACTTTCTGTTTCATTTCGTTTGATCATGCCTTGGCATTCAGCTAAAATTGTCTCTTTAAAAGATGTCACCAGGGCATTGACGCAGCACTCCATGAGCTGAAATATATTAAACACAGGATTATCTCAAGCAGCCATCTGAGCACCAAAGTCTGATGTGTCTCAAGTTTGCCATGACACAAAAATCTAACCTGTTCTCAACAACTAGCTCTATAAAACAATAAAGTCATTCACTGATTCATAGAAGTATGTGCAGTTTGAAAAGAATCTATACAGGAACCATATTTCTTCAAAATGTTTAGGTTACTAAATATGGTAAAGTCTCCTCCAAACCATTAATGAGCTTAGTATTTCTGTTGACTCTTTTCTCTCAAGGGAGTCACCACATTTGGAACAGTAACTACCCTACTTCATTTCCAAGTATACATCCAAGAGCTAAGAATAGTTCTCATTCCAGCATACCCTATTTGGACCAGGCTGGATGGCTTGAACAAGGCATTAGAACTAGAACAGAAACTGCCTGTACATGTCAGGACCACCTCTCTTTTGTCAGCCTCTTTATACCGGCTACAATTTATACCTGTGCAAAATGAATGATTCACAGCTTAACAAAAGGTGTAAAGCACATTTTGATCCACTGCAAAAAAATTTTCAGATTTAAAAGGTATTTATTTAAAATAACCTGTTTCCTGAACTAATTTCAGCACAGACAATTATGAACTATTCATCGCAGTTAAATCTCCCTCTAGAATCTGACCTGCATAAAAAATTGCTGAAGAGGCAAGAAGGGGAAGGAAAAAAAGAAAACCCATCTTTTATATTAAATGGCCATATTTCAGCCTAAGAGGAAATATATTACAGCTTTAATGAAATTTCTATTGCTCCTTTTGATTGCAATGAACAATAAATCTTTCAGGTATTCTGAATGAGTACTGAGAAACCCTTTGCCAAACAGACTTGCCAGTTTATTTTCAAACATGATTCTCATCCACTGTTAAGCATAGGAAAAAAACCCACCATACCTAACTCAAAATGAAAGAACAAAAACCAACCTAAATAAAAACCCGCCCTTCAGTTTTAACTTTGATCTACATGTACTGTTAAAACACTTGCAGAAATTGTAGATTACCAGACTGGAAAGTAAAGCATGTTTTTGCAACAAATAATTTATGATTAAAACACATAAAATAAATAGTTTCAATTTACTGCTATCAAATAATACTGTAACACAAAACTACACCCTGCACACTATACTATATAAATGTGAAATACATGATTTTTCTACACATTATACTCACTGCTTCTACAGAGTTACATTCGCGTCTTGTTTCTAAATATCGTAGTGCTCTTTTCTCTTCTTCTTTTAGTTTCGCATCTGCCTGTGCAAAAGTAGAACAGCAATCATTTTAAGTACTAACACTTTCAGTATAAAAGTCCAACAGAATTTTTACTTACATATTTCATATAATTCTGTACACCGTTTTGTTGTAAATAAGAAGGAGCCTGTGTTCTATAAAATCTCTCTGTTGAATCCAAATATGCCTTTTCAAAGTTATCCCGATATATCTGAAGTTTATCTTCAGGATTAGAACAAAGGTTAACTGCAAAGAGAAAGTCCAAACTTACTCTCAAGTCTTGGAAATTTATGTGGCTAATAATAAGCAAATTTCAGTGAGTGAAACTTGTATTAAAAGCTTGCATTGAACAATTTGAAATATTGCAATAAATGGACTCCGATCACAAAGGTAACTAAACTTGGCCAATCTTTGCTCCCAAAAACATTCAGAGCAATTAAGGGAAACTGGAAAAAAATTTCATACTTAGCTCCAGCACTTCAGACATTCAAACATGGTAACCATAATTCACATACAACTGCAAAATTGTAAGGAAGGAATAAAAAAAGCTCAGAATAATGCTTAATAAAGTGAAAAGTTCTCCACCTGACTGAGCAAAAAGCTCCTCTTAGACACTGTTCCTGGAATCACAATGTCTCCATTTCACACTTTTTTCCTGTTTTACAAGAATGGAGACAGTGAGCTTATTGCAGTGCTTTGCACTATCTGGAAAAGAGTTTCCACTTTCCTCTCAACTGTTACAGAGAAATGAATAGTCATTAAACGGAATATGCTTTAAAAAAAGTTAGAACTTGACTTCTGTAAAAAGCCATCTCAGAGAGTATTAGCCACAAGTTTAGTTCAACAGGCTGGAAAGCTTTCAAAAGTAGCAGGCAATGGTGAAACATCACAGAAGTTTCAGATACACATATCTGTTCTGCAACAAAGAAAAAGACTGGAAGTCTTAAATGTAGCCTGTTTAGCATTTCTTCTTCAAATTGCCTAAAGAATCAGAAA
This sequence comes from Dicrurus megarhynchus, assembly GCA_013399195.1. Lineage (NCBI taxonomy): Eukaryota > Metazoa > Chordata > Aves > Passeriformes > Dicruridae > Dicrurus > Dicrurus megarhynchus. The sequence goes on along the minus strand of VXAD01006267.1, from coordinate 453,450 downwards.
CAGTATGTAAAGGAGTACAGACTAAGTTATATCTGTGACCCCAAGAGGTCAAAAAGTAGTCTTCTCTTTGCAAACGTTGATTTTGCAGTAACTGATACACAGGTAAATCACTCAGAAGCTAAAGATTATAAACAAAATTTAATTGGTATCATGTATCAACAAGCACAACAAAAAAATCCATACAAAATGCTGAGATAATTCCAACCCTACCAGCACAACTGCCAGCTCTGTATGAAGAAAATTCATTTACTAAAGTGAGGAGGCAACAGACTGGTGTGTGCAAGACGTACCATATGATTCTCGAACTCCAATAACGAGCTGGGAGTCGAAAGCTTCTCCTAGTCTTTCAGCATGAACTAGCTTCATTGCACTGTCCTGAAGTCTATTTTTTATATTTGAAAATATGGATTCATTCCACGTATCTAGCATGAGCTGCAAAACAGGAAGAAAAAACCAAAATACTGTCAGAAAGGTACACGCAGACCTAAGTTTGTGCAAAAAAATACAAGAGATCAGAAACAGAAATCAGGCAATTTATAATGTAATTTTCAGGTCATACACAGCATTTCAGCTACATTAGAACTTGATCTTGCTCTGAACTTGTTATAGAAGTCATATTCAGTCCACATGCTAAATTTACTTTATGTAACTGGACAGCTAGGGGAATGAGCCTTGAATGCATGTATTCATTCCATTATTCTGTATTATTTCTACAGTTCTTGATAATCAGTCAAGTAACTTTTCCAGCAACACAATGTATCAGGAGTTGCAATATGAAGGGGTACTTCTGAGGCAAACACCCAAATACAGTTCACCATTTGGCAGGTGCAGTCTTAGACAAAACTAAAAATTCAGCTAACACCATAATTATGTAAAGAAGAAGACTGGTGGCTTTGAATTGCATTAATCCAACAAGAAAGTTCAGTATGCAAGTAATGCATATGTAGCTTACAAGAAACTCCAAACCTCATCTAAGCACTGCAAAGTTTTAAAATTATTTATGGAGGCTCTTATCAAAATCTTCATCACTTACTGTGTCCCTTTATATTCCATTGTACGATTCATTATTTTTACTGATGCTGCTGTAAATGCACTGCATTACACCTGACCACCATACCTGTGCCCACCTAAGCCCCTTTAGCTGTTCAGTAGTAAATACTTGCAGCATGCTACATGTTTGCTAAAAATCCTTGTTTGCTTTTAAACTTCAAGTTACTGGAGTTGGGTTTTTTTTGCCCTTAGCTGCTGGATCTGGCTCTTTTTATATGATACTGAATACCCAATGAAATTATGCCAAAGCTTAAAAGATGATGTTATTTTTTTCTATCCAAGTAAAGCCTTTTCATTGCTTTAGAAGAAAGATCAAACTAAAAGTATCTACAAACTTGACAGTAACTGCTATGAATGTAATTTAAGCATGATATTTGTCAGTCTACACTGGCAGTGGAAAGCAGGTTGGAATAATAAAATTTACCAATTCAAACTTTACCTCATGACTGTGAATAAGGTTACTAAAAAACACACCACTGCATGGCAAAGTTAATAGTAAAGATTAGATTATTTTATTCCATTATTGCTTTGTAAATTTTAGATTTTAACACAGCTTGCACCTAATAAAAGTCAGATGTCAAGAGAGTTAAGTTTACCATACTTTATTCCTAATTTTTTCCATAAATGTCTCTCAGCTAAAATTTCCATTTCTAACACTGGAGTCTTATGTGTTGGAAGAGAATGTTTAAAACATTGCAACATCCACAGAAGCAAAGCTTTATTTAATTACACTTCCCCAATTACTTTTCTCATTATTTTAACTTTATTGATGTAAACATTATGTTGCATTGTTTAAAAGAGCCGAAGTGAGTGAAAACTGGAGAAGAAACAGTGAGAATGTCAAGCAACTTGGCAGGCACATTAACAGCTTTGTCATGGTCAAAATGCTTCTAGACATTATGGATAATGAAGTTTTACAGAGATATTTGAAGGAAAACACACACGTCACTTTGGGTGACTATATGAAGAACTTCTCAAGCAAGGGAAGGGTTTCCACAAGGGACTCTTTAGAACAGAGAATGATGCTATAAACAAGAAAGACCTTCAGCAGTGAATATGAAATAATGAGATAGGTTGGAGACTCTGCGTTTTCATGTCCCCGCCATGCGCTGGTCCTAACTGGACCAGCATATGACAGACAAGACACTTCCATCAGCTTCAGTCCTGACCAAAATCTAAATTGTTAGAAACCAGTTCTTTCTCTCAGATTCTCCTCACTACTTTGTCCACTCCACCTTGGTGTTTTTTCTTTAATTTCTTAGTTTTCCTACCTTCTGCATAAAGCAGAGTCAAGAGCTCAGGTTTGCCAAATCTTGGGGAGTCTAAGATTATGTGCTTTCTCCAACAAACAATGAAAACTAAAAAGGTAATTTGAGGTAGCGATTCCTCTCTGCTGCTGTTTTCTCTTCCTTTTCCTCAAGAGGTACAGAGGACAAGATGTCAAAATAGGAGGGTGAAGGAGAATGGAGAAATTATTAACAGCTCAAAACAACTAAAGTGTGTGTTTGGGGAGGGTGGGGTGGTGCACTCCTCCACATCCCACCCACTGGAGCCTGGGGCCTCCGGCCCAGCCCCAAAGTGGCTACCAAGCCACTGGCACAGTGGAAGCCCCATCTGTGTGGAGGGACCAGAGCAGATAAAGGTGTCCCACTGCCTCGGATCTTACAGCAGCTAAGATCATGCTGGATCCAAGGTGGTAACTATTGATCTTTATCTGTCTTTCTCCCTCTCATCAAAGTTTGCTATTCAATGTCCTGAGCAGAAGTTTGTTGTCTTCTCCTGTGCTCTGCCGAGGAGTATCAAGGTACTAACACCCTTTGAAACACTTGCTGAGCGAGCTTGGGACATGAACGAAGGGCAAAGAACAAACCTTTGCCCAAAGTAAGGAATTCAAACTATTTTGCTCTTCCCATCCTGGAGACAGAGGAACAATTAAAATAATCTTCAGTATCAAATGAAAGACTGCTAGAGAAATTTCATTTCTCTACAGATACTTTCTGCAATGAAAAGGGAAAATTAATACTGTTAAAGGACTTAACACTTTACAACTGGTATGCTTTGTTTTTCTTGCAATAAAAGACTAAAGCAATTTATAGGACCATTATTCATGGGACTCAGAATACTGATCACTCCATACTCAAAGCCCTAAACTTTTTTTATGTTTTTGATATGAAACAGTAAAATGATCATATCCACAAGATTCTACGTGTCCCATCTTGTCATTGATATGACTGACACTGCTATGACTGCTTGGAGAAAAAAAAGGGGAAATTGGGAGATCAACAGCTATATTTAACTCAAGATGCATTTAATTGGTCATTTATAAAATACAGAGATATGCCCCAGTTAAGATTTTGGCCAAGGGATATAAACCAGGAGCAGAAGAACTATTCATTTATATGTACAGGTACACTTGCTACTCACAAATATAGAAAAAATACATGAATTTGCAACTATTTGCTGTTCCAGGGTTCAAGTCGTAATTAAAAAAAAAACCCTCAAAACCCAAACAAACCCAAAGCCCCCCACCCTGCCCCACTCCAGCTTTAATCACATGAACAAAACTGTTAATAACCAAAGCAAACTGGGGAAACAAGGTCAAACTATTGTGGAGAGGTAAAAACAAAAGCACTGCGGGGTTGTTCTCCCAAAGCAAAGCGATATGTCAGGTTACAGGATTGGTGCAATTTCATCTTGAGCTACAGAATCCCCTCAGCACTGTTAGTGAGGCCAGCTGTGCAGCAAAGCTCTCTGGCAGTACTGCTCACTCACCTTTCGAACAATGCTGTCTTCTACGTTGGACTTCTTGTTGCTGCCCTGCTTGCCCATCAAAGTGATCTCTAACTGACAGAAGGGCTTGGGCAGAATGTCGCACTGGGTGAAGAACTTGCGCCACTCCACGATGTAGGCTTTGAGTAGAGCTGTATCATCCTGGTGACTCAGCACTCTCTGCAGGTGGGGGGAGCAGAGGAGGTAATTTATAAACCAATTTATGCACAAAATATGGGCTTTGTTTATGCTGAAAATAACTCCCCATATAAAACTCAAATATACAGATATCTCAGACTAAGAAAGTCTACATATTGAAGTGCCACTTAGTTTCTTGAAGTAGTTATTAACCCATGTCATATGGGTCATTTCTAAAGGGCAAAGAAAGATAGCAGCAAAACAGTACACAGTAAGTTCAAATCTTCTAAATTAACCTTTTTTTTTTCTCCTTTTAAGTCATCTGCAAGTAAAAAATTAAAATCTTTGGTCTAAAGGCATGTGCTGGTACAATCATATAAAAAAATTTAGATTAACATAAACCTGTAATGACTACGTAATATTCCATACAGTGACAAGTTTTGATTCAATGGCATCTACTAACCTTTCAGTAGAGCCAGACAGTTAACATGCACATTTCATTAAAGCCCGAAAACTTAGCTACGTTGTACACTGGCTATCATAATGCCAAAAAACCTGTCTATCAAATGACAGCCAACACAGACCACATCAAAAGGCCTCAGCTCAGCATAGCATTTATGCACATAAGCAGGTAAGCTGTAGAACTTAAAAATCAACATTTATATGACTGGTTATACAAAGGCCTGTATAAAAAACTGTTTTCCTTGAAGCAAAGCCTTAGTGGTGTAAATTACTCCATTAAAGAAAGGAAAAAATAAAAGTATATGGAATCTTTCTACACTTTTGTCATGGGATGCTTTAGATTTTTTTTTTAAATTTCACAACAACTCCCTCTTTTAAATCCCCCATAGCAAAAGATGTTTTCTGTAGTATGTGCTACAAACAAGAATTTCCTTTGAGTCTATTGACAGCTTCACTCGTTTGGAGGGAAGCCCATAAAACTGGACAGCTAAGTTTGCTGAGTCGATAGCACAGATATTTGTAGTATACTGCACATATGGCTTATTTTAAAGCCATCCATGAACGTGTCAAAATAGCACTGAAGCTATACAAACATTTTTTTTTCAGAGAGTAATTTCTTATTACTGGAAAAATTATGCCTTTAGGAGTTTTCAAGTGGAAGAAAATTTCATAAGTACTGTTGGATAAACAAAAATAATGCTGTGTTTTGTATTTTTTTTTAATATAACACAAAAATCACTGCCCATCCTAGCTTCAAGCACTGTGAGAAAACAATGAGCCAGGCAAATGCTCAAGGCACTGATTTTTGTCAATAGAAGTTTGCAGGGTAATTATGATCTCCAGAACATCACAAAATTTCAAACAAAAAAGCAATGCATTTAGATCCAACAAAAGTCAGAATTATTTGGCTATTTTTCTAGCAACGTGAATAGAAGTTATGAAACGTTAAAAACTTACTGCTTGTGCCTGTTTAATAAAATCAAGAATGTCTTCCTTCAGAGCTTGATGGATTTTTGCCGGACCTTTATCATCCCACAAGCAAACTGCATGTACATCTCTAGAAAACAATTTATCCACCTTTTAGTAACAGCTACTCAAATTTTAATGCTGTAATGTATGAGGCCTTAACAAATTCATAAGGTCATCATTTCAGTATGTCTAAGAAATTAATACACTTTTAATCTGCCATTGTTAAACAACACACAACTAGATCCCAGTGACACATGGGAGAAAGCATGTTTGGGGAAGAGACTGAAGCTTTAAGAAAAGTCCTGGAAGCAAGTAACTGCAACCTATCTAGGAAAAGGGTATGGTCAAGAAGATGTATAAGACAATTCTGTTTTCAGTACCTGTTCAATAGTCCTTATTGAATTAAGGACAATTTTCAAAGCTTTTCTTTGACAAAGCCAGAAATCACTTGCCCGTAGCAGCGTTACTACTCAGCCCATGCTATTCTAAAATGCATTAACATCCAGCCTTCTGACAGTTTCACAATCCAAGCACTACAACATCCTACAAAGGAAATAGACCTTCCTCATGAGAAATTTGAACCCTGAGGGATCAGGTAATTTAAAAGACGATTTAATTAGTTTAATAAGATCACTCAAACATTTCATGGCAGTGGTAGCATTTTCAAATGAAACATTACTGGAGAAAAGTTACTAAAAAGCACTGCAAAGCAAAATTCTATTACTGAGTTTTTATCAACATTCAAATGAAATTTTTCCTACCTGACAGCCTAGCAAGTGTAACTTAACTCCTACTCTCCATACTGAAGACTAAATAAAGCAAATTACACTCCTAACCATACATCATATACAACATGGCTTAGCAAGCCTTTTTTTTTCACTCGTTACCATCCTCTGGTTCTTCTTCCACCTTTCAGTAACGAGGTCACATCTTTGCAGAAAAGCACCCATATAGTCTAAAGCTATTACTTTGTTCCTATTAAATCAATACACTTATTTCAATACAAAAGCAGCTTTTATAGTTTAACTGAAAATACAAAACTTGCAAGTTGCTTTGGCACAGATTGAAGGGGCTTGCACAAGGTTTACAGAGGTCTAACCCAATTGGTGAGACTTGCACAACATTCCCAGGCAGAAAAGGTGCTACTGTTTTTAGAATGTCATTGTTTCCTGACAGCAGTGAAAAAAAGCAGTACTGGATAATTATACTCAAAGGGCATGTAGAAGACACCTACAGATTTTGCATTTTTATTAAGAAGCTTAACAAAGAACACTGTCCCAAAAGATAAACCTAGGGAAGTGGGATCCTTTCCCTCAATAGCCTTAATTTAGCCATGAAGTTACTTAAGTTCTATTCAATAACTCAGCTACAAGAAAAGCAATAAATACAAAGTTTCAATTCCAATGCAGAATTATTGAACCAGGTATTAAAAATTAAAGCAATGATTCAGAACTCAATTTGTACCTTAACTATACCATGTTTCTGGCAACTACTACAGCAGAGACATCATTAGATATTAAGACCCATTACACGTTAGATTACCTTTCCTCTTGGATGGCAGAAAAGTGTGACAGGTGCATTAAACTGGGTGTAAGAAGTCACTACACTGTCCTCATCAAAAAGAGCTATAAAGACAGAGTGCAACAAGACTGCATTCGGAAAAAAACTACTGTTGTGACAGATTTTAAGAAGCAAAAGGAGTGTCTGTAGATTTAAATTATGAGATAAATTAAATTTATATTTGAGGGAAAATAACTCCATTGAGATAAAGATTATTTTAGATATACTTCTGCTATATCTTTTGTAACTCACTTCCATATCATGTTTGCAAAAATCACACAATGTACACCACAAAAAAAATCATCACCTAAACTTCTGGAAAAGCAACTTCTAGCTTTTTAGAAGGAATAAAATGGCAGGGTTTATAGAAAGCACATTAATGCAAACATTGTCTGAAAACTATTACATTTCATTCTTAGGGTACAAAACTATTCAAATTATACCAGTTAAACTGCACCACCCTGTTACTTCAGTGATTTTAGCAGCCATTCAAATCAGAATAATTTAACATTCAGCAAACTGCCTTTAAACGAATTTACTGACACAGCAGTAAACATTTTCTCTCTAACAAAAAGTTTGTGGGCAGGTACAAAACTTGTTTACTATGGTCAGCTGAAGTCAAAAGCTCTGCTGTTCTTTCTCCATCCTACTTGCAAAGACCTGAATCTCAGCAAAGTTCTACTTTTACACATTTACAATGATGTTGGCACACTTGCCACTTAATAAAACTTTAACTAGTATTTTTGTTCTGTGTTTCCACACAATCTGTGTCACACGTAACTTCTGTATCAGAAGCAGTTCAGTAACTGTATTCCCATCATGCAGAAGGATGTAAGATACAAAAAAATTACTTACGAAAACAGATCAAACCATTGCTGTTTTGTGACAGACTCCTGACGAAGAAGTTTCAGAACAATTGGGCGCATGAAATCCCATTTGTCTTCAAACTGAAGTGAACCTTTATTCTAAAAGGAACAACAAAAAAGTATTGTCAATAAACCAGTATCTTAAGTTATCACTGAGGATTGCAGTTTCTACTGATGCCATGATGATTTTTTGCCTTTTCTTTTAAACCCCTTTTATACCTTTTTACAACTTCTGTATTCCTTAGTGCTTTTCTCTACATTCTCGGACTTGTTTGTTAAGCTGGGAGACTAAACATTTTAGAGGCTTCGTAGTTAGGGATCAATATGCCCCAGACCCCAAGGTCCTCTCCAGAACACATTTTGTAAACTAAGATAGAACCATCCAGGGGAAGGTTCCTTGGGGAGGGGGGCTCATTCTAGCCTCTCATTGGGGAATTTATGATAGATATGCTAATTTGTAAAACCTATGTTATACCAGATCTTTTGTGGGGAGCTTGGGGCGGTGTATTGAGGTGCATTCGACCTGGACATGGTGCACCTAAGGATCCTTAAAATAAATATCAAGGTAAAATCCCTTTTTCCCTTCGAACCGTGTTTGACTCTTGATTTTAAGACCAGGAAAAGGCATCACTACAGTTAACAGAAAAATATTTTCTCAGGTGTCCCTCATAAACTAGCATTTAAGCTACGCCACCACAGCTGAACAACACTTTTCACAATAAGTATTATTTTAAGAAGTGACAGGGCTAGTATTTGTTTCAAAGAGACTGCCAACTTCTTCATTTAATCATGCATTAGCTACAACGCAACAAGTTCGAGCAAGTGTTCTTCAGCTGTTAGTGGAGTTATACACAGACAACATGAATGATTCTTGGGTCAGCTTCACTGTCCTGACCAAGATACACGCAACGGAACTAGGGAGGCAGTTGTGAACCTGCCTGGAATAAATTATCCTGACCAAAATGGCAGCCAGGAATCAGGAATCGTATTGTGGATGCTACCATGTACCTTTTTTCTCTCACTGTGCATTTGGCATCAGCGGCAAAGAGGGAGGAAGGAAGCAGAGTAACGTAGGAGCTGCTGTATCGCAGACTCCCTTCCTGTGGGTTAACTGGCCAGCTGGTGCAGATAAAAATTATTTCCACCATGCTGAAAAATATAATCTAAGGTGGATTTTTCAAATTTACGATACAAATTAAGAGGAAAGCTAAAGAAATTAAGTGCTCCCATATAATTCTGATTATTCTGAAAAATCTCACCACAGTATACAGGCTGATTTCCATTATTTAAAAAAACCCAAACAACATAACTTTGAGAGAAAACCAGCAGTTCTACCATGTATGTTGTGATTTTATTTGCTTAAAGCTCCACATTTAAAAAAAAAAAACAACCCTTCAATTAAAAGAATACACTGATCGAGAGTTCTGTGGCAGAAAGACTACTGGTTGAGTTATCTGCAGGGTTATGTTCCAATGCACTGTTTACTTTTGAACAGATCATTGTCTTGACTAGAAGTACTACGTTTGACACAATTCACTTCAAATACAGCAACTACTTGATATTCTAACAAATGCACTGTTCTGCGACTAACATCTCTTCAGATAAACAAGCACAAGAAGCACACCACGTTCCCTCAATCACCTCCTTCTGATTAATTTCTACATGGAAATTTACAATTAAATCTGTTATTTAGTATTCAGAATAAGCACAGTTTGGCAACTATATCCCCTGGTGTTCTCAAGTGCAAAGATACCTCATTTTCAAGCTATAAAGACGCAACAGGCACCATAGTAACTATTTTGACAGCCACAGCACCTGGAGGGCTCACAGCATTGTGGTAGGTACTGAACACAGCTTTCATGGAATCAGCCCCTGTTGATAAAGTCTATAAATCTTTCAACATAAAAACATAAAATAATAAATTGTTTGCCTATTCAGAGAGTTTTACCTATTCTTTCCCACTGCAAAAAAAAAAAAAAAGTAATTTGAATGCATCATCTTTGAAAATCACCAACTAAATGCTTCCCCTATATAGAGCTAGCTTTACAATTATTTCCTAATGTTTGATGCGTTGCTCTAATCTTTCCTAGTCCTGTGAAAACTGTTAGCTTCTCCTTGCAGATACTTCTGCTCCAAGTCCCTCTTTGAAGGATAATGAACTTAAAATATCAGCTACTTAACAGTTAGAAGCTCCAGAAAAGGCATTATAAAGAAAGTAAAAGCAACTTCCTCAGAAGTTTTCCTTTTGAATGAAACTTCAGAGAAGACCCCTTAAGTTTTTTGGAACAGGCAAAAAAATCTCTTCTGCAATTCTTGAGAAGTGCAATTGAGCCCTTCACCAAAACTAGCTGGAGATAAAACCTGAATGCTCTGTCTTTGTGTATAAGATTAGTTTCACTGTAAAACATGGGGAGGAGGAGGACTGCAAACGCAACTGTTTATATTATTTAGATTGTGATTACCTACTTAATCCTAAGAAGTAGAAATACAACTCAACTTCAGTTGTAAAAACCCTGTGTCCACTTGTAACCAACATCTGCCTACTTAAAAGGAATTCCTCAAATAAAGCTTGTCCTGAAATACCATTAGAGAAGTTTAGAACTTTGTTTGCTATATATAGGAGTAAATTTTTTTTCCACATTTCCTTCTTTACTCTTTAATTAAGCTGAAGATGAAATAAAATTAATGGAGGAAAAATCCTACTCAACTAAACCATTCTTTAAGTTCAATAAACAGTTCACAGAAATATAGGATAAGCTGACTTGGAAGACACCCACGAGGATCAAGCCCAACTCCTGGCCCTACATAGGACCATCCTCAAGAGTCACATCACGTGCCTGAGTGCATTGTCCAAACGCTTCTTGAACTCTGTCAGGCTGGTGCAGTGACCACTTCCCTGGGGAGCCTGTTCCAGTGCCCAACCATCCTCTGGGTGAAGAACCTTTTTCTATTATCCAACCTAAACCTCCCCTGACACAGATTCAGGGCATTCCCTCAGGTCCTGTCACTGGGCACCACAGACAAGAGATCAGTGTCTGCCCCTCCTTTTCCCCTCATGAGGAAGTTGTAACTGCAATGAGGTCTCCCCTCAGTCTCCTCTTCTCCAGGCTGAATACTCCAAGTGACCTCAGCCACTCCTTGTATGGCTTCCCCTCAAGGCCCTTCACCATCTGTGTTGCCCTCCTTTGGATACAGTTTAGTATCTTTCTTGTATTGTGGCACCCAGAACTGCCCCCAGCACTCGAGGTGAGGCCGCCCCAGGGCAGAGCAGAGCAGGACAATCCCCTCCCTTGCCCAGCTGCTGATGCTGTGCCTGATGCCCCCAGGACAGGGCTGGCCCTCCTGGCTGCCAGGGCACTGCTGACTCATGTCCAGCTTGCCACTGACCAGGACCCCCAGGTCCCTTTCTGCAGCTCTGCTCTCCAGCATCTCATTCCCCAGTCTGGATGTCCATACACCCAGGGTTGCCTCATCCCAGGTGCAGTATCCTGCACTTTCCCTTCTTGAACTTCATCTGATTGGTGATTGCCCAGTCCTCCAATTTGTCCAGGTGTCTCTGCAGGGTCTCCCTGTCTTCAAAGGAGTCAGCAGCTCCTGCCGGTTTTGTATCATCTGCACACTTGCTTAGTATTCCTTCCAGTCCGGTGTCCAAGTCATTTATGAAGATGTTGAAGAGCACAGGTCCTAAGATGGAGCCCTGTGGAAACCCACTAGTGACAACTCTCCAGTCTGACATCACCCAGTTCCCTAAAATGAACCAGTTGCTCACCCATCACATGATGTGTTTATCCAGCTGTGGGCTGGACATTTTTTCCAGAAAGATTCTCTGACAGACACTATGGAAAGCTTTACTGAAATCAAAAAAGATTACATCAACATCATCTAGGTAGATTTAGGCTTCCATAACATTACAATTTTATACAGTAATTACAGGAAGAAAGGGTGCATTAAATACCACCTACCGTGTATCATTCACATTCATTAATTCCATCCCTATTAGTGCATGAGAGCAAACAGATTTTATAGTAGAAGAGAAGGTCAAACAGTGGCAATTCTTAGTTGCTACCAAAGTCACACATGCAATTTCTGAGCAGTATTTCCTGGGCATTTTTTCTTTCCTAGATTGCTTCCAACCACAGTTCCAAAGGAAAGGAAAGCAGGACAGTAAGGCACACCTTCGATGAAATAAAATTATTCCACTTATCAAATCTTCTCTGAAAACAGAAGGCTAAGTAGCCATTCTAGAGTTTAAATTTTAATGCCTTGAAAAATAACTCCACTTATGAAATATTTTGTTTTAAAAGTCACTTCATTAAATTTGTTCCTAAAGATTTCAAGTTCCATTTTAACATTAAACTTTACATTAAATACATACTACTTTACATATTATACTTTTCCCTGTTCTTCAATTCTATGCATAAGCACTTAAACATAATAGATATAACAAGAAGGCAACACACCAAGACTTCCACGCTGCTCTCCCTTTGAATCTCGAAATGTCTGTTTGGAACTCTCTTTGCTGTGTACTCTCTTTATGTCAGGCCATATAGAAATTCAGCCCTCATCTCTGCCAGATGCTCTAAACAATATTGTAGAAAAGCAACATCCTCTAGGTCTTACTGCACATTTGATCTACATATGAGTAACATCTTCACCTTTACTACTTCATTGTTTTCAGAGAGTATTTATACTAAAGCCTGTTCACAGAGGGATGAAGCAGGAAGTATGATGTCCTAGATGGAAACAAGCACCGTCTGATTAATCTCTGCTACAAGTAGCTCTAAAAATCAGTGTAATGCTTGTAGTAAGTTTCTACTCAAAGGAGAAAAGTAGCCACAGGAAAAGCTTTTGTATGTAACTAACTAGCATGCAACACTCCCTAGCTTCTTAAAGATATCCTAAATGGAAACAGCCAGGAAGAAACAGAGAAACGTAAAACATAGATCTGGAAACATGTACTTCACATCGAAAAATTCAAAAACTTCAAATGTGTTTCTAGCTGTCAGTGACAAACAGTTGAAACTGATGCAAAGGTAAGTAACGATTCTCATTTCATTTAAGTCCATGGAAAAACTGTTGCTTCCTTTGTTGCTTCTTTCCTAATATCAGGCTCATGCTGGAGTTCATCTTGCAAGGATAGACCCCTGCATTTGCTGGCAGCTCCAGTAATGCTCTACAGTAGTGTCAAGATCTGCCAGCATGGATACAGCTACAGGTTTCTTTTGTGCTACAATAAGCTGAGGTGCTTTCTGCACCAGAAACTGCAGAAAAAGTCAAGTATCTTCCATCACCTGGGTGAATTGGTTTAGACTGTATCATCACTGCAAAGAGAACAGGGTCCCTGAAATGAAGTACCCCACTTCAAAAGTGTCACATGTGTGTTGAGACAAAAAACTCTAGGCGACTCTGCTGGAAATGGCTTGGTCACCTACCAGAAAGCCACTGCCTCAACGAGAGAGAGCAGCTCTGCTACAGGTAGGGCAGGCTCCAGCTGACCCTGTAATGGCTCTTACTAAGTACTGCAGTATTTCCATCACATTACTGTTTGTTCCGTCTCACCAGGATTCAACATGACTGGTCATTCTAATTTTGCATTTAAAGAAGGCTCTCCAAGAATATACTTCTCACTAAAAAAAATGAATTTACAATTAGGAAAATTATGCACTAGTGGAGTTTAAATGATGCCCTTTACAATTATGACAGCCAGTCAGATTTGGATTCAGCTGGTATCTGTTAAGAGAATAAGAAAGGAATATTTCACTTCATTTTCTCAACTATGCAGAAAGCTGAACCAGGATGGGGGACAACAAAAGAAAAAGCTCAGTTCCTGTTCATGCTGGCAAAACTAAGACCTGTCTATACCCAACTTAGATTTGATTATGCAGACTTATTTGGAAAAGATATGGAAAAATCTTGCAGATTTTAATATCTTTCCTTTCTTATCCTGGGATTTTTACTGTGCCCAGACATTGCTTTTTTTCCCCTTAAAGATGAAACCAGAAGTATGTTGGACAGACTCAGATGGCACAAGGCACTGCCAGGCAACACTGACCTGGAATCAACAGTTTGCTTCTCTGAGAGCACTCTGACGAGTGGAACTGTGGAACAAAGGACCTTACCTAGTTCTAATTCTCGCACTGGTTTATTTTGCCATGATAAACAAAGTCAAATCACCGTATAATTTCCTTCTGTAATGTGGGAATTGTACTTTACTGTCATTGAAAAACTCACTAATTAGGAAGTTACAGTGCTTAACAACACTTTGAGTGACCAGAAAGGCTTATTTTATAAGAAATATCTCTGCAGCATTTTTCCTAAAACACACTGTGCATATATATCTTATTGTCAATATGTAATCAACTCAAACGCCAGTGGCAAGAACATGACTAGTTAACACATAGACTTCAGGTTAGCAAGAGCCACCTCGCCAAGTCAAGGCCTTTGACTCTTTTTACGTATTTATTGCTCTTTCAAAATAGCTGAAGTGGAATGCTGACACATCTTACAGGCCTATGTTTCTCCTATCTGCTGTGGGCTATCCCACCACATGTATCATCAAAGCATGTGTCAGACTTTCTAGAAATCCTCAAACATACAGCAAAGAGATGGTCTAAAACATTAACAAGTGGATAAAGCTGTCTGAGCCGTGCTCTGAACACAGGCTTTTCCACAAAAAGGACATTTCTTCTTATGGGACATTATTTTTTTCACCCGTGTTCTTGGATTCCTCAATTTTAGATTTTTAAGTATTTTGAAGTATTATCTGCTTAAATATCTAACTAAACTCTTACTGGCACAAAAATATACAGGAATTAATTAAAATTAATTTCCATTACATTTCAATTTAAAGGAAGATTTTTTTAAACATACCTTTTTAATATGGAGATTTTTTTTGAATATCAGAAAGAAACAAGCATATAAATTATTTCTCATTTCTTCATACTGAATATCTCAGAGTAATAAATCAAACCAGCAGATTCAGGCTAGATCTATACATCCAAATTAGGTCAGGTTACTAAAATGCAAGCAGCACTTCTTCAGGACCACACTGAACTATAATACATAGTGCCGAACACATATTTATGACTATATTTATATATATCTTCAATTGCTAATTCCTCAAGTTAAGCAGACAGCCTTCCCTAGGCCTATCTTACCACTGTAGTTAACTGGTGTTGTAGAAACACTTACTGGAGGCATTAATAATAGTGGTTTCAAGTAGGCCCATCTTCCCTGTGCTAGCATGGCCTCAAAGGCCACACGTAGTCTTCTCCTCATACATACCAGGACAAATATCAGGACAGGCAGTCCTGAGCTCAAACATTGGACTGTCCCACTGAAATCTTCTGTTCCAACCTGCGGCAGCTTGGGGTGACTGACATCTGCCATCAAACGCCGGGAAAGTGCTTGAAAACATATGACTACAAAAGCAAAGCTGCTTAACGTAAGCGAAAGGCCTCCGGGAGTTTTCCTTTGCAGGAAAACTGCAGTTAACAAAAAAACTGGAACACGGTGGCCACCCCAAAAACGGCACCTGCCCTCAGCGAAGACATCTTCCAACTCTTTGTTTAACTTAAAACTCATTTTCCGTACACCCGGGTTTTCTTAAATAAACAAAGAGAAGACACCGTTCCCTGTCTGTCGGCACGACGCAACGCTGTTTCCCAACGAGGCGTGTTTGGGAAGGGAGAGCGGTGCTGGCAGCAGGCAGCAGCCGCCGGCGCGGCCGGGCCGGGCCGGGCCGAGGCCGGCGGCCCAAGGCCGCTCACCTGCGGGAGGGCCCTGGGAGCGGCAACTCCGGGCAGCGGCACCCGCGGCCCGACC
>VXAD01006267.1:271290-437729 GCA_013399195.1 Dicrurus megarhynchus | reverse complement strand
CCTGCCGGCCCGCCGCCGCCGCACCGCCCGGCCCCGCCGCTGCTGCCCTCACGGCCCCGCGGGGTCAGCGTGCCGCGCCGCCGTGGTTTGTAAGCACAGAAATGAGTTGACTTCTAACTAACTAACTAGCTAACTAACTAGCTAACTAACTAGCTAACTAACTAACTAACCAACCAACCAACCCCGGCCCGTCCCGACGTCCTGCCCCCGCGGGTGCCGCGGCACCGGCCCCCCGCACGCCCGGCCGGAGGGAGCGGAGAGCACCGCGAGCACAGCCCCGCACAGCCTCCCGCACTGACCCGTGTGCTGCGAAGCCGAGTCGCTGCCCTACACCCAATCTCCGGCTAAGCCGTCACGCTTCGTACCACTTGTCAAAAGCTCTATTGACAGAAGGATGGACCAGGCTCTTTTCAGTGGTGCCAAGCAACTGGGACAAGAGGACACGGGCACAGAACTTCCACCTGAACATAGGGAAAAACTTCATTACTGTGCAGGTGACTGAGCACTGGAACAGGTTGCCCAGGGAAGCTGTGGAGTCTCCCTCAATGGAGATATTCAAGAGCTGTTTGGACACAATCCTGTGCCAAGTGCTCTAGGATGGCCCTGCTCGAGCAGGGAGGTTGGACCAGATGCCCCACTGTGGTCCTTTCCAATCTGACCCATTCTGTGATTCTGTGATCACAGCATACTCAGAGTTGGAATGGACACACAAGATTCATCAAAGTCTAGCTCTTGGCAGTGAGACAAGGGAACATTTAGTAGGAAAAGTTTGCATTTAGGCACCTTTTGAGAAGGATTTGGAAAATTTCAGTGTTTATTTATATAAAACAGAATCTCACTTTTCTACTAAAATATTTAGCCTTTGCCTAAAATTGTACCTTTGAAGAAAATTTCACCAAGCTTTTCGTACAGGCTCAGAGCCCTGAGAGCTGATGCTGCCTGTTCGATCCGGCCTGCCATGAATCATTAGCATGGACAGCCACACCACTGGCCACCAGGGATGGCAGCCCTCCTTTCACCTCTCCTGGGGCACAAGATGTGAAGATAAATTCATATTGCAGAGGATAGGGAGCCTGAAGTGTAAGAAAAGCTGTAACAAAATATTTAAGAAATGTGTATACTGTTGTGGAAGTTTTGATAATGCTGACCAAATGTGGCCTGCAGCCTTATGAACTGAATAAATTGCGATAGTCATATTAAGACCTTCTTTCAATTGAAAAGTGAAAAGGAGGTATTGAATAATCTCCTGTTTTGACAAGTTTTCCAGCTTCCAATTGCTCCACTTAGTTTATTATTTTTTTCTCTGCTGTTATTATATATTCTGTACTATAAATATTTAATTTCTACAGTATTCATTGCACATATAATGGACACAGTTATACAGTTTTACATACAATATATAATTATGCAATGTAGATCTAATTGTATTATGCACTTTCCATTGCACATATATTCTACAACACTGCTGAAGTTAGGAGGCCTCCAGCAGGGGCAGTAAAATGTGTGCCTTGTGTATTTGTGCATCAGACTCTCTGCTGCCCAGTCTGTGTATTATGTTACAGGTATGTAAGTACCAGAGAAGCTGAGGAACATATTCTACAGAATGTGACATGGAGGCAGCCATTTCTATGAGCCACTACTCTATGAACTGATTTATTTTCTTTTGCCCAAACCCTTTAAAAATGTGAGCATTTCCAATTATTTGATAATTTTTGTTCTTTTAGTTTTCCATTAGTTTCTTTTTTAATATATATTTGCTATTAATGCCACAATTCAGTGATGTTTATAAACTGCTTTTGATATATAGAGCTGGAAAATGAACTACTATAGAGAACTTCATCTCAGGTCCCTTTGATGCAAAGCTTAGAGTACAAAAACACAACACAAATCATTAGAATGTTGTAACTGCAAATTTTGCTCAACCAACATTGAAGCTAAATGAAGTTGGGCAGTGTTTTAAAATGCTATGTTTGAAAATGGTGGATTTCGCTCTATTTGCGCGTTTCATCCAAACTTACCAAATGTTGCCACAAAAATGTAGGAGTACACAGGATGCAGTAGGACCTGAGTACCTTTCATGGTCTGGTCTTTTCTAAGTCCCCTTAGGCACCTGGTAGCCGTTACATAACATTTCTGCTGCTGCTGTGGATGGGTCATCAGTGACTGTACTATGAGAGTTTGTGCATCCTGCCCAAATATGGTCTTGTGCAATAATTCTGAGTAGGCTAGCCAAGGAATAAAGAGAACTTGAACATCTGAGAAGCAGGGAGACAAGGAAACATTGGTACTTTTTACTGATATTAAAAATAATGTGCATCTCATTTTGCATGGTTTACACAAGGACTGTAATTGTTTGGGGTTTTTTTTCCCTGAAGATCTGTGCATGAATTTTCTGGGAAGTAAAGACATCTATGAGTCTTAAGGTTTTATATTATTTTAGCACCACTTCAGGGTGCTTTGACAGTACTCAGTGTTACATAATATTGTTTTATTTGCTTTGATTCTATTACAAATTGATTATTATTAAATTCTGCTGGTAATGAAGATATTAATTATTGATTGGTACTACATTGGCCTACAGTTTTACATCCTTTGCATGGATTGTAAAAGGCAGAGTGAATGACAATCCCAGACATGTCCATGGCTTTAAAGTGATTTGCAAGAACAGCTCATTAAGATTTGGATGATTGGTGAAATTAATACCATCATAATATTCTGGATGTGTTGGAGTGAACTGATTCCAGGCTTTGAATGAGTTGCATCAGAGAGAAATATGTGTTTCTATGATCTGTTCTAATGCCCTGAAACACATGTACCACTAAGACGAACATAGTTTCTTCTAATCTTCACTTAGTCCATGAAGGGAAAAAAACATGTGATGCTTGATTAGTCCATTTTAAACTCTACTCCTATCAAATTAGTTATATTCAATAGGGATACTAAAACTCACAGTTTTTCTTTCTATGGGAAATTCTTTTTTATCACTGCTGTGGACTATCACAATGACCTCATGCACAAACTGCCGTGAGTCACCCAAGACAATCCTTTTAAAAGGGCAAGAACACTCAGATATCTACCTGTAAAAAGCTGAAAAAAGAAGCACTGTCAGTGACCAAACTTCTCCTATGTTTGTTTCCATTTCAACAAGAAAGCAAACACTTCTGGTGTTTACTATCTGGGTTTCGCATCACCTTTTCAGTTAATGACAATGGCATTCTGGAGAAATTGCCTGCATGTGGCAGTAAAGATTACTGTTGCTTTCACTTAAAGTGGCCCAAGGCTTTGCTATCTTAGCGTCACCAGAACCACCTATCCTGTGCATCTCAGTATGACCCCTTTGTTCTCATGCCAACATTGTTCTTTAGCTTAAATAACCTCTCTCCCTGATGTTTGTTTTTCTCTGAAGTACTTTTTAGACCACAGTGCTATTCCCTCATTGTTTCCTTGCTGGAAAACCATACACTTTTTATCCTGAGTGTCACTGAGGATGGTGTGGGGTGATGCAGAGTGACTGTTTGCAGGCAGAACCTGCCGGAGGGTTTTTGTTGAGGCCAAATTCCTCCTGGGACACAGAGAAGCACATGGCATGCGTTAGGCAGAATGTGGCCATTGTTCCTCACCCAAGCACAGAGTTGTGGAGAACTGCTGTGGGGAATTACATGTGATCTCCTAGTGTTTTTTGGACAGCTAGAAATTTACTGTTCCATTCACTGTGTACTCGGGGAGCTACAGTTGGGCTGTGAAGCATGGTAGAGTGAAAGAGGATACACCATGAAGAAACATGTTCTACTTTTCTGACACTTGTTCACATATGCATCTCTTTTTCAGTGCTCAGTAAGCTTTGTCTCTCTTTTGTTTTAAAAGCTTTTCTGAGAATCAGACTCTCTTTTCCACAGAGAATTGGGCAGAGAAAAATCCCAATAAAATGAACTGTGCATTTCAATGGTCTGATTGATGGGATTTGAGACTTGTGTATTTAAAAGTTATGTCCTGGCATAGCTTGCTCTTTTAAAACATATAACACAAGCTGTATGTCAGCAAAATTACTAAAATTATCTGCACAGAGAAGATTGAATAATAATCAGTAATTATTTTTAAATGACAAACTAATATAAATTATTACTAAATAGCTGAACTATTTCCTTGGCATTGAAAACTTAACCAAAATGGACAATTCTCGAAAGTGCTGCAGAGCAGTGCCAGCCCTGAAAGGTTTTTATTACTAAGATTATGACTGGAATATTTTCCACAATTCCTCCCTTCAGTTTTAGTACCTTAATACTTAGCAACTACCACTAAAATTTTAAACCACTGCCCTGCTCACTGTCAGACCTTGGTGCCAGATATGTCTTCTGACAGTCCCTTCCTGTAAAGAAACCACATGGGGGAGAAGGTGAAAGGGGAAAAATTTTGCCTGCAATGTAGACATTTGCTTTTATGCAATGTAGACATAGTGCCAGCATAGAGTTATACCCAACTGTTCCTGCAGCTGTGCCACGGAGGTAACCTATCCTTAAGGAGCACTGGAATTAGGGAGTCAATAGCCTGCATCTCTGTGCCAATTCCAGGTCCTTGGCACTTTCTTTCATCCCACAAGTCCCACAACAGTGATGGATATATCTACAAGGTCTTAAGGGCTCTGGAAGTGGTGAGTCTCATTGCTCGCCCAGGGCTGTGCAGGGATGGAAGAAATTATCTGTGTCCTCCTTCCACCCTTATCTTGCGCAGCCTTCTCCCTGGTGATTGACTTTATTGCTACAGGAGGCTGTTTGTCCTTCCACAATTTTCACGGAGTAGGAAAACTCCGTTTGCATAGACTGCGCAGATTTGAAGCCACAGCAGTGAGGAATGGCAGTAATTGAACTATAGCTGAAATGTCAGTTTCTTTACCTAGACATTGCTTTTATTTACAATGCATAGATTTTGGGTTTGCCACTTCTACTTTCACCTTTCTGTAGAAGCTCTTCAGCTGCAAGGTGAGCCTTTAGCAGCCTGTGATCAGGTTAATCTTAATTTGAGCTGCCCTTGTAGCCTGTGAGGCTGCTGGAGGGTGTTGTCAGTGGTGGCTCCCAGTACTGGTGGCTCCCAGTACTGCTCCCAGGGAATAGTCATCTCTCTGCTGGTTACACTGAGCATCCATCCCTGCATAGCTCAGGCCTAGCCTAAAACATTACTTTCTCTGAGAAGTAAATGAATTAAATATTTTCAAAGACAGTGATCCACTCTAGCATTTTAGGATTGGGATTTTGAATTCCTCAGTTTAAATGAAGATTTATTTAAACTCCTCCATAAAGAGCCTGCTACTCCCCATTCCTGTCTAGCCTCTGTGGGTGATGGGTGTTCATGGGAGAAGCCGCCATGCAAGTGGCGTTTGTGGCGAAATGACTGTTCCCTGACTCCCCAGGGTAAGAAGCCCACATTGTGTATGTTTTATTTTTGTGGATCTGTGCTATGAAGCTCTTTTCCTGGACTCATTTTAGCCATGTGTGTGCTGTTCCACCGGTTGCCTGTGGGAGCAGCAACTCCATGAAGAAAACCGATTGCACTGTAGAATCTGCTGCCTATATAGCCAGCTGTTCCACACTAAAAGTCCTCTTTGGGAAAAGGCTTTTAGATTTGCAGAACCAACTTAGTTTTCTTCACACTGCGGCTGATTAAGTATTATGCAAGGTAAATTGTATTCAGGAACCTGTGCCTTCATAGTCTTCATATTAAGCTCAACTGGCACATCTTTGGTTGCATTACTTTTATCAGATTTGCGCATTTGTTGACATGCAATAAACAATTCTGCCACGCTTAAAAGAAAAATTCAGCTTTTCCACAGCTGTATTCACTTCACAGAGGGGGAAATGTCGATGAGTAAAACAGCAAATGTAGGTAGTCAGTTTTCAGAGGAGAGCATCCCGGGATGTAGCACTAGACCCAGACATTGAGTTATTACTAGAAATGAGCTGGGAAGCAAGTCTACATGCATTCACGAGATAGTAATATTTTTTTCTCTGAGGACAGGCAGATGACTTTTTGGTTGAATTCTTCTAGTTTTAAATACATTCAATTATACCATTATTATCCTTAAAGAACTTAGGCAATGTTTGTGCTACCACACAGTTAAGTACTAGAGGAGAGGATCATTGCACAAATGCTTGACTTACTTATTATTATTTTTTTAATCTGTTTGTTTTGTTGCATAGTCCTATCCATTAGGCTTTTTTTGGGAGAGTTATATTTTACAGATTCCTCTTTTAGAATTTTAATTTCATTCACTTATTTGAAAGATGGTGTATAGACTCTGAGAAATGAGCAATGCAGATTTTTGCTATTGGCAATTGCTTTTTGATAACGAATGATTTCTTAAACAGTCCAGCATGTTTGTGGTAAGGTTCCATGCCCATGTAGAGAATAAACCCTCAGCCTTCCTTCTTTTTCTTCAAGACTGAATAAAGGTTGCTGAAATTGCTGTGACAGCTCTGCGTAAAAAGCAAAGGTGGAGATTTGGAGGAGCTCACATTGTGCTAGAGTCTACAGTGAGGGAAAAAGCACTCTTCCCAGATGTTAATTATACAAAAAGAGGGCAATGAAGTGTGTAGTCCCTAAGGGAGCTGAAATGCTGAGACTGAAATATCCGAGATCATGGTGCATCCACCCACCTTCGCTTTCAGACAGGCGACTTGGGTACCATTAACTGTTCATCTGAGGCAGAAGGGATCTCTGCACAGGGCAGCACGGTGTGCCTGGGGCCTCAGTCAAGCCTGCATTATTATCTGTGAGCACAGGACAGTCACCAGTTTGAAGTTAGATTGGTAAGTCTATTCCATATTGAAGGCATAAATGAGCAATATGAACATTTGCTACCTCAAAATCTTTTCCTTGGCTGCTTCCTAAGGTATGAGGCTAGTTTCTGCTTCTTACATGGGACAGATCCAATTATAAGCAAGCCAAAATATCTGAAGGATTCATGTGTAAAGTATTTCAATGAGTAGAGGAAGATATTTATTCTTCTTTATCAAACTTAAAATAAAAGCAATGAAAGTTTAAACATTTTAGGAGTCCAAAACAATACTTTTTATCCATTCATTTGCCAGGCCTATGAATCCAAATAAAACCTTTTTCAAGGTTTTTCAACATTTTCTATTTCCTAATTGGGATTGACCAAACCTTAATTTGCAAAGTTTGAGTTTTCTCATTAGATATTTTCTAGTTTTTAATTTGGCTACCAAGTAAGATTTATCTAATGTCTGTAATTTCTGGGAATTTAGTTCTGTTATCAATATTCATGCTTCCTTGGGGGGAAAAGAATATACATGCACTGAACTATAACCTGTTCTACAGCTTATTCAAGCTGTTACTTCCAAACCATATTGCAAAGCATCTGAAAAGAAAACAATGCATTTCAACAAATTATCTATTTATCAGACATTTCTATCAACTGCAAGTGTATAGTGAGAAGGTACAGTAGTGGTTTAATATATCATAAAGACAGACAATGTTTGAAAGTACATGTTAATCTACATTTTTAGGAATTACAAATAAGACAACTATGTGCAGAGTAGTTTAAAATGCAGTGAACTTCTCTTCTAGTTGCATTGACAATACCAGTTCCTTACACAGTTGAATCTGGTTAAAAGCTCTATTCCGAGTGTAATAAATGTGACACCACAGGTACAACATTGACAACAGAGATTAAGGCTCTGTTCTGATGATTGTTTATTTCTCTGTGCATACCTCCCCTCCACTCCCCTCTTCTCCCAGCCCTTTTCCCCCCAGTACAACCCTTTTTTTTCATACAGAATGAAAATCTCATTGGCTCCAGAGTATTCAGGAAAAAAAATTTAAGGTACAAGATTTTAATCTAAAAGTAATGAAATGTGCAATGAAGTGTAGATTCACAGCAATACCTGGCACTTATAAAGCTGTTTTAATTTTTGTTATTATTATTCTTGTTATTTGGGTATGTCAGAAGAAACCAGTATCCACATCCCATGGTGCTAAACACTCAAAACCAAGTAGCACACAGAGGATAGAGTCCAGGACTGGAGATCATATAGACTGATTTGGTCTCAGCAGTCTTTGTGAATTTGAGGAAGAACAATCATCTCTGTATTTGAGATACAGAAGGTGAGGCACAGAAAACGCAAATGCCTTGCTCAGAAACACACAGTGAACCAGTGGTAGGCTTTGGGTCTGTTGACTCCCCAGTCACTGATTTATTTGTTGGCCTCTTAAACAACGAAGAGAAGATCTTCTGAGATGCACAACATAGGCCTCATATCATAGGGGAATCAGTGTCAAATGCACACAGCCTGATTCTGCACTATCTTTTGGCATCTGTAGTCACGTTTACTTCATAAAGAGGGCCTAAAATACCCTTCAAACAAAGTTGATTTGGTGTCAATACATGTGAGAATCAGGCTCACAGCAATTACTCTGTGGCATGCTGAGACTAGAATTAACTGTTTAATTTGCTAATGAATTAAGGCTGATTCCTGTTTATATTAAGGCCTCTGTATCCTTCCATGATAGTGTAACTGTGCCTCAGTGCAAGTAAGACTCAGGCTTTAGAAAAACTTAAACTTTTACTTCCCTTCAAAGTTAATGATTTTAGTTGCCTTAAATGTATAAAGTAACTGGAACCAAACAACCTGTCTCCGTATTACAAAATATTTGAAAAAGGATTGTAAAAGAACATAAAGGTAACCTGAGAGAAAACCAATATATGCTTGTTGAAGAAGAAAATTAGGTTAGATAGACTTGTTGCCTGGTCTTGAAAAAGGAGAATTGTACACAATAAGACACCTTTATATGAAGATAACTGGCTTGATGTTTGGTGGTCATGAGTATGCCAGATAAATTGTAGACATTTATCAACTCTGGAGATCAAGTCATCTTTTATACTACTGCAATGAAATAGAAATAGATTTATTTGGTATTTAAGTGCTAGACCTAGTTTGCATAAAGCTAGTGTGTTATATTCAGAAGAGTAGGAAGATGACTCCAAGCTCAGTAAAATGCTACATGATCACAGATTTCTCCTATTGTTGTTGTTATTAAAAGCTATTATGGGTTTCTTTCTTAGAATAGGAGTTCTCTAACTTTGCTCTCTGTAGCCGAGCATTATTTTAGAAATTCTTTCCTCTCCAAATGCTCTATTTGTAACAGTTTTTGTTTAAAATCTTCCATTTTTAGACAACAGTTTAACATTTGCTGGCAATGAATAAAACTGTCCTTGCTCTATTCAAATTTAAGGCCTGGGTTCCCATGGGTTGCAGCACTTTTAAACTTTTTTTACTTCTA
The DNA here is from genome assembly GCA_013399195.1 of Dicrurus megarhynchus. Lineage (NCBI taxonomy): Eukaryota > Metazoa > Chordata > Aves > Passeriformes > Dicruridae > Dicrurus > Dicrurus megarhynchus. The sequence goes on along the minus strand of VXAD01006267.1, from coordinate 428,438 downwards.
GTTAGAAGTAGGTTTATTTTTTAAAGCTAATATGGAATTTGTTTGTGTAAATTAACGTAATTCCGTAGGCATCAGTGTGACAATGATAATTACCCAGCTGAGGATCTGGCTGCTGAAATGTAACTCCAGTGGTTGGGAAAGCTGTTTTGTATACAAGTCAAGTAACAGCTGGATCATATGTGATGTTATGTTTAGTTTCATTGGCAATTCAGAAAATATTTAATAATAAATTCCACTGTTTCTACTCCCTATTTTTGTACACAAATAAATCATCTTTTCTAAAACATTCTTTATCTTTAGTAAGGCTTGTATTCATTGTCATATCAAAAGTGTTTTCTATTGGAGCAATCTTTCAGTTTGCTTTCCTTAGAGTTATCTTTATTATCAAATTCTACAGCATTCTAAACTTTAATGGTCATTAGCAACCCTGCACTTGAGTAAAGAATCCCATTAAAAAAGTATAAGGTATAATATCTTCTTGTCCATAGCTAAGGCAGGATGAACAAAAGTAACGAGCTCATCTGATCCTCACCTAAGAAGCCTTGATTTTAAACAGTATTCAAAATACAAAGCCCAAGAGAGGATGTTGTCACGATGATTATTGCGCTTTCTCAGTGTCTTGCTATAGAATTAGTTTTCCCTTTAGCAATATATAATTTCTTTTCCTGAAGACCACACGAAGTTATTGTACTCTGTAAAGAAAAAAAGCACTTAAAGTGTTATGGATTATAACCTAGACAGAAGGATACAAAACCAAATTACCGTTCTATGATTCAGCTATGTCATGATCTAATATTGTTTCAAAATTATTTTTCTGTCATTTAGATTGGCATCATCTTCTAAACACCCCATGGGCTCTTTGGCTCTTTGGCATGCTACAAACTCAGCAGATGCACTGTCTTCTGGGCTTTACAGCTTCTTCTGATGAATGTACAACATTCGGAACAAAGCCGCTCTTGACACCTTCCCATCCATCTTGTATTGAGATTTCTCCATTTTTTACAAGTTCATAGATGTCTCGTGTAAGAATTGTAAAGGACTCTTCAACATTTGTGGCATCTTTTGCTGAAGTTTCTATATATTTCATACCACAGTCAGAAGACAGTTTTTCAGCTTCTTCTCTTGTAACCTCACGCTGTGACACTAAGTCACATTTGTGTCCTACTAACAGGAACACAATCTGAAAGGGCTGCACGTGCATTTTTGCTTCCTCTAGCCAGTCCTTCACATGTTCAAAAGATCGTCGATTCGTGATGTCAAACACTAGTAAGCCACCCACAGAATTGCGATAATAAGAGCGTGTTATTGATCTATGAAGGGGAAATAAAAAGGAAAATTAAAATGCATTTTCACTTTATTCAAAGGTGATTACTTCTCCATATGGCAACGTGTTTTTATCTTTCATAAGTTTTATTAAATAACTTTACTTTTTAAAAGCTGGCTGAAATGTATTAATTTATCTACTAGGCGACTTTTTTTTTCTTACATTCAAAATTCACTTTCTAAACATTCCCGAACCCGACACCTCTAGGGCAAATATTGAATGCTGAATTATTCTGCAAAGTGGCCTTTATTAGCAAACTGTGGGACACGTTCACAGAAGAAAAGATATATACTTTAGGTGTAAAGTCTGAGTTTCATATAAAGTTTCATATAAACTTGCACTTCACTTTGTTCTAATCAATTATTTCAAGCTGAAATATGTATACGTATGTCAAGAAACCTGGAGCCTAAACTTGCCAATATACAGGCATATCCTCTTGCATTCCTTGCAGAAACATTCTTTAAAAGAAACATTATATAGATAACCATAACTTTTTGTGCTTGCAGGAGTCAACAGGTAAGAGGCAGAGAAAGGAAACTCCCTGAACAAGACTGCCCAAAAGTTGTGAGTGAGCTGGGCAAACACACACTTATTACAGGCAAGGGACACATCTGCCTACAGCATCTCTCTCACACAGAGGTTCAAAAGCTCTTTATATTTTGTAAATTTACAATTTTTTGGCATGAGGGCTGGCAAGAGATATTTTCTACTTTTGAGCCCTCTAAGCTCCAGAACATTCACTGGAAGGAATTTTGGAAGAAAGAAACTCTTATTTTGGTTAAAAAAATTTTTCATGTGCTTTAGAATTAAAAAAAAAAATAGAATGTAGAGAGAGAGAAAAAGATCCGGGAATAAAAAATTATTTAAAGTCTCTAATCATGAGCAGTAGGGGAGAAAGGAGAAGGTGAGAAGCGACATTTTAAAGGAAGTGACAGCCTACCAAGGAGCGGACACAAGCACTTGTTGCTGGCATAAATATAGAGCTAGTGTATATAGAAGTAGTCTCCAAATGAAATGAGATGCACAATATCTAAACAATCATTATTTGAAATCGTAACATAAGCTAAGAATGAATTCCATTTTATCTCACGATTATGAAGAGGATGCAGTCTTGAAACTTTAGGAAGGAGGATGAACTGTTCACAGTAGCACATCTTTCTACAACAGTAGCTCCCTCTGATTCTCAGTTCATCGCATTTCATAGAGTTTTTGATAACAATTTGAACACAGAGGTATAATTAGCAGCAACAGTCCTATTACAGATAGGTAAGTGCACAGATAAATAAGGCTTAGATTTCTTGGCATATCTAAATTCATTTAGTCACAGCAAACAGCATTTGAAATGGTTTTATTTAGATAAGAGGGAGGGACTGTTTCTCCTAATGCTTAGAAAGATCTTTTCTATGTTCCCAGCAACAGACTCCATGCAGTGTCTCTCTGAATGTGAAGACAACAGGATCTTAACCTCAGATTAATTAAAATAGCCTGGATATGAAAAACGGCACACTGTTCCCCAAAATTGTTCAAGACCATAAGTGAGGGGTGTCACATCTTGTGAAGTATTAATTATAGGTGCCATAAGGATCTGTTTCTGGTTTTCTTAACCATTTTTTTCCCTTTAGAGTGTCTGCAAACACAAATGAAGGCATAAAATAATTCATGTAGTTCTAGTAAGAGCAAATGTGGGTGACAAAAATGGGATTTGATTTGGAGAAGTGAAAGCTAATACAACCTACTTTCATAAAAAAAAAACCCAAACAAAAAACCCAAACAACCCTCCCCCTGCTCCAAACCTTGAAAACAAAGAAATGCATTAGCAGAAAGAAAGTAGGTTAGTATTGAAAATGCAATGCATCATTTGCCAAGCATTTCTATATAAAAAGATGTTATATCATGTATCTATGAACTGGAGTACTGAAACACAGCCCTCTGTGTGTTTTTGGATGCTTATACACAGCAGTCAGTATCCTCATCTGTTGTAAGTCCCTTCTGCAGAGATGTGCTAATTTACAGTAGCTGATGATCTAAGCCATGATATTGAATTATGTGTATGTATTGCTTTTAATGCAGATGACTAAAAAGTATCCTGTAACTTTGTGCTGTATATTGCAAAAACTGGGTAAATATATTGGAGAGACAACAGTCATTTTTTATGTACTTCTGGTATGTATAATTTGAAACCAGTTTTCTCATTACCAAAAAGGAGATTCATATAACAGAGAGGCTTTAGAAAACAGTAACTCAAGAAAGAAAAGCAATACAAAAATTTTAAAGGCACATCGATGAATACAATATCATGTTATGTGGTTTTCTAAAATCTGAGAAAAGGATCATAGAACCACAGAATCATTTAGGCTGGGAAAAATCTTTACAATCATTGACTATGATTGTTAACTCAGCACTGCACAGTTCACCACTGAACCACTTCCTTGAGTTGACACACCTACATGTCTTTTAAGATGGTGATGCCCCCACGTCCCCTCGAAACCTGTCCCACTGCTTTTACACTTCATGAGTCAGCAGTGCCCTGGCAGCCAGGAGGGCCAGCCCTGTCCTGGGGGCATCAGGCACAGCATCACCAGCCGGGCAAGGGAGGGGATTGTCCTGCTCTGCTCTGCACTGGGGCGGCCTCACCTCGAGTGCTGGGGGCAGTTTTGGGTGCCACAATACAAGAAAGACATAAAACTATTGGAGAGTGTCCAAAGGAGGGCAACACAGATGGTGAAGGGCTTTGAGGGGAAGCCATACAAGGAGTGGCTGAGGTCACTTGGAGTGTTCAGCCTGGAGAAGAGGAGACTGAGGGGAGACCTCATTGCAGTTATACCTTCCTCGTGAGGGGAAGAGGAGGAGCAGGCACTGATCTCTTGTCTGTGGTGCCCAGTGACAGGACCTGAGGAAATGCCCTGAATCTGTGTCAGGGGAGGTTTAGGTTGGGTATTAGAAAAAGGTTCTTCACCCAGAGGGTGGTTGGGCACTGGAACAGGCTCCCCAGGGAAGTGGTCACAGCACCAGCCTGACAGAGCTCAAGAAGCACCATGTTCTCAGACACATGGTGTGATTCTTGGGGTTGTCCTGTGCAGGGCCAGGAGCTGGACTTGATCCTTGTAGGTCCCTTCCAACTCAGGATATTCTACGATTCTATGATTCTTTGTATAATCACATCAGACTATGGCTTTAGGGAGGCTTTAAGTCAGTCATGGTGTTTCTTTTTCATTATGATCTTACTGATCTTTACCAGATGAACCAAACTTTCACTAAAAGCTTTATCTAATTTTGAAGAGTTATTTTTATACTATGACTAAAGACTACATTGTAATGGTCTTAATTTTGAAAATACATATTGCTTACTGAAAAAGAATAGGACAGAGTTTTATTTTCAAGATGTGCTAGAAGCAGAATGTATCTAATATCCTGGTTTACTAAAAAGTGCATCAGTGGAAGCACCCCCACAACATTTTGCCTCTACTTAAATGAGCTGTCAGTCTTAGCACCACTACCGAGCATTTTATAGCATTGGAGGTTTCATGATTTAAATATATTATTGGATTTAAATACAGGAAAATTAAACAAACAAACAAAAATCATAGCAAAGTAGATGGTGTAAAACACAGCCAAAGTAGCAGATTCCTCTAAATGATTGATCTGAACATAGAAAGAAACTGAGGGTCTACCCTTCATTTACGTTAATCTGCATTACAGACCTGAGTCTATACTAAGCAGGTCTGTAGGTTCTTGTTCTAGTAAGGTGTTAAAGGTGTTACTGATTATGTTGTTGTTCTCCATGTGGCACCTCAAACAAGGGGAGATGCTGCTTAGTGACGCCTTACTGATGTCAAAATAAATATATTCAATAACTGCCCTGTCAGGGCATGTTAAGATGATTTCTAAGTCAATGCATGAAATCCAGTTCAAATACGGAATAATCAACGAACTAGAGACATGTGAGAATTTTCCCCAAATAATTCCTCCAAGAAAGTACATGACATCTTTCAAGAGATTGTGATGGCAGGTGTGGCACACCTTACTTTTCCCCTGGGAATGTCCCTAATGCCTGGGACCAACAGAAGGGGATTATTATGCAGCCAGTAGTTTGCCCTGCATGCAGGGAACTCCCTAGGGAGCTTTAAAGACAGGTTTTACCTCCTCTAAAATCCCAATGCAAGTGAGCCAGAGCAGAATTGGAAATCAGAACTGCAAACTGCTTGGTGTTCCCCAGAACTAGATAACTTCTTGGAGTAATTAGCTCTTCCCTAAGATTGTCTTTGCTTGTGATCTGTAGTGTTCTCCATTAGCAGAGAACAGAATGTGCAGCATTTAAACCTGTGGTGTAACTTAGTAAAATATTTATCATTTATTTGACTAAATGTAAAACAGACTATACATTAAACACCATGATATTTAGTACACCAACTGACAAGAAACTCTTAGCAGAAAAACAAATGCAAATATTTAAAACGACTTTCTTCGGGTTGTATCTTCTGGGTGTTAGAAAAAACACAGAGGTAAATTTAAGAGCAGCTGACTGCATGACTCATCAGTGTATATTCCCTGAGCACTCTGGGGTTAAAGGATGGCTATCATTTGATTTTAAATGTATGCAAGATTCTGTGCATTTACATTTCTTTCAGTTGAGTGTCTTGTCATTGGCCATCCTGGCTATTTGTCAGCACATTCAAAATAAAGAGATTGTACACTCTTAGTCACTCATTTACAAGTATTCTGCATTCTGTCTGGAGAGCACAAAGGGGATGAAAAATGCAAAGAGCTTTCCATTAACATTGTTAATTTCTTTGCTAACCCTTCAGAAGCCTACCTGCAAAATTACGTCTGAAGTTGTGACTCATGCAAGCCCAGGAAACTTTTTGTTGTTTCACTCTAAGTCTCATCATAGAGAAAAAAAAAGTTGTTGACCCCCACTAAAACAATGCAATCCCGCCTCTTCAGCTGGGTGTGGGAATCTGCACAACTGTTGCGATGGAAGACACGGAGTACAGAGGAATTGATTCTGGCCAGTGAAAAGGCCCATTGCAACCCTCCTGCTAGCATTCCAGTAACAACAGGTGCGTGGGTCAGGTGCACGAAGATGGGCTACACATTTGCCCATGCCATAAATTCATATCTATTGAACCCCAAGTCCAAACTAAAATCCATACACAAGTTGCCTGAAGTGGCAAGCACTACAGGTTCAACAGAGATACAAGAGTGAGTGAGTGACAGTATCAGCTTGTAAACTGGGAAATGACTGAGACTTTCCTGGGGGAGGAAAAGAGGGTAGTTTTGCTACCTGTTTGTAACAGAGGGGAGAAAGGAGAGTATTTAATACTCAGTGCAGCATTTGAGTTAGTTTAGCTACATTATAAATGGTAGAGGTATTAGTGAAGCAATCATCAGTGCACAGCAGGTGCAGAAGGCAGATAAAACACTAATAAGGGACTGTAGCTGGCTGCCCAGTGGCTTCCACACTGCCACGGCTGCAGTGGTGCACACGGTGCTGCTGTGCTGGAAGGAGGAAGAGCTGGGAGGTGGCCGGGTCTCCAGATTGCATGGGAGAGTTAATGGCAAAGGGAAATACTGCAGGGGAGGATGAGTTCGGAGGTGATGACAAAGTAAGAAATGCAGAGTTAGGCAGAGGCCTCTTGCAGCAAAGAAACAAAAGAATGTGGAGGAGGAATTGCTATGTTAGGTCCAGGACTTCAGGGGGAAGATGAGGGAGAGAAGAAGAAACAGAACAAGGCCACTTGTTACCTCACAGTGAGAGCTGGGAGGAGAAGGGTAGCTGTACTTCGGTGTGTCTGAGGGGAAAGGGTGAGGAAGGAAACTCTTGGGAAGGAACTGGTAGACAGTGGGGCAAGAGAGATGGTGGGCCACAGGGCTAGGACCACTGGCAGGCAATGGGGTGGAGGACTGTGTGGAGCACAGCAACCAATTGGGTGAATGGAAATGTGCTGGGGGGCAAGGCAAAGTCCTTGGGGCCAGAGAGGGGTCGGATGAAGAGGGTACAGGGTCGGGAGGTTTGGGGAGCCGGCGGGAGGGGGTGTGGGTAAGATCCCCGGTCTTGTACCTGAACCGCTCCTGCCCCGCCGTGTCCCAGAGCTGCAGCTTGACCCTCTTGCCGGGCTCGATCTCCACCAGCCGGGAGAAGAAGTCCACCCCCACGGTGGGGTCGGAGTGCAGCGGCCCCGGGAAGCGGCCCTCGGTGAAGCGGTGCAAGAGGCAGGACTTGCCCACGGTGGAGTCGCCCAGCACGATCAGCCGGAACTGGTAGATCCAAATCGCCGCGTCCATGGCGGCCCCGGCCTGGCCCGGCTCCGCCTTGGGGCTTTTCTTGGGGCTCCTGCGCGGCCGGTGCCTGCACCGCGNGCGCGGCCGAGCCGCCCGCCGGGGCCGCCCTCCCACCGTGCCGTCATGTGCGCGGCCAGCCGGGCCCTCCTCCGCCGCACCGAGCGCAGGGAGCGCACGGAGCCCAGCGCGGCTCCCCGCGCCGAGGGAACGCTGCCTTGGGGCTACAGCCCGTGCCCAGCGTCCAGCTCCCCCCGCGGGCAACAAGTGTAGGGTTGGGTCAGGAGAAGAGGGATGCTGGGGCAGGGCACCAGGCCGGCATGGAAAATCGTGGGAGAGAGACTGTTAAAGCATGTCTTTTACAAAGAAATTTGGAGCAGAAAGGAAATACTGGGGGAGGTGTGGAGGAACCAGATCGGCAGGTGAAAAAGGGGCATGGACCTGGAAAGGAAGGTGCTCGGTGGGGTGGGAGCTGGGCAGGCCAACAGATACAGAGGAACAAGTGCCAGATTGTAATGATGTGCTGGGAAAGTGGCAAAAGGGAAAAGGACAGTTAGCAATCTAGATATCCCCAGAGAGAACCATACAAACTGCCTAGAGAAAGGGCATAATACTGGAAATGACAGGGACATACACTCTTCATTTCCCAGTGGAACAAACTGCATGTATTTGGCCTTTGTGAAAGTGCCTTTACCTACAGTAATAAAAGAATTGTGTCAGAAGACATTCTCGCATCAGAGAAATTTCTTTGCCCTCCGGGGATCTTCAGCTGACTATAATGTTATGATAAATCTGCTGAGCAATAGATTCCTCAGATTTCTTTTAAAGTCTCAGAATCACATGGGATAACAAACACTAACAGTCCTCAGATGGCTGGTAAGGGCATTCGAGCCAAATAAAGGGAAATCGTTGGACTTCTGGTAAACAGAATTGCAGCAGCTTCTTCTGTAGTTTGGGCTGGGGTGAGGGAGCCATGGGCAGAGAGCCTGAAAACCCAGCTGAGTAGGCTGGGAGAGCTGGGAAGTAGGTTGTTGCTGGCAGAAGGTCAGCAGCAAGTGGATACTGATATGAATAGGCACTTTGACAGTGAAAAGGACAGGGAGAAAAGATGGGTGACATTTTTTTTTCACACAGCCTGTTTTCCTCTGTTCGTGTCGGGCACAAATGCAGCTGAATGCCTAAATACCTGTGGCTGGTTAGCGGCATATCTGAAACCACATTTCTTCTGTAACTCTTTGGGGCAATTTGCTGTGATGAGAGTTCTCATTGCCTGAGTCTGGTATTGTTACTACAAGGTGTTACTTGGTCCCCTTGTGTGAGACTGGTAGATTTCCCATGTAGGCTTGGGTAGATCTTGCATCTCCACAGTGCGGATGAGTGAGACCAAGGGCAGGGTGAAGTCGAAAGAGGGGTTGCAGGCATTGCTCGGGAGATCATGTCTCCCAGCCCCAAAATGAGTTTGTCTGGGATATGAATGGGTGTCTGGCCCTGGGGAACAGATCCGGATGGCCCCAGAACCTTCCATCAAAGACTTGGCCAGCAAGTCCAGAAGCTGTAAAAGGCACAGCCAGGAGCTGCCAGAGGAATTTATCTTTCTATGCATGCTGAGCTGAAGCTGCAAGATGCCACCTGCTCCAAGAATCCATTCTCTACAGGGACCTTTCGGACTGGCCAGTCAGTCCCTGGGACATAGTGATTCTGTGTCTGCATGTATCTCTGAGAGTGTTCCCTTCTGAATCCTGTACATTTCTCCCTTGTACTTTCACCAGTTCTTCTTAAAAGAAATTGAACATAGCTTGTACTTGACTAGTTGCTCCTTTAAGTAACAAATAAAATACAACTGTGTTAACAATGATAATGATAAATGAACCCTCATAAGGCTACAGTCAGTCAATTTCTTGCATTTCTGCATGGGACATCATTACAGGTGATTCCTGGGAATCTTTCCTAAAGTGTTCTGAAAAAAGTGGCACTTACATACAAGAAGTATTTGCATGTGAAACAGAGGTTTGAGGTACATGCTATCAGTAGCTCTGATACTTGCCAAATGTGAATACTGAAAAATTTTAAGTGGGCTTTGTTCATTGTATAACACCTAGATCAGATGCACAGCAGATTGCTATCCTTTGTACATCTGGGCTGGAAGAACCCCACACTAATGAGTTACACAGCTGATTTAATTCCTAACAGGTGAGCAAAGTCAATTTGCCCAGGGCATTTTCAGCTGAGCTAAATATGTCTCCAAATATTATCAAGCTGCCACAGCGTGGTCTGTCTAGCTAAGCTTGTCATTGCAGAAAGACTGCGGTATATACATACCTAAAGCAAAAACTTACACCTTCATTTGTGATCTTTTGAGTGTCATATGATAAATGCTACCTAAAGAACCTGCATTTATGTTGTCCTGAAGTGAACATGGTGGGTGAATTTTATGTCCAAGTCATTCAGTTTTTGTTCATTTACCAGTGAGTACAGAGGCCCTGACAGCACGCAGTTCTCATGAAGATCTCAGACCAGCAGTCTGAGAAGAAGCAATCAAAAACCACTATGTTTTGAGGAGCTGGGATGGTTAGAGCAGAGTGGTTAAAGCAGCAACACGAACCTGACTTTCCTTCAGGCAGTTTCTACCACTTTTGCATGGGCAGCTTCAATCTGCTCTTTCCAGGGAAGGTGAATCAAACCTAAATTCTGGGAAATAATAAAAGAGGCAAACAACCCCAAACGTCCAAATCTTCTCCGTTATCACCTAGATAACTGCACTAAGCTGCAAATCCAAGATGTTTCAATCTAAAAATTGCTCATTTCTTGTTACATTTTTGACCTGGAATGGATTTTTCTCCAACACTGGTAAGTGGGTAGGTGGCTACATAGATCACAGCACTCCTGAAGAACGTGCACATGTGCTTACATAGAAATTTAGAGAAACACAGATGAAAGCTATTGATTCTCAACCCCGGACAGCCTGTGACTGAGAAACTATGCCTTCTGCTGCCACCCAAGGACCTAAGAGAACTGAGGGGTCAGTCTGGAAGCAAGATGCCATGTGTGCCTGTTTTAATTACCTAGGCTATTGGCCTGGAGGCTGATACAGCTGTTCATTTTTTCACAGAGCAAGTTTCAATAGATGCAAACTATTGATTTTTTTTCTGCAAGCTCTTTTTTTTTTTGATAGAGTAGTACTGGAGGTGGGATACTCCCTGCTAATGAGCAGTGACTTTCCTTCCTCTAAGATGTCATCAAGCCACGCAGGTTTCACGTGATGGCAGGAAGGATATTTCTTAAATGACAACATCTTAGAAGATGTCCTTGATTGATGATGGTGTTCCTTATGTTGTTGAGATAAATATGTGCATGGAAAAACATTGTACAAACCTCAGGAAAAAACCAACTTGCCCAACTGAGTGATCAGAATCCATGAATGGACTTACAGAAAAATAAATAAATATCTAAATAAATATCTAAATAAATAAATCAGTATCTACATACTGATTTGAGAGGCATTAAAATGGCTCTGTGGAGATGATGCAAGTGAAACTACTCCACAGCTGGAGGCAGTCAGTGAAGAAGAGGAACACCCATCTGGGACAAGAAAAACTTCTCCTAACTGTTCAGACCTGATCTTCCTGAAGTACCTCCAACACATTGTCAAAGATAAGCCTGGGAAAAAAAATTCCTAACTTAACAGAGTATTAAAAATCAAGGACTGGGTATTTACTCAACAAATGCTTTATAACCATTAGATATTTTTATACTTTTTCTCACATCTCATCAACTCTTAAGCCATCTGTATTCCACACTGGTTAACGGCGTGTACCTGAACTATAGGTCCATCATTGTCTCACCCCACTTGGCCAACTATGTCCTCCCTCAAAATGTTAGTAATATTAAGTTATACTCAAGAGCAATGACTCCCAGCTTGATCTTTGCTGTGCCTAGATAAGTGTCATGGGTTAGCATATCTCACAGAAGGAAAGTAAGTAAGTAATGGGTATTTTGAACCAAACCACTACACTAAAATGTACTACAAGAAGTGTATTTCCCTCCCAAACATCCATGTATTCCTGGAGCAATAGAAGGTATGTAGCTCTGCAAATCTTGCCATTTTAGACATCTAAGATGGCATTTTAGACAGCTACAGTTACGGAAACACATCTCAGTAAAGTACCAGGAAAATACAGGAACTTGCAACCTGCGCCACTAAAATACTAAAGTGAATTCGTGCTCATTGACATTTCAGAGACAACGCCCAAACTGCCCGAGAACATGCCTTTAGGCAGGATTAGATTGCCTTTAGGTGAGATTAAGAACCAAACCCCAAATGGAAATTTATTCTGCTACACAAAACAGGTGAAATATTTGTTCTCACACCTCACTCTTCCATTTGTCACTTGGAATGACTCTTTCTAGGATTCTGTGCATCTTTTGCTCTGATAAAATCTTTCTCCTACATTTCCTTTCTGTTTGGGAAATGCTGGTGTGTAAAACAATATAGATTTCCACTAACAAAGAATGCTCTTTTTCTGAGATTTGTGCCATGGACCCTTCGGGCACGTTGATCAAAGAGGCATGTTTTTCTGTAAGCCCTGCATTTCTGAAGGAATCCTACAAGTCATGGCCCACCATCACGATCATCTGTTTTTCACAGATTCCCACTTTTGGTCAGATGCAATCTCTGATGATTTCTTAAAAGGTGTATTATTTTTAATTGCCTTCATAAATGTAATTGCTGAGATAATTCAGGACAGGCAAACAAGTCTCCCTGCACTGTTGGCAAACGCTAAACAAAGAACTTCCCTGTATGGTAAGTTCTGCTGAGTTTAGCCTATGTGGAAGAATTGCCCAGACAAATAAGCTGTGATAACATCTGCCAAGTTTGAACTGACTAGATTAATCCAGTATGATCTGGTAGCACAGGTAATGTTTCTTCTCTTGTACATTACTTGGATGGAGGGCTGGAGGGTTATAGAAACTCTGGTGGGAATGATTAACTTGCCTCTGGGATGGAGGAAGTCAAAGATATTTGGCCTCAGGCCGTGTGATTAGCAGAGCCATTGCCACCTTATATCAGTGATTTAATATGAAAGGTATTAAATTGTTAAAGTGATAGTCCTTTGGGAGCAACACCACATGCAGTCATCTGATACCATGTAGGAGCTGAAGCCCAAGAACTGCAATGCATGGAAGCTAAACTGTTGTCCATAGACCTAGCATGTCAACCAGTCAGAATGAGTGACCTGTTCCTCTGGGATTACTGGTATAGGACTGGCTGGGCTGAAGCTCTGATCTGTGTGGGATGTGTTTGCAGATCAGGAATCATCATTACCTACTTACCCATCTGCTCAGGCAAACTGTATCACTCAGTGGAGTATCACACCACCTCATCTCCTCGTGACCATGGCATGCATGGTGTAGATCAGAGACAACTTTTATTCAAAAAACCGTGACAGCTGCCCTGCACTCCTACTTCTGGTGTAAAGGCTTGTCTTAGGCTTTGCAACTGGAAGTAGGCCCCATGGTCTTTCTCCCAGAACACCATCCCCTATGCTTCCAGTTGAAGCCCCACCTTGTTTACATTGGAGGTAGACTGAGTGCCTTTAGGACAGGAAGCCTTCCCTCTGTCCATGGGAATTTAAAGCCTTTTAAAAGTGAATAAAATTTCTTATAAATTTAAGAAACTGTGTCTCTGCTCAAAAAGCATGCATCACATGAGGATATTTAGAACAAAGAAGTTTGTAGAAAGGAATTAGCAGACATTAGTGGACAAAATTTTCACAGTAAGGGCAATCATCAGAAGGGGTTAGACTTAAAAGACTACTGTCACAGAGCTGTGCAGGGACTTTTAACCTCAAAGAACTTCAAGAAGTGAACCTAAATGAGGACAGCATTTACGGACTAGGCAAAGATTAAGTTATGTGACTGAAGGCTCATTCCCTGAACACAAAGGAGCAGAGATGTTGCTGTCCTGTAGCATAGCAACATACCCCTTGCATGTCAATCACAGAAGTTTCAAGTCCTCTAACAGGTCAGCGTGATTTGAAATACCCTCTAGCTGTCTTGTTACTTGTTGGTTTGTTATTGTTCCTCCCCTGAGAGGTCTTTATTGGTTTACTATCATGTACCTTCTTTCATGATTGGTTCATTCTGTTATCTCTACCTGATGATGTAACACCTTAAAACTCTCTGCGAGAGAACAAACGGGGTCTCTCTGCTTTAGCTCCCCTTCAAGCTAACTGGCCCCTGCCCTCTCGGGGGCAGGAGAAAATAAACTTGGAATGCAGCTGACAGAGTTTCCACTCTTTTCTCCGTACCTTCCGCTGCTGGCTACAGCATGCCTACATGCTGTGAGGAGGCGTTGGGCTGCACTGGTAAACTGAGGCATGCAAACCTCAGTTACCATCAATTCGGTCGCTGGCTCACGTGGGCATCGGACCCCGAAAACCTGCAGGCCGGGCTGGGAGCAGCCTGGCCGGCGGAGATTTTAACACAGAGACACAATGACAGGCAGGGGAACCCCAGTATTACTGCTTACAGGACCATAGGACTCCCCATGGGAAGTTGGAAAGAACATTTTGGGGTTGTACAAGACTTACTATGGGATATTTAGGGGAAGGATCAAAGACGGGAGGGAAAGATCAAACTGGACCTGGGAGGAATGAGTGTGAAAAAATAGAGAAGAAAGGAGACAAAAGGAGCTGTACCTGTGTACAGGTTGCTGGTCAGTATGCTTGTGCTGAAGGACAGCAATGGCTGGGGCCTTCGCCAGCCAGGGCTCCATTCCTGGTGGGGGATGGCTTTGGTGTGCTCAAGGACACAGACAGCCAATCTGTGCCAATGATCATCAAGAAATTGAAAAACATCCAGAGGTAACTGAAGCAAGAACTGGAAAACAACAACAAATCAGAAAACAAGTGGTGTAATCATCAATGAGGTACCGTCTAACCAGTCCTGTAACTAATGACATGGAATGGTACTGGGGTAACTGGAGGGGACTGAAAAAAGACCCTGGGAAGGGAAGTCCTATGACTCTGCTCCAGGATGCAGGAGTATTTCTGTAGCCTCTGAGTTCAGGGAGCAGAAAAGAGTGAGGGAAACCCAAGACCCACCCATGTTCCTGTGCTAGGATGACAGAGCATAGCAGGAACAACCACACTGACCCAACCCATGCTCCCTTCAGGATTGCACCATGTCTCCTGCAGAATGAGGATCTTGTGATTGAAACCACAATGCCAGCCTGCCCAACTGCTCCACTTCATTGCACCATCTGCCCCATGGCATAGGGAAGTCACATAATTTGTAAAATGCCCCAGAATGTATCTGAGTTCAAATGAAAAGCTCTCTGATTTTGCAGGAATCAATCAAAGACCTTAGGGATTCTCAGTGTTCAAACCTGGAACACTGCCACTCACATGCATGTTGTTGTTTTTTTATTTGCTAAAGGATGTCGTGTGGAAGGAAAGGAAACACCTTAATGGTGCCTTATATGCCACGGCAGCCAAAGCTGACAAGCAGCACTAGCCACTGGAGGGCAGTGAAAGGCTGGGGAAACCTGAGATGAGGCTGAGAATGCTCCTACCTAAACACAGCTCCTAACTCGAATGATCGTGAGTTGCCTCAAACTGAAAGAAAATGCTCCACTGTGCATAGCTGACAGAGTTTTGGTAGCAGTGGGGCTACAGGAGTGAGCTGTGCAGGAGAAGGTCTGCCCTTCAGTCACAGCTGGTTCCAGCTGGCTAGGCAACAGATACCACCAACTCACCATGTGCCAAAACCCGAACCAATTACAGAAGCATACAGCATCACTGTGAAATACATTTAATAAAGAGAAGTGGCTCCTGGGAGATTTGTGAGGGTACAAGTGATGACACACAAGAAGACATAGGTGCAGAAGCATCCTGAGTTGACTGCAGTCCATGAAAGCAATGTGTAAGAAATATGAAATGACAAGGAAAGAAACCACTACTTGATGCTGTAAGCAAAAGGCAACTCCTGTTCTAGCGCTCTTTGTAAAGCCCACTTGAGAGTTGTGATTTGAGCAAGTGCAGATAAAATAAATTCGTATAAAGAGAGGATGCTACTTTTATGGACAAGACTGTGTGCTGTGAAGGGATGTATATCAGTGTATGCACACCTGCAAATATCAAGATGGATTAGTTGGTGAGAAGGATAAGAGGCTAGGAAGCCATGAAATGGAGAAGCTATAGGTCTAGGCTGGATACCAGGGAGACCAGAGAGGTCTGACAGATGGCTCCTGGAGGGACCAAGAGGTCCAAACCAACCGCTGGAGAGACTATGAGGTCAGTAGTCAACCTGAGACCCATCTGCAAGTTTAGGTCTCTGAGCATGAGTCAGGGGGAGACAGGAGGACCCAGGGACAGTTACTGGGAAGATCTGTAGTGCACATATGTAGATGTTGGTTTGTGTAGGGTCATGCAAAGTAAAGTGGAAGGCCAAGGGTCCAGGGTCAGTAACTGGACAGAGTGCCTGAATTGTACTCATTCCATGGCCATATTAAAAAAATTATTTCACAATAAAAAAAACCCCTTTAACTGCCAAAGAGGAGGCAGGATTAGGATGTTTGTGCCTCTGGTTGTGTGATCAGCTATGTATATATCTATATATGCACACACACTCTGTGGTACTATTGGGAATAGGGGCAATAGCTCACCTCAGTACTGAGTGCATCTGGCAACAGGGAGCTGTGGCAGCCTTGCCTCTGTTGGACTAGCAGCTTCAGCAATCCTCAAGCCAAAAGGTTTCTTTCACAACACAGAAAGAAGCTCCAGCATTTGCAGATAAGTGGTTCTGCACAAAGTACACCACTCTAATGCTAGAAGTGGATGCACCCGAGCCTCTATTCAGATGAGTATTTGTCTGTATTGCATGTGCAACAGCCATTTAATCCACCAACAAAAGGTCACCATGAATGCCTTGCAGCAGAAAAGTGCTGAAGCTTCAGTTCACAAATTTTATTTACAGTGTGGAAGTGCAGAGACAGAATTTTGAAATTTAGCTAACCTGAGAAATTAAAGAAAAATCTTTGGAGTATGTCCAACATCCTCACAGTTCTTAAAATATACCTATGCCATAAAACAATTATGTAACATCTGTGTATCTGCAATGTTTCCATGTGTGCCCTCTGAGTCCATTATTGATTTGGCAGAAACTCACATCTTAACATTTAGAGTATGATAATGAATGTTAAAGATTTTCCTGGATAAGCAATCAATGAAACTACTTTTTCTTCCTCAAAACATATGCTCTGGTCTGGCATGCTGAATAAGTGTGATATATATATACAGAGGAAACTGCTCTTTACTCTTTAACAATCAAACATTGCCAAAGAAATAGTTAATATTTACCCAGAACTGCAGAGAGAGCTTTTTAACAGAAGAGCATTTGCCTTTCCCCATCCCCCCAGGAATTGTTATAGGAAATTTAGAATAGAATAAAATAGAAGAGGACTATTTTTTTGTAAGGAACCTACAATGGTCATCCAGTCCAACTGCCTGACCACTTCAGGGTTGACCAAGTTAAAGCACATTATAAAGGGCATTGTTCAAATGCCTCTTAAACACTGACAGATTTGGAGCACCCACCACCTCTCTAGGAAGCCTGCACCAGTGTTTGACCACCCTCTTGGTGAAGAAATGCTTCCTAATGTCCAGTCTCAACCTCTTCTGGTGCAGCTTTGAACCATTCCCACATGCCCTGCCACTGGATAACAGGGAGAAGAGCTCAGCATGTCCCTCTCTACTTCCCCTCCTCGGGAAGCTGTGCAGAGAGATGAGGTTGCTGCTGAGCCTCCTTTTCTCCAAAGCAGACAAGCTCATTCAAGGACCTTCACATCCTTCTTAAACTGCGGGCCCCAGAACAGCAAATGAAACTCAAGATAAGGCTGCACCAGTCCTGAATACAGTGTAATAATCATCTTTAAGCCTAATGCTCCAATCTATCTAGATCTCTCTGCAGGCTCTCCTTTCCCTCAAGAGAGTCAGCAACACCTCCCAGTTTGGCATTATCAGCAAACTTGCTAGTGGTGTATTCAGCTCCTGCATCCGGCTCATTGGTAAATATATTGAACAGAACTGGGTTGACAATTTAGCCCTGAGGAACAACACTGGTGACCAGTGGCCAGCCAGCCCCAGTCCCTACAACCCTTTGAGCTCTGCCCTTCAGCCAGTTCTTCACCCAGCACACCATGAACCCACTCATCCCACAGCTGGACAACTTGGCCAGAAGGGTGCTGTGGGAAACAGTATGAAAAGCTGCACTAAAATCCAGGAAAACTACATCCACTGCCTTCCCTTCATCCACTAGGCAGGTGACCTTATCATTGAAGGATACCAAATTAGTTAAACAAGAATTTCCCTTTGAGAACCCATGGTGACTATAAATTCTTCTTTAGATGTCTTTCAATAGCACCCAGTATAATTTCCCCCATAATTTTTCCCGGAACTGAGGTTAGACTAACAGGTCTGTAGTTCTCTGAGTCTTCCCTCACGTACTTTGTCGTAGGTGGGACTAACATCCAGTCAGCAGGGACCTCCCCAGACTCCCAAGATCTTTGGTAGATGATCAAGAGGGGTCCTGCCATAATATCTGCAGGGTCCTTCAGAGCTCTAGTGTGAATCTCATCAGGCCCCATGGGCTCGTGAGCATTCGCCTGGTAGAGCTGGTCCCTTGAAATTTCAGTGTCCACGAACGGAAGGTCACTGTTCCCACACTCGTGGTCCTTCAGCTCAGGGGACAGCACAGCCCAAGGTCTATGGTTATTAAAGGCTGATGACAAAAAAAGCTTTGAATGGCTTAATTATCACTGAAGTCGCCATGTATATTGCCTTTCTCGCTTGGAAGGAGCGGGGATTTCTTCCAAGCTGTGAGGGACCTTTGCGGTTCCACCGCCCCGGCCTTGTCGTTACTGCGGCCTGTGGAGGCGCCACGTTACCGCGAGGGGGCGCCCTCCGCCCGCGGCCGTGCGGGAGCGCTCGGGTCCCGCCGGGGGCGCGGCCTGAAAATCTGGGAATGTTCCTCATGGAGCTCAGCGCAGGGCTTCGTAAACAAGCGCTTTCTGGGGCACAGGCGGCCAAGAAGGCCAGTGGCGTCCTGGCCTGGATCAGCAATGGTGTGGCCAGCAGGACCAGGGCAGTGACCGTCCCCCTGCACTGGGCACTGCTGAGGCCACAGCTCCAATCCTGTGTTCAGTTCTGGGCCCCTCACTGCAAGGAAGACACTGAGGGGCTGGAGCGTGTCCAGAGAAGGACAGCGGAGCTGGGGAAGGGTCTGGAGCACAAGTCCTGTGAGGAGCAGCTGAGGGAGCTGGGGGTGTTCAGCCTGGAGAAAAGGAAGCTTGGAGGGACCTTATCACTCTCTACAGCTGCCTGAAAGGAGGGTGTAGCCGGGTGGGGGTTGGCCTCTTCTCCCAGGTAACAAGTGACAGGACGAGATGGCCTCAAGTTGCGTCAGGGGAGGTTTAGATTGGATATTACGGAGATTTTCTTCCCTGAAAAGGTGGTCAGGCATTGGAACAGGCTGCCCAGAGAAGTGTGCAATCGACATCTCTGGAAGTGTTCAAAAAACGTGTCTGTAGCACTTGGGGATATGGTTTAGTGGTGAACATGGTACTGTTAGGTTAACAGTTGTCCTCAATGATCTGATAAGCCTTTTCCATATATTCTGCAATCCTATTGTTATATATACATGTTTTAATTCGTGCCTATAAGGTTTATATCTGTCTAATATTAAACGCTTGTATGGGATATGCTTGCTTAAAAATCCAAACTGTGGGGAAACTGCATTTTATTAAGGGACATTTCCAGTAAGGGTAAGGAATGTACCCCAAGCTAAAGATTTCCGAGAAACCCATTATCATATCTGCAAAACCAGCTTAGCAGAAGATGGGCCATCACGGGGAAATCATCCGGCCATTAACACCACGATAAGATATCGGCGACATATCAGGACCATCAATCTGTTCCTGGGAGGATACAAGATTTCATCAAAACTCCATCTCCTCATCAGAAGGACATTGTTCCTCACTGGAATAACTAAGAAAACCAAATTGAATATCTTTGGACCTTGGACTCTGAATACAGAGTTGCCTCCAGCAAAATAAACTGTATAAAAACTCACCGCTCCGAGACCTCGGTGTGAACAGAGCTTCACTGACACCCTGTCAGGTTGCTTGTCACCCAGCTCCGACCCCGGGCTCGGAGCTGTTTTCCCTGCATTGTGGCTTTTTATCCTTAATCTCTGCCAAATTTTCTATCAATAAATTTGTTCTAATTTTTATTATAGGAATTGGCTCGTTTCATTTATAACACTATTATTTTAACAAAAAACTACAGAAAAGCTGTATTTTACCTTCCAAATACATACCTTGGCTTAAAACACATTGTCTTTGGCCCATCGTGTCTTATGGAACACACTAGTTTTATGTGGCTGCATCAGCAGTAATTAAACTTGGTAAGAAGTTGTAATGGCATGTTGTGCCCATGATGTGCTATGCCAGAGATGGGTCTGCATGCACCAAGGCCATTTTAAGATGGGAAAAATACCAAATGATTTGACTAAGTATTTTTTGCTGAAGCCAAAGGAAAAAACACTTGGTGTTGAGGAGATTCTCACTGGTTTTCAGGATCAGACCCACAGACAGATTATTTTTATAGATGGATATTTTATAGATGGATAATTTTTATAAAATCTCTTTTTCTGGGAATAAACTCCAATTTCTGTGGTTAAGATGTGTTTCCTGTTCTCTCTTCTCTGATGTTTTTGGAAATTACAGCATCATGTTCACTGCCCCAACAGAAACACAATAATGAATGTTATTTACTACAAGCAGTTGTCCATACAAGGTTATCAAGTAATCTAGAAGACAATTACCCAGCTGCTTTGAAGAGAGAACACAGGCTAAACATGTTCAGCCTGTTACTTTTTTTCTGGGAGGTGCTAAACACACACAACTCTCTTGGCATTACAGATCAGTCACCAGCTCTCTTCAAGCCAGACCTGAAGATAAAATCTGCTTGCTTTGGTCAACATTTATTAAGCAACATTAGTATTTTTAAACATTCAGCATTCTGTATTTCATTCAAATAGATGCATTTATGTCAAACAGTTGCAGAGACAATTTTTGTTATTTTTTTTTCCTTCATCTAGTAGTTACGGCTAGCCAAAGCCAGCTGGCAGGCTCAGATACCTGGTCCTTTGATTTGGGTTATTTTTATACACAAGGAAAATAGAGTGTGGCTAGATCAAAGATGAAGTTCAGATGTATATGTACAGTCTTGGCAGCCACCTTGAATTTATTCCACTCTAACTCAAATCAAAATCTGGCTTGTGATTTCCAAATAGCAGAATGCCGTGTTCTTTCTTTTGGTTAAGTTCTGACTAACTTTGAAGGAAACGGGAAAAGGTGTGACAGTTCCAGATGGGTCAAAACACAAGTAGGTACATATTTGACTACAGATTTAGGAAGTTCTTTTTCTTAAGTGTGCATTGTCTAAGATACTGTACTATTTACAGCTCCAGGAAACACAATGGCCTTTTCATAATGCAAAAATAATCAGAGCTATTTGAAAAAGCCTTGGCTCATTGTTAATGCAGTGGGGATAACAGGAGTCCCCTCCTTAGCATGCTGAGAGAATTTAACAATCATTGATTTGTACATACTGGTTAGAGAATCAGAAGGTGTCTTGGAAGTGGTCACTGTAACCTGAGACATTTGATGTGACTGCTGAAGTTATGGCTGATTTCACTGGTTTGGAGGGTTGGGCAATGCTGACAAGGAGTTTTGTGGTATAAATGGTCTGAGTGGTAGTGGTGGACTAAGAGATATTGATGGATCAAGGGTTGCTGGGGAGGGGGGGACATGAAAAATGTGTGTGCCAAACAGAAATCCCACAGAAAAGAACTGTAAACAAAAGAAACAGGGCACACAACAAAAACTACAGTTTTCATAAAATAGCGACTTAGTAATAAAATCGTGCAAGTGATTCCGGTAAATCAGTCTAGCCATTCTTTTTCTTCTTTCACAGATGTAATGCCAGTTTTCTGGCATGAGGTATTACATTTATCATACCCAAACAGCATGAAAAAGCAACAGTCATAACACCCTGTCACACCATGGTTGTTCAGTCTTGGACACCAACTCTTTGCCTGTGTATTTCCTGTGGAAAGACCTAGCTTATAGCTTCTAGGACTGAAGACCAGGTAAGAAAAAGTTGTAAGAAAAAGACCAGATAAAATTCTGGTCGATGCTATGATTTGCAAACTTACTACTACCTCACATTGTTATAAAGGATATAAGAATCTGAAACACAGAGCACACTTTATCATAAAACACCTAAGCTTTCAGATAAGTACACATATTTTTAAATCTTCCCCTCCAAAGAATAATTCCCCTCTCATTAAATTATGTTTCAACATAACATTGAATTTACTAAGGTTGCATATATGTTAAGACTGTTAGATAAAGAGAATTCTGTGATCAATCTTAGTCCTAAAACAATCTAAGTCCTATGATGGAATTATAATAGGAATAGGAATGACTAAAATGATCTGGTTACATTTCTTAGTAAAAAATGTTTAGGAAAGCACTTCAACACATGAAGCTAAGTAGGTACTTGATATTTTCCTAATCTGGCAACTAAGCTCTGCAAGTATCTCAAAGACCAATATTTTCTTACAGTCATATTGAAAACAAGCCAACAAACATGTGATTAACATTGCTTATTTTGTGTTAATTTTTGAGAACAACTAAACTATTTCCATTGGAATATATATTAAACTGTAGGTACAAAATGTCTTCCAACATCTTCCCACAAGGTGAAAGTTCAACTAAAGTAATGCTACAATCAAGGTGCAGCTTGCATCATTTACTCATTAGTGGAATGCCTTGTCAAGATTAAAACAGAGAGTGGAATGCAGTTCCACAGTTCTCGTTGACACCTAACCTCTTTAGCTTTTATTCTACTTTTGCAAAACCTTTCCCTCTCTCTCCTTGCTTAAAGAAAGTGTTTAAGAACTGTTCAGAATAAAAAATACAAAGACCTAAACTCCCACGTGTGTAAAAGAACAGACATATTTAACCCCCCCCGACTTTAAATACTTAATACTGAAAATAATGCTCTTGAGAAAAGTTAATTATTTTTCTGAGAAGGAATTGATATGAGACATGAGCATATTATTTAACTAAAATTTCTTCAAGCTAGAAATTTCAATGAAATGGCTTTTGTATATGTAGGAATTAAAAAAAAAAGTAAAGCTGTTTACTCTGCATTATTTACATAGTATCTCTTTTCTACACTATCTTTTTATATGTAGAATAGTTTTATTTTACACCATTCAAATGTCTGGTATTACTTGTGTTTGTTGGATTGCCAAAAACTAAAAGGAATTAAAAATAATTTGGTCTTAGTTCCACACCGAAGTTGATACTCAATTTCTGCATTTTCTTGTGTAACACCCGATATGCTTCTACAGAATGCTTTTCCTCCAAGTATGATTTAAAATGTCAGAAGACATATTTTTATTTCAAGGATAAAGTCTATCCTAAGAATAAGTAACACTTCTTTCAATGTAGATATGAACACAAAAATAATGAAGACTCAGTAGATCAGTAAGAAATGTAAGTCTTCAGAAAGAACCTGGCAGAATCCATGTTTCTGAGACAACAAATGTTGAAACTGCTGAAATCACCCTGTATGATCACCTTAATTGATGTGTTCAGGTTTGGGCTCTCTAGTACAAGAAGGAAAATGGAATTTAGGAGGGTGTCCAGCAATGGAGATGGTCAGGGGTCTGCAGCATATGACAGCCAAGGTGAAACTAAGGGAACCTGGAGAAGAAAAGGGGGATCTTTTTGCAGTCTTCACCTTCCTGATGGCACACAGCATAAGGACAAAGGCTGACAATCACAATTTGCAGCAAGGGAATTTCTGAGTAGGGAAAAGGATGGATTTATTTATTTATTTATTTATTTATTTATTTATTATCTATTGCATTATGAGGATACTTAGACACTGGAGCAAGGACCCAAAGAATTGTGAAATCTTCAGTCTTGGAGATATTTAAGATAAACAAGACAGGACCCTGAAAAACCTGCTCAAGATGACCCTGCTTTAAGCAGGGGTTTGGGCTAGATAGCCTCCAGGGATCCCTTTCAACTCAAGCTATTCTGCAATTCTATAAATATTTTTGATATATCCTAGGGTCCCTGTCTTAATAATATTGCCTTGATGCAGCCCAAATCTGCAACAGTGCAAATCCCCTTGGATGAACTGCTGTGTGTCTGGCTGAAGTCTTTTCAAGAAATTACACTAGTTGATTTAATTAAAGAATTTCTTCTGCCTGGAATCCAAGTTTTGTTTGTGGTGTATCATCACAATGCCGCCTTAGATGTTGTTACCTACACCTTTTTCAGCAAGGTGTGGCAGAAAAGTGCCAGTGTCAGTAAGGCCTAAAAACAATCATGGAAAGACTGTCTCAACTCTTCTGTTCAGTTGGGAGTGGAAACAGGGGTCTCACCTGGCTGTAAAATACTATCCTACCCTTAAACCTCTTTTAGTCGGGGCCTGGTTAGTCTCTTCTCAACCCTAGTCTGTATGTAAGTGGTAAGATTTAAAGATGCACCACACAATGCAAGGTCTGGCATTCACACTCATGCAGGGAATTGTGGATTCTGGACCCCCAACACCCCATACCAGCACAGGGCAGGTATCCCATGCTGAAGGCTTGAACTAAATGGTGGACAAAATACACACACTGGATTATCAGGTCCCAGGCCAATAGCCCAGGCCAGAATAACCATGTGTGCCTTTCCCACTCTGACAGAAATGCTGCCAAGTACACACACATGATCCCCAAAAATTTGTATTTCCAGGAGTTGCTCACTGCAAAACAAAATACAAAGTCTTCAAAACTTTGGGAATATTTATTGGACTATAATTCCTAAATAATGTGGAAAGCTTTCATATAGGGTTGTACCCATCTGTATAGAGGAAATTCTAGGCAATTTGCTGGGGTCTTTTCAAATATTATTTTCATAGTCATCACTGTGATCAACTAAAAAAACCCCATACTATTCTGTGTAGTCCAAAGAGCAGAAGATGCCTGTTAAAGAGGACTTACTGTATCCTGCAGATGCAGAGTCAGAAGTATTAGATGCTATTCCATGAAACCACTGTGAGAACACAATTCTTTTAAGAGAAAGAAATCTGTCAGAGGGTTGAAGAACATTTTCTTTCATTTTAGGGACAGAGAGTTTTGATTAAAAAAAAAGCCTTCAATGTACTAGATAGGTTTACATTTTGATGGTCCTTGGGTGTTATTGTATTTTCCTTTCTGAGACTGAGCCCATATTTTGAAGCTGTAATCTCCAGTTGTCCCACTAGCTCTTTTAATATCATATATGTTGTGTCAGTGCTGGAAGGTTAAAGATTTGAGGGAACTGTGTTTAGACTGGGTGCAAAACCAGAGTCCTTTGATATTTTGCTAGTCATTACTGAAAGTAATACCCACATTGGTTTATTTAGGCCTTGGAAACACTAAATTTGCAACAAAACCCCACTTTTTTTGTCTGGGTACAGTTCCAAGCAGGGGGTCACATTTCAGGTGAATGGGAAGTGAGGATGGTGTGTGAGATCAGAATTATAGATGCACAGACTTGTGTGACCTCATATTGATTGCTCCCAAAATGCATCTATCTTACCACTTCTGTTGGCTCTGGTGATTTTCAATGACAATCAAGTACCTAAACTCCATTCCTGATGTTTGCTCATAAATAAACCTCACCACATATTGAAATTCTCACCCCTCCTCATTCAGTTGCTTTTGCTTAGTAGGTACCTTTTTTGACATTACAGTGTGAAAACTTCATATTTCCTTCTTGGTAGAGACAGCAGAACCACCCCTGCACCATAGGCTATAGCAGTGCAGCCATAAGATGTGTTTTTTCACTGAGTATCTTACTGTGATGTATCTCAGATTAAACTTTTTTAGAGAATTTTAGAGAATATTAGAATATTTTAATTTTAAAATGGTGATTTCCTACATCTGCAATTTTTTTTTTTTTTAAGACACAGGATGGCAAGGAAACTTTTGGCTATCAGGGCTAATGCTCTGCTTGTTTCTGCTATACCTGTTCCAGGCCATGATGGTCCTAATAGACACAGCTGTATTGTAAAAATTAGTAAGGAACCCTCTTCTCATTTTCAGCCTAAACCTAATAATATTTCATATATGCATGTTTGTTCTGGTACTAATAATGTCTTTCATCTAAAGAAGTTTCTTTGTAGGGTTTGCTCAGTGCGTTTTTAACAGTGTTCCCATTCCCTCTCAGTGTCCTTTGCTAGACCAATGAGCCCATGGTCTCCCACAGATCCTTTTGCATCTTTCTGCATGTTTGTCTTCAATATGAGTAACTAGCACATACCCTATCTTTCATTAAAAGTTTCCCCAGGACTTTGTACAGTGTAACACATCTCTCTCTTGATTCCAGCTGATGCACTCTGTGATTCCATCTGCCCTTTGTGCAGCTATTAGGCTTTTCCAGCTCATGGCCATCCCAGGAACAGCAAGTATTTCTTTGCCTTAGTTCCTAATCATTTCCAAATAATGAGCTATGAATCTTTGTTACTAGTTTCCCTAGATAAATGACATTGTGTTCTGTAGTGATAAATCTAATGTCAGTCCCAAGGCTGCACAGTTCTTCCAAATAGTGTTCAGACATTTTTAACCAAGTTGTAACTAGGAAAAATAAGAAAATAATGACACAGCAGAGAAAAATAATCTTACATCTTGTTTTATTGTTCCAGTTGTTTATCCTAATTTCACTCATTAGTTTGACATTTGTTTCATTCCTTTATTTTTCTAAGAGAAAAGTGCTTATGCTGAAGACATGGTATAAGACAATGAAAATTTGGAAATGTGAAAACATGCAGTTATTGAATTAAAAAATAAATAGCCTTTATTATTTTATAATAAAACAAGAGCTTTTACTTAGGAAATGCTATCTGAAAAATTGTATTGGTATCTTCCCAGAAAAGAGTTCATCAAGGAAAAATCACTCAAATATTCTAGGAATTTAATACCTTAAACAAGATAAATATCTTTAGAAATGATAATTCTTATAAATAACATGGATAAAAGAATAGAAACCAACCCCCCCCCCCCCAAAAAAAAACCGCTGTGGAGGAAAACATAATCTGACCATGAAGGACCTCTAGCGGCACATATACTTCCAATGAAGAAACCCCCGACATTATGCTTGCTCAGCATTTTAGAAGGAATCACTTCTGCACTTTCAGATTTTGACTTCAATTCATGTCATATTTTTTGTCCTTCCTTTGGTTGACGCTGATGCAAAAAATACAATTTTGTTACAGTAATGTACAACAAAGTGTCTAGCTGTACAATGGCTTTGCCCTTTACTTGTTATCATTGTTATTGATCTTTACTACCTATTCAAATTTACCATTTTGTCAGCAGGAGGAACAGCCTGATAGGACACACTGAAATGAAACTGTTCAGCAAAAAGGAGTTGAAAGCAAATGAGGATACCAGACTATGTCTGTGTCTTATTTGTTGTGGCTGTTCTAATTCTTTTATTTGTCCTCAGCTCAACAGTATTTTTTTTTTAAGCAGCAAAGAAAGCTATGCCAGTACTTTTGAGTTATCCTTCACCCATTCTAGAAGATATCCAACTATAAGAAATATATGGATTCTTAGTTCCTTTCAGTCACACTTCAAAATAGTTTGATACTTTAGACACAACTTTTGAATACAAGTAATTAATTTTTAAAGAGTTCTATAAATGGATTGCTAAAAATTCTTTGTCAAAAAGGAGGTATATACCTACCAGTTAGTCTAGGGGCCCATTAAGCT
The DNA here is from genome assembly GCA_013399195.1 of Dicrurus megarhynchus. Classification (NCBI taxonomy): domain Eukaryota; kingdom Metazoa; phylum Chordata; class Aves; order Passeriformes; family Dicruridae; genus Dicrurus; species Dicrurus megarhynchus. The sequence goes on along the minus strand of VXAD01006267.1, from coordinate 400,951 downwards.
TCCAAAGACGTCCTGCAGATAAACTAAAGTAATTCCCAGGGATTTAACTCACACTGGAAAAGACACAGTAAACTATGTTACAGTGAAACCAGTTACTTTTGTAGAGCACCAGGAACAGAGTTTCTCTCTCTGAAAGAGGATGCACAGCCTTAAATGCACAGACTCCCATGTTCCACTGGTGAGACGGCAGAGGGGAGGGGTAATATTGGTTCTGAGCTGAATGAAGGGTGGCTGCAGGGCCAGCCAGCCTGGCTGGCACACTCTGCAGACAGATGGATCTCTTCACTGGCACGAGGAAAACTCACGGGCCAGCAAAGATCCAGAAACATACAGCCACAATCACGAGATGGACCCCGAATTGTAGTAAAGCAGGTGCCTGAAGCAGGAGTAGCTGAACACAAAGTCATGTCCAGACATCTCAGATATCTCTGCATTCATGGCCATGTTGTCCACAAGCCATAAAAATTTCCTGAGATAGTAAAGTTTATCATACTTTGCAATGAACTTAGTCCCCAAAGTCTAACAAAGGGCACTTTTAACAGTTGTTGCTGTTTGGTTTTTTTTAAAGGTTTTTTTTTGCTGTTGTTGTTAAAATTTAAATTAAAAAGAGATCCCTGCCCGTTTAAACTCTTTTTATTTTGTTTTATATTTTCAGTTCATAGATACCCCTCTGGCATTGCAATCTTTCTGCAGCTGAGCAGCTCCGGTGTAAAGCTCTGGCCTGGTAGTGCCTTTCTGGTGTGAGGCTGCTGCACCCTACCTGTAGCAAGGAATTCCAAGAGCTGAGCTTAAATGGACACAATCAGCACCAAAGCCATGATTCCCCATGTTTGAAAAACGGGCAGCAGATTGCAGACATAGGATGAATAAAATTAAATGCAAAGATAATAGTACCACACTTGTGGAACTCAGATACGACTGAAGATACAGGGTCTGATGGGTCTGCTTCTTTTAAACTTTTTGTTAGTTTAGGTTGTGAAGAATTGTGACCAGCATGACCCGATTCATAACTATCATAACACTGAGACTAATCTTGACAGACTGATTTATAGCAGGAGTCACAGCAGGATTTTTATTGGATTAGGAATTCAAAATTAAAATACCAATAAACTATTCTGTTATACAAGTGAAGGAAAAATATATAAAATCTCAATGTAATAAAGAAATGGGTATGTATATTATAAATATAGAAGTATATTTATTCATACTTTTAAAACATACAATTATACAGCTTTTCTTTTATTATGACCTTTAACATTACACCATCACAGAGTCAAAGAAAGTATTTGGGGTCCAATCCTCTCCCATGTAGCCAATATCTTACTTGAGCCTGGGCCCTTGGGGAAAGGGGAGACTAAAATTCACCTTCATTCATGACAGGTACATGAAATTGTAAAGATAACCTGAAAATGGCAGGGTAATGCCTCTTTGACACTCCTAAATCTAATCCTACGAGGATGAATTTGAGTAGTAGCAAAGGGAGATAAACGCAATGAGAACTGTGACAGAGAAAACCACGTCTGAAAAAAGAGTTATGGTGTTGGCGGGAAGAAGATTAAATCGTGGTGCTCTGCGGGGAACAGGTGAGGGTAGAGACCAACAGTGTCTTGTGGCAAAAAATCCTTTCTGCCAGCACAGCCGAGACCGTGACAAATATTTGTCCCAGTGAGGGCAGAAGATTGCTCTTCCTGGAGACACTCCCGGGGTTCAAATCCATCATCTGTGACACATACAGAGCATCATTAGAAGCATTGTTAAAAAACCCACCAAGGTACGCAAAATGTCACCAGGTTCTTCAGGTAAGTTGCCCTGAGATGTAGGTGAAGACAAACAGGTTGTGAAAAATCCAGAGGCATGGGAAAGAAGCAGCAAAGAAGTGGAAGTTGAAACCTTAGAAGACTCGAGGCTGCGCAGAAAGCTGCGAGAAGTTAAACTTTGAGGGTTTAGAGTAACTTTTACTCCTGTAACTGGCAGATGCTCCTGAACTGTCTGCGCACCAGGCCAGCTGCTGCCAGGCCCCCACATGCCCTGGGGCTCGATGCCTGCGGAGGGGCTGGGGGTAAAGTAGCCCTGCAGGGACCCGCACCGGGGCACCAGGCTGGGCTGCTGCCGAGGAGCCCCGCGGGAGAGCGGGAACACGAAGTTGGCGTTGGCGCTGCCGGAGCCGCCCTTGGCTTATCCCACCTGCACCCAGCGGCTGAAGAAAACTACAGGGCCGGAGCGCACCGAGAGGAAGCAACACCAGGAAAGCTCCGACCCCCCGCCCCAGCACGAGCCATGCCCCTCCCGGGGGCGGCCCCTCGGCGGGCACAAAGCCGGGCCCGGCCGCTGCCCGGGGAGCAGTGTGCCGCCGTCCCGGTGTCGTGGCTCATCCCTTCCTTCCGCCGGGCGCCGCCTCCGCAGCGCCCGCCCTCCACCCCTCTGTGCCCGCGCCGGGCGGGAGCGGGGCTGGGGTAGCGCCGCGCCATGGAGGAGGCGGCGGCTGCTGCTGCCGCTGGGGCACCGCCGCCCGGGGCTGCTGCTGCTGCTGCTGGAGGCGAGCCATCGCCCGGGTCCGCCGCCGCCACCCCGCGCCGGCTGCTGGCGCTGCTCGGGGCCAAGCTCTGCACCTGGTGAGTCCCCGGCCCCCACGTGGAGCCGCGCGGCGCCGGCCTCCCCGCCCGCCGGCTTCCGGGCCGCCCGCCGGAGCGGGGGAAGGACGGGAGCGAAGGGAAAGCGTCCGTGCTGCTCTCGGCGCCTTGGCGGGCAGCGCGCTCGGGATGCGGAAGCCGCTCTGTGCCGCCGGGAGCAGCCGCGGGGTGCCCGGGCAGGAGCGGCAGCCGCGGTGCGGGCCCGGGGTTACGGCCGGGGGGGCGCGGGGCTGAGCAGAGCCCGGACCCTTCGGCCGGCCTGGCACAGGGGAGCCCAAGGGAGCTCTGGCCGCTGCCCCGGGAGCGGCCGCTCTGATGCCGGGGCTGCTCCGGGAGCGCCGCCGAGCTGCAGCCTTCGGGTGCTGCTGGGCGAGAGCGCCAGGGGTCGGCTGAGCGTGCGATTAGCGAGTGACGTATTTGTCAAAGTAGTCCTACTTGTCCTACTGTGTGCTCTCACACATAAACACATGCACTCGACTCTTTTTTTTGTTTTCCTTTTTTCCCCTTGCACTTCATCCGTTTTGTAGTCTTCGATCAGCATCGTTGTGAAGGACACGTCATGGGGGATAGGGAAGGTAATTGAACAAAATAGCTGAAATGAGGTGTGGAGTCCAGAAAGACCAATATCCCCATTTCCTCCTTCTGTGAATCAGCTTAAGATACAGATTCGTTCAGGTATATCTCTTGAGATATGAGCACTAGTTAAGCATGGAAAACTTGTGGGAAAAAATCTGCCAAGCTGTGCAGACACAACATGTGTTCCAAAGCTGGTACTTACAAAGTACTACCTTCCAGGAGAGCAGGACACCATCCTCAGACTTCTAGGCCATCCACTTACAACTTCACTTTCCCCCTAGGGGGGAAAAACAGTCCCTTTTCAAAAGGCTTTTTTTTGAGCCATAGGTTTGGTCACTAATAATTACTGCATCAGATTTGTCAGCCAAGGATGTGGTGGCTTTCCTGCCAGCCTTGTGCTCATAAGCTAGAGTCTGGCAACTGGACTATGTGATGGTGTGTGCTGGTTAAGCAGAGCCTTATTCCAGTGGACAAAGCCTCATCTTATCTTTTGGTTGTAACTTTTTCTCTTTTCACTCCTCCTGCCTGTCAGGAGAGACCCTAAAGGCAAGACAGAAACTTGTTGAGCTCTTCAGTAACCCCACCTATGCCAGCAGTTTTGCCAAACGGCTACACTAAGTGAGTCTGTGGAAGGTACTTGAAACAAAATCAAGAGCTTTCACTAAATTTTGTAAAGTGTTGTCTGATATACTGAATTCCTAGTTTTTCTTACTTTTTTTTTTTTTGCCCCCCCAGGTGATGGGAGGCTCAGCCACTGCAGTTTTGTGAGAAGCCTTTCTGAGTCATAGGAAGGTTTAATACCTTTATGTGATAAACTAGGTTGGATGTGGGTTTTTTGTGTGGGCTTTTTTTTTTTTTTTGAGTAAAACCATTAGAAAATATATTTCTGGTGCTTTCCTGTTTCCTACCTTTTACAAATTAAATTGTCCTCAGTTTCAAAGCAAAACATGGAAAAACTAACTTCTGATTATGTTAGTTCTTAAAAATATATTTATTGTTCTTAGCTAATTGCTAATTATGTTGTAATATGGGTTCAGTCTGAACCTGCATTTTCCTTTAACTACAAGCATGAAAAAGTGAGATTATTGAAATTAAAAGGTCACTTCCCCCCTGTTTGGGAAGGGCTCAGTAGTTGAAGCTAAGTGCAAGTAAACTCTGTACATGAACAGTGGTGCTAGGCTTTGNCCACCAGGAAAGCTCCGCCCCCCCGCCCCAGCACGAGCCATGCCCCTCCCGGGGGCGGCCCCTCGGCGGGCACAAAGCCGGGCCCGGCCGCTGCCCGGGGAGCAGTGTGCCGCCGTCCCGGTGTCGTTGCTCATCCCTTCCTTCCGCCGGGCGCCGCCTCCGCAGCGCCCGCCCTCCATCCCTCTGTGCCCGCGCCGGGCGGGAGCGGGGCTGGGGTAGCGCCGCGCCATGGAGGAGGCGGCGGCTGCTGCTGCCGCTGGGGCACCGCCGCCCGGGGCTGCTGCTGCTGCTGCTGGAGGCGAGCCATCGCCCGGGTCCGCCGCCGCCACCCCGCGCCGGCTGCTGGCGCTGCTCGGGGCCAAGCTCTGCACCTGGTGAGTCCCCGGCCCCCACGTGGAGCCGCGCGGCGCCGGCCTCCCCGCCCGCCGGCTTCCGGGCCGCCCGCCGGAGCGGGGGAAGGACGGGAGCGAAGGGAAAGCGTCCGTGCTGCTCTCGGCGCCTTGGCGGGCAGCGCGCTCGGGATGCGGAAGCCGCTCTGTGCCGCCGGGAGCAGCCGCGGGGTGCCCGGGCAGGAGCGGCAGCCGCGGTGCGGGCCCGGGGTTACGGCCGGGGGGGCGCGGGGCTGAGCAGAGCCCGGACCCTTCGGCCGGCCTGGCACAGGGGAGCCCAAGGGAGCTCTGGCCGCTGCCCCGGGAGCGGCCGCTCTGATGCCGGGGCTGCTCCGGGAGCGCCGCCGAGCTGCAGCCTTCGGGTGCTGCTGGGCGAGAGCGCCAGGGGTCGGCTGAGCGTGCGATTAGCGAGTGACGTATTTGTCAAAGTAGTCCTACTTGTCCTACTGTGTGCTCTCACACATAAACACATGCACTCGACTCTTTTTTTTGTTTTCCTTTTTTCCCCTTGCACTTCATCCGTTTTGTAGTCTTCGATCAGCATCGTTGTGAAGGACACGTCATGGGGGATAGGGAAGGTAATTGAACAAAATAGCTGAAATGAGGTGTGGAGTCCAGAAAGACCAATATCCCCATTTCCTCCTTCTGTGAATCAGCTTAAGATACAGATTCGTTCAGGTATATCTCTTGAGATATGAGCACTAGTTAAGCATGGAAAACTTGTGGGAAAAAATCTGCCAAGCTGTGCAGACACAACATGTGTTCCAAAGCTGGTACTTACAAAGTACTACCTTCCAGGAGAGCAGGACACCATCCTCAGACTTCTAGGCCATCCACTTACAACTTCACTTTCCCCCTAGGGGGGAAAAACAGTCCCTTTTCAAAAGGCTTTTTTTTGAGCCATAGGTTTGGTCACTAATAATTACTGCATCAGATTTGTCAGCCAAGGATGTGGTGGCTTTCCTGCCAGCCTTGTGCTCATAAGCTAGAGTCTGGCAACTGGACTATGTGATGGTGTGTGCTGGTTAAGCAGAGCCTTATTCCAGTGGACAAAGCCTCATCTTATCTTTTGGTTGTAACTTTTTCTCTTTTCACTCCTCCTGCCTGTCAGGAGAGACCCTAAAGGCAAGACAGAAACTTGTTGAGCTCTTCAGTAACCCCACCTATGCCAGCAGTTTTGCCAAACGGCTACACTAAGTGAGTCTGTGGAAGGTACTTGAAACAAAATCAAGAGCTTTCACTAAATTTTGTAAAGTGTTGTCTGATATACTGAATTCCTAGTTTTTCTTACTTTTTTTTTTTTTGCCCCCCCAGGTGATGGGAGGCTCAGCCACTGCAGTTTTGTGAGAAGCCTTTCTGAGTCATAGGAAGGTTTAATACCTTTATGTGATAAACTAGGTTGGATGTGGGTTTTTTGTGTGGGCTTTTTTTTTTTTTTGAGTAAAACCATTAGAAAATATATTTCTGGTGCTTTCCTGTTTCCTACCTTTTACAAATTAAATTGTCCTCAGTTTCAAAGCAAAACATGGAAAAACTAACTTCTGATTATGTTAGTTCTTAAAAATATATTTATTGTTCTTAGCTAATTGCTAATTATGTTGTAATATGGGTTCAGTCTGAACCTGCATTTTCCTTTAACTACAAGCATGAAAAAGTGAGATTATTGAAATTAAAAGGTCACTTCCCCCCTGTTTGGGAAGGGCTCAGTAGTTGAAGCTAAGTGCAAGTAAACTCTGTACATGAACAGTGGTGCTAGGCTTTGCCATGTTAGTATTAGATTGGTGGCATAAATAAAGTCAATATTTGAAAAGGTGTATTTATTTTAATTTAAAAAGTTCACATTAAAATTACAGGATTTAGTAAACTAATTGCCAGTAAAATTAACTGTGGTCTCATTAAATTATCTTTCACTTCCTCTGATACAGACTCTGTATTTTAGTATCTTGGTGTACTTTTCCGTATTTCTCGTGGAACCAAGGAAAGCCAGCCTGAGTTTCTCACGGTGTTGAGAGCTGCACATTGTTCAGTGTTCACTTTAGACCAATTTGTGACAAACTTTCTTGTTCTAAAAAGTCCCCAAATGATTTTAGTTTAGCTCAAAGCTATAGATACAGCTAGCTAAGATAGATAGGGTGGCTGAAGGCTGGGGAGGAGTAATTACTTAGTAGCTTGCTACCAAGCATTAAAAGCCAACAACACCCCCCCCATCAACTATAAAACTAAAAGGCCTTTTCAGACCACTTACCTTGCATCATCCGAGACTCCAGAGTGAATTAGTCCATTTCCAATGCATTAAAAAAAAAAAGCAGAGAGGATTAAGTTCTGGCATGGAAAAGTTAATAATTAATATATTTCAAAAAATGATCAATTATTAATAAGAAAGTCACTGTCATCAATACTCATATCAATACCAAAATGAATGGAAACTCGTGTCGTTAAAGCATTTTTCTCAGAAGAAATTGCCTTGCAAATTGCAAACAGTAGGTTTTAAAGTTTGCTTTCAAGTTTTACAGAGGATCAAACACATTTTTTAAGATAAGCTATGAGCCCAGTGCATCATGCCAGGAACATGGTGATGTCTTCTCAGTTTGAAGAAATTAGTTCTGATGCTTTGGCAAATGCTGTGAGGGGAAACCATTGCTGCTTCCTGCTGAGGCTTCCACCTGGTATGGGGGAGCAGTCAGGGCAAGAGGCTGTTACCTCACACACAGCTGAGAAAGCTGCCAGGTATGGAGCATCTTGGGATTCACAGAAGACGTTTTTTGACGGCAGCCTTCACTGTTGGTGGACAATGTGTTTGTGTGTTTTTTGAAGTTAACATTTTGAATCTGTTCAGGCAAGAAAAAAATCCCTGAATTAAAATAGACAGAAATAGAGAAGGGCATGAGGTGTGATGAAGCCTGCTTGCTTTGTCAGATGCCTTTGTTATGGTAGAAGTAAATGCTGTAGGACTGCCAAGACTATAATAACTAAATAGCAATGCTTGCTAGAGCAGTAACCACAAAGCAAACAGTTTTGGAGGTTCTGGACCTGCCTCTCTTCCCAAATGCAGAAATGCAAGGAGGTAATTCCTTAGGTACTTTAAACTGGGGAGATTTGGTTATAAGAAAAGCTGAGGATCAGCTTAGTGGAGTTAGACCCATCTGCCCTCTTGCAGTGGACTGTCTTGTTTTCAGTAAATGATGGTTAAACAGATCAATTGTTAGCAAAATTGAATGGCAGCAGACTTACCCCATTTTGCCCTCTCTTTGGAACCTGGTCACTATCCAGTTTGCCAGAACGCTGCATGTAGAGTCTAGGCCTTTGCTGTAGTGAAGGTGCTGTAGCTCAGGAGGAGCCAAGTTGCCCTGTGCAACTCATATCCTAGGCAAAAATGTTTAAAGCCTTACCACACACAAGTCCATGTTAAACAAGCCTCCTTAAACAAGCTTGTGGGGTGGTGTTGCCTGTGCTTCTGCCTTTCGCTGTGGCAGCATGCAGGGGATGGGTGAAGGGAAGTTTGTGTCCAGGAGATCAGGGCTTCTGGCAGCCAAGGCAGCTTTAACCTCTCCTGGTAGCATATTGACGAGTGCAGTTCATTTTGTGCACCACACAGGCTTCACAGGCTTTGCTCCAGTAAAATTGCAGCAGTTTTGCCCAATCATGCTTCTATTTTTGTCTGATCCCTACCTCCATACTCTCCTCCCAGCTAGTCGAAGCACAGGGTGAGTTTAGTCCAGTAAACTGCTAAAGGCTTGCTGTGTTCCTCATGTGCTGATGGTGAAGAAGAAATATTTTACTTCTAGTTTGGGGCAAGAAGCTTTATTTGAATAATAAAAAGTATACATTTATTTTTTTAAATGCCTGAAACCACATTTTTATGTGTTGTTCACCACAGTATATCTTCCTTTGAATTTCAGTGGGTCTTCTGTCATTTTACCTGCTGCAAAGGAGACAGAGTTCACAGGGCTGGCGAAGGGCAAGCTGGAATCATCATCCATGCCTGCTTGAAATTTTAACTAACTTACATTACATTTGTTCTAATGGCAACTGATTAAATCCTTTACATGAACATAAAAAGATATTCCTGCATCAGCCAGAATACTTAGCCAGAATGTGTCTGATTTGTTCACTAAATAGCACAATCAGACCATTGACCAGAATATAAAGAAATGAAAAAGAAATTCAAGTAGAACTAATATATAGAAGTGAGGTAGCTTCAAAGTTTTCTTCTGCTATTTTTAATGAAAACCACCCACCACCCCCCCGTATGTATTTTAGAAAGCTATTTAGAAATGAGAATGTTTTTCTTTCACACACCAGTAAGAATTACTCAGATGAGACTGGATAGTACCTTACAAGATTGTCACATGATGCATGATACTTAGGGCGTGAATGTGCACCATTGCTGGGGTTGCCAAGGCAAGCTGTAGTAAAGCATGCGGTTCATATCTTGTCTAAGTACAGCATGGCTGGACGTTGTAGAGATTTGCTGTCTCATCAGAATGGACTGGGAGAGAAAAATGTGCTCAGCAGCATTTTCAAAGTCAGAAGAGCTTGGGGTCAGGCTGAATTGAACACAGGATTCATGCAGGTGCATTAGAGTCAGTGCATAGAAGATGCCTCCCTTCCAAAAGGAGGGATTGGTTGTAGCATTGTAGTCAGCTTTAGCACTGTCAAACACACCCGTCTTACTGCCTGGCAGCTGGATTGCACAGCACAGCAGGTGAGCTCCTATTTACTGTGTTGAACGTCACCCACCTTAGGAAAACAGCCAGTGTTACTCTCAGGTGGTCCTGCCAGAAGTCAGTGTGGAGAGATGTGGGCACACGGTAGGTGCAGAATCCTAATGGGGTCCTTTCTTCCCTTGCTCGATTAATTTGAGTGAAAACAAATGAATCAATTGTGCAGACAGTTAAATTTCCATCAGTAGTCTTCAGAGTAAACAGATTAAATGTGAACTTGGCAGACCTGTACAGACAGCACAGGGCTGAGCTCCTGTCACCGCATATTGTGCATGTGCAGAGACTGGGGTGGTACAAATCTGCGTAGCTCCACTGGCAGGAGAAAGAGCAAGGCAAAAGATGCATAGAGTTACAGAGCATCTGGAATAGTTCATTTTACATTAGGTGAAGAATTGCTACTAAAAGAGCATGAGGTTTTTTTTTTCATTTTTTTCCCCCTGGCTGTGGGTGGGACTTAAGAGGAGTTGTAAATGCAAACATGATCTTACCCAAAATGCATTCTTAACTCCATCCTCAGTTACAGCAGAACTGAAAAAATCCACAATAAATATTAATTATAATAATTCTTATTATAAGAAAGATTTATTTTAAGGTGAGAACAATCAATCACTGGAACAACCTCCACAGGGATGTTGTGGAGTCCTCATCACTGGAAGTTTGCAAGAGAGTGCTAAATAGTCTCATCAAGACTCCCTTTCCAGTGAAAGGTTGGACCAGGTGGTCTTTCAAGATCCTTCCAAACTGAGCTGTTCTTTGGTTTTATCATTAATACTTTTGTGTTTCCTTAGCACTGCTCAGCTTAAGGTCTCAGCTCACTAAAACTCAGGTCTCAGATGAGCCTGAAGGTAGTTATACTTTATCTTCATGTTGTAGATCTTTGTTGGCCAAAGTCAGGATGGAATTCAGTGGAGGACAAAGGATTTAACTCAAAACCTGCTTAATAAGAATAGGACCTGTTATTGGGTAGGGCCTGCCCAGGTGACCTGCTTGAAGATCCTTGCAAGTAATCGCAGTCTCCATCGTTGGTTTGAACTGGCCTCACTTCTCACGTGGCTGTCCTGAGGTCAGACTAGACCTTCTGCGTACACAAAACCCTGCTGACCCGGAGATCAGAACAATAGTGATAGGGAGTAGGAAAAGAATAAAGTGTCAGTCTAAAAAAATGACATTTTCCCTGTACAACTAGAAAGTATTTTTTTAGGAACTTGAATGTTTAAGCTTACTGTTTTGTCTTTTATTCACAGGCATATTTGGAAAACTATAATTCTGGGCCAGATGCTCTCCTTGTTTATCTGTGGGACTGCTGTTACAAGCCAGTACCTGGCAGAAAAATACCAAGTGAATACTCCAATGTTGCAAAGTTTCATCAACTATTCTTTGCTGCTTCTAGTTTATACAACAATGCTGGCATTTAGGACTGGTATGTGAAATATGGGATGGGAGATTCTGGTTCATCTTTTTTTTTCTTTATAATTTTCCTTTTAGAATTTGAAACTAAAGAACTCAATACTCATCCTAGTTTTTAAAGTTCCTGCTTTATAATAACACATGGAAATTATTTTCACAGGTTAAATGTGCATTTAATTTGATATAACTTCCTATCTGTTTAGAGTTTTGTGCTCTTTGAAGTCCTATGTTGTATTAGGCAAAATAGGCTTTGTTGTAACAAGCTTTGTTACCAGAGGCTATTTAGTATTCCTCCTGTTCTTATTAATTTACTCTTTAAACAACTCTAGTCTTGCTGCGTTTTTCTTCACATGGAAGAATTTTTGTGCTTTTCACCATTTGCATTGTCTCCTCCCAGGCTGTGCTTCCTGTTATTGTATCTTAAGCAGGGGCAGGCAGAGTCAAACATCTTGGTGTTATTTATGCTTCTGCAAAGCAAAATTCCTGTGCAACATTTGGTTGGAAAGAAACACATATTGATTGCTGCTTTTTTCTAAACAGGCAGTGACAGTCTTTGGCAGATTTTGAAACAGAGGTGGTGGAAGTATATTTTTTTGGGACTGGCTGATGTTGAAGCCAATTACATGATTGTAAAAGCCTACCAATATACAACCCTCACAAGTGTGCAGGTAAGGACTGATCTCTCTTTTTGAACTGTTGCTTTTATTACAGTTTTGGACTGGTTTCTAAAATGAGATTCATAGGACAGACATGGAAGCTATTTAAGCCTGAAAAGAATTTTCCAATATCTATTTTGTCTCTGCAGTACAGGGAAGAGCATCCTGTATCACAAATAACCTTTCCAGGAAGCAGAGAAAATTGGCTGGTATTACCCTGTGCCAGCTCTTGAGTTGAGCCCTAATTATTTTGATAAAAGCACTCCTAAGAATTTGCTGACAACCACTCAGTTTTTTCTCCTGACACAAAATAAAGATTTATGACCAGATATCAGTCACTCAGTGCAGGTTCTTGCTGATGGGAGTGAGGTGGATCTCTTGCTTAGTCCTCAGAGCTGCAGGAGGCATTGTGAGATGTAACCCCACCTGTGAGGACACACTGAATGTTAGCTGGTGTTGCTGACCATGCAGTGAGGGACCAGCCTTGTGGCTTTTGGATGTGGCAGTTCAGGGCCCTCTTTGGAAGAGGTGGAAGGAAGGTTGGTATGCCTAAAGGAATAGTAGACATCCTCTGCAACACCTGTGCTTGATGGTGCATTGCTGCAGTGGGATAAATCTCGTGCTCTGAAAAAGCTCTATAAGCAGAAGGACTAAAGCTGGGGTTTCTTTTCCAGCAGCTTTTGTCTGTGTAGGGTGACAGAGCCAGTGCTTTCCTCCTGCCTCCAACTGCATTCTCCTGAGCTTGCAAGGCCAGTTTCCTTGAACAAACTAACTCAGAACACTGAGCAAAGTGGGAGTAAACCCTGCCTTTGGCTGTACTGTTGGTGAGCTGTGTCAGGCCCAAGTTAACTCACTGTGTGACTTCAGAGCTGCTGTGGGAACAAGGGAGAGGATGGTGCAGGAGCAAGGAGGGAGTGTGTCCAGGTTGTTCCAGTTCACGCCTGCTGTTACCAGTGGTGGGGATCTGTGGCTGTGGTCGTGGCCCCACTTACCTGTATAAAAAAAAAAAAAAGAAACATGAAGACTTGGCTGTTAGTTGGAAAGGAGTGTTTAGGTGTCAGTGTTTTACAGAGTCAAAGTAATAGGGTTAATATTTAAGAGAACTACCTGTAAAGCAATAAACTCCTGCGAGTCCGGGCTCCCTTTAGAGAATTGCAGTAACTTTTCTTTGCACTGCTAAAGACCAGTTGTGTCTCTTGGATTGTTATTGTCACATTTCCACTTCATACTTATGTGTTATGATTCATTAGGTCTTTAATCTTCTTACAAATAATGCCTAAGAAATCAAAGTTTTAAAAGTGACATGTTTCAGTCTCAAGATCAAGTTAAGCTTATAAGTGTTTGACCTTATACTTTACAGCTGAACAAGCCAGGACTTTGATCCAAGTTCTCAGAAGTAGTAAAGCTATTCCCATGATTTCTTTCATAGAAATTAAGAAAGAATAGATAAAATAGATTGTCCTGTCCAGTTGCCAAAAACTCAAGCATTTTCTGGGCCTTTTTCCCTTGTGGTAACCTTGTGACTGATGCTGCTTTGTGTCAGTTCAGTAACTGTGATTTTATTGCAATTGCCTGTTGCCCTAAGGTTTCTTGCACTTTCTCTGAAGTCACCAGTTTCTCACCATTGTCAGAAAGGAAATACAGGAGAAAAAAGAACCACAAAAAGTCTGTGATTTGCTCTAGTGCAAGGCATTTGCTTTCTGTTTTTGGCAAGCGATTTTGCAGCTACGTCAGTACCTGTGGTTCAGAGCACCCAGCCTGATGGCCTGTCTGCAGTAGTGGCTGTGAGTGGATGCCCAGGGACCATAAAAGCAACACAGGGATATATGGCACCTTCCCAAATGCAGTGTAATCATTGTTAAAATGCTGTCTGGCTGGAGCTTCAGCTCACCACAGTGAAACATAGCTTCAAAGATAAGTTTTTTTCAGCACAGCAAGGAACTTCCATGTATTTTCTCACACGGGCACACACACACACACAGAGGCAGAACTGGTTTCCCTTTAGTTATCAAATACCAGCATTTTACAGAAGGGGTTTGGAGATTTTTAAGGTGGTAACAGTGGGATGGCAGCTCTCATTTCTTGGCAAATACAGAAGAAAACTTTGGTCCGCAGCTGAACTGTTTGGCTGTGGCTGAGGCAGTGCCAACATGCTCCTTGCTGCCGGTGTCCTTCTGTCTTGTGGCAGGACTTGACTGTGCTGCGGTTTGACCACCTGTTACAGCACAAAGCTGAGTTGGGAGAGGTTTAGGTTGGATATTAGAAAAAGCTTCTTCACCCAGAGGGTGGTTGGGCACTGAAACAGGCTCCTCAGGGGAGTGGTCACTGCACCAGCCTGACAGAGTTCAAGAAGTGTTTGGACAGCGCTCTCAGGCACAGGGTGTGACTCTTGGAGTTGTCCTGTGCAGGGCCAGGAATTAGACTTGACGATCCTGATGGGTCCTTTCCAAGTCAGGATATTCTATGATTCTGTGATTTATAGCAAAAAACCAAGCAGTGTAGCTTTGGTTTGATGTTTTTAACATGCTATTGAGCACATTTAGCATTTGCTCCGTAGATAATTCAGATGGAAATGTTTTTCAGGCAACTATCTACACGTTGTCAGCTGATGGAAGAGTGCTAGCCTCAGTAGGAGAAAATATAGGATGAGCCCCTGGGGCTCAGCTGGAGGCTGCTCTGAGGGAGTCTTGTGGGGAATGAGCAGGTTGAGCAGTCGAGCTTTCTTGCTTACAAAGCTGTCTGAAGCTGGCAATTATAAGCAAACCAATGACCTCCAACTGTCTATGATAATTTATTAACTATGTATTAAAACATCTTTTAATAATTTACCCTGCTTTTAAAACCTCCTATAAACAGTGTGGCCAAAGCGTGGCTTGAGTCAAAACATTTGTAAATCAAATCACCCAGTTATGTTTTTTTCCCCTTGTTAACAATATAGGTTAGAATTGAATAAGATGAGAGTTTGAAGAGGCTCTACTGGAAATAGTAGTCAGTACCACAGTACTGCTGTAAATGTTATAAACCCTCAATAAATGAACTTTATTCTTTTAATTGATTCCATTGACACAATTCATCGTGGTATTACATCTGCTTTGCACCTCTTTGATCTTGATCCTGTACAGAGGAGCTCTGTAATGTACTAGATGAAGGGAAGGTAAGATCCAGTAGTTGGAAATCTGATTTCATCTGTCTGTAATTGAGGATAATTGTCTCCTGGAAGAGATTACCAGGGTGTGTTCTTCACCATTTGGGGCCTGTGTTTCCTGGCTGCAAGTCTTCTAACCATGGTGCTGTAGTTCTGCAGTATGTTCTTGGTCTGGATGCAGCAATTCCCCATCTGGCATTACTGAAAGAGCTTCTGGCTCATTATTTACTACTCCCTTACATCCTAAGTAAGATGTTTTTTGAAGGGTTTTCTTCCCCTCTTTCTGTTTGGGTTGAAAAACTGCTTGGAGGTTGGAAGGCTACATGCTAAACATCTCAGTTAATGAAAGTGAAAGCTTACTTACTAGTAGAAGAGATGTCTACTACCAGAGGGATAAAAATTTTGCTTTCTAATGCTTGTAGTATTTCTTGTTGTTTGATACTAGTCAAAACAGTCAAATTTGAAGGAAATGTTAGAGGTTTTTCTTGAGACTAGACTAAAGGTAAGATAGAGAACAAGACCAGTGATAAGATAGTCACAGCCTGATATTTTCCAGAGTGTAGAGTTGTATTGAAATACTTGGTATCACATATTGGGACTCAGGTAGTTGTAATGTCTTATAATATAGCCTAAACAAGTACTTTTACACTTCACAGACTTTACAAACTGGACAAGCTGGAGGCAATCCAAGGAGCAAAGACAAATAGATGGAAGGATTAGAGGCACTGTTAGGATTTAATCTCTAAGAGCTTCCCTTAGCACTATGTTTGTAAGACTTTACTATGTGTAGTTATGAACAAGTAAAACCAGACATATCAAAATGTTAACAAGTTTGGTTAAAGCCCTTGGGGACAATGGCACAGCACAGAAGTCGACTGCAGTGGTGCACTGAGGCAGGCAGAGTCTGGAAATGAACACTAAGAACTGAGGGTTGTTGTCTTGATTGCATGAATTATGCCCCAGTCCTACTGATCTGGACATAATACTTTGTTGGGACTTCAAGAGGCCAAGTTTTAAGGGCTGACATTTGAGAGTAAGTTCCGAGGAATCTTTGGGAAGTTGACTGTATGTTCTGCTGTAGGCTGTTCCCTTATGTAGTTCTGTGGCACTCCACTGAGACAGGTCAGAAAATACAGCTTTTCTTTTCTTTGACAAATTCAGAAACAAAATCTATTTTGTTGAATTAAATATTAAACCAATTATTATTTGCTCAGTGGTCTTGGTGGTATTTGCTTATTCTAGAATAATATGCCTGTCTTATGCTGCAGTGTATTCTTCTGTATTAAGTACACAGCTAATTCTTGATGTTTCCTGTACTAAAGGAGAATAGGTAGAAGATCCTTGGAAGTGTCCAAGGCCAGGTTGGAGTGGTCGAGTGGAAGGTGTCCCTGCCCATGGCAGGAGGGTTGGAACTGGATGAACTTTGTCTCTTCCAATCCGAGCAGTTCTGTGATTGTAATGGGTGCAAAGATACATAGGAACATGTAGAGAAAAAAATAAAGAAAGGAAAGATAAGTCAGAGTCACTGCTTTTCATGGAGCACAGACATCCTTGAACCACAGCTGCTTAGTCTGCTTGGGGCAATGTCTGCAAATACATCTGAAGTGCTCCAAAACTCCATCTGCCGTGTGTGTCTGCTGCTGGGGCATGGGTGAATTAGAGTGGGTTACCTGCTTCTGACTAATTGAGAGTTAGCTCTGACAGAGTGATGAAAATGCGTTGGTGGCTTGTATGTGTTTTTGTGGGAAGCTGGGAAATTAGGAAGATGGCTTAAGAAAAGCTGTTCTTGCCTTCCTATTTTATTTCTACCAGTTTTGCACATGGCTTCCAACACACATACCAGTTTTGGTTTTTAGTATGAGCCAGTTGAGAGGGGGTGGGGAATGAAACCCAAAGCTGCAGGGTCAGGTCATTGTCACAGTCACATCAATGTAAAATCAGATTACTTGTACCCATCACTAGTTCCAGATTTTTGGTTTGTGTACATGGAGCCCTGGGGAGCAACGCTGTTTCAGAGCAACATCCTAGCATTCACTTGTGAAGCTGCAAAAATTGATTAGATACATCATTAGAAGAGTTTCTAAATCAGTGCTTTCCTACCAGGAGAAAGTGGACCCCTGTTCCAGCTCCTCCTTCACTTGCAAAGGGGAAATGTGGGTCTCACCCAGCTCTTAAACAAATCTACTGGGGTTGCTGTGCAGGTTTCCTTAACATCTGGTGACTGGAAGTAAGATCCTGTGCATTTGTTTTCAGGATGTTGCAGTGCTGATTTGGGATGGGTTTCTAACTCAAACCATTTTTTTGTACACACAGCTCCTGGACTGTTTTGGGATTCCTGTGCTGATGGCTTTGTCGTGGTTCATTCTCCGAGCAAGATACAGGCTGATACATTTTCTTGCTGTTGCTGTCTGTTTGCTGGGTGTGGGAACAATGGTGGGTGCAGACATTTTGGCAGGGAGGCAGGACAGTGAAGGTAAGGAGTCCCTTATTGGGGGGAAGAGCAGAGACATGGTCCCTGCTGTGGACAGGAATTTGTAAAGCAGAAATAGTAGCAGATACAGTTCTGTTTTAAAAGAGAACATGTTGCTATTTTTATTTCTTGTCCAAGAGGAGCAGATGTTGATTTTATGGGGAGCTGTGGAATTTCTTTGCTTGTATGTTTGGACATTTCTTCCACCTTAAAGAAAACCCCGCTTGTGTTAAGTTTAAATTTTGCTGCTGTTCATTAGATGTGATGGAAAGTCTCGTTCCTGAAAGCTTGTTCACTTTGACTATCATGTGAGATGGTTTAACAGAAGAAGCTGCCTCTCCCTGCAAACCTTGTCTTGGTTATACAGTTATCAACCTGCTGGCAGCCAGACTTCTCTGATTTGCAGTTTTCTCTGAGTACAAGTATGAAATAAAAAGTTGATCCCAGCAGCTGACTTCTCAGAGTTATCTTTGGCAGACCCAACAGAAATGGTCCATGTGTCCCCAAGGTCACAGCCTGGAAAGCAGGGGCTTACTGTGGGAGTGCAAGAGAAGATGGGGCAGGATGCCAGGCTTCCTGGGACCTCTGTGGGGGAGGCTGGGCTCTGGGGTCCAGGAGCCAGCTGGGTGCAGATAAGGGCAAGTCTCATCTTCTCTCTGACAGATGCCTAAATCAACCCATATCATAGGCATCTTATTTTGAATAAGAATTTTGAATTTTCAGAGCCAGAGGGTATGAGAAAAGGTAAATTTCAGGACATTGCCCTCATCAGGCAGCATAGAGATAAGCCTGTGTGGTATCATTTTGGGCCTTACTGTAGATAAGACATAAGACAAACTGAAGTTTAGCTTTACTGCTATGTGATACAAGTATCTTGGTCTTGAGGGAGAAGAATATTTCCCTGAGGCATTAGGCAGTTGTGCTTTATATGCTGACCTGGACATCCTTACTGCTGCGTGCCCTCATATTTTAGACATATTTTCTTAGTGATTGCTTAGGGAAGGAAATTTTAAACCAATTGAAGGATTTAAACAGCAATGATCCTTTTGCTATTTAGCTGATGCAGGGAGACATTTAATGATGAGTGATTGTAGCACATGGAGTCCCATTTGCAGTATAAATACATCGCAGCAGGACACACAGTACCACCCATCTGCAGTGCCCACTTAGGACCTGTCAGAAACCTGGAGCTGAGTCCAGGTCCCTCCAAAATCAATAGACTGATTTTAGCAAGGCTTGAATCAGGCCTTACTGCAGAAGTGGGGACAATATCCTCGAAATGCAGAGAGCATGTCTGACTGGGAATTTGCTCAATTCCCTACAGTGCCTGAAGTCAGCAGAAGTAGAACTGGACCAGATGATACAGCAGTGTCTTGGCTGGGATGAGATGTAAATGCTGGGTTTAGCTCACTCCACACTGTGCAGGGTGAGGTGAGCAGGCAGCAGTCTGTGCTCAGGCACTCCTCTCCACACACACAAAGTGTTTCCTTCCCCCTTCCCCTGGAATGAGCTAGGAAGACAGAGGTGTTCAAGATAAATTTGCTTGCTTTTTTAAGGAAAGTTAAAAAGTGTTTGCGGCATTACCCTTATTGTGGATTAATATTTCTGTACAGGTAGTGACGTGGTGATTGGAGATGTCTTAGTGCTTCTTGGTGCTTCTTTGTATGCCATTTCTAATGTGAGTGAGGAATACATTGTGAAAAATCTGAGCAGAGTGGAGTTTCTAGGAATGGTGGGCTTGTTTGGGACTATTATCAGCGGTCTACAGCTGTAAGGATCTAATATTTATTTTAAAACTAATTAAGAATATTCTACAGATTATTGTATACCCTAAAATGATGTTATTAAATTCTTTGTTACATCTGTATTTGGCCTATATGGGGGTCCTTCCACTTGAGTTGATTTTTGTTGCTGATCAGCATCTGTTTTATATCCTTTTTATTTGCACTACTCTTATTACAGCAATTCTAAAGCTGAACTCCTGCAGTTGAACACATAGGATACTTGGCTGTATTTTTGATTTTGTTGATGCTCATGAGGACACTCAGTGTGCTGAGGATTGTTCACAGGAATGTATTTCTTAATGGATTTTCTCTGTGGAAAACTTTAGGAGATAATTGTTAGCAAGATATCTTCCATAATAAACTCAAGTTTAACATGAAGCCATGTATACTCTTACAAATAACCACATTTGAGTAAAAGACCAGATGCACTTAAGTCTGTCTAATGAATGATATAGTCCTCATTTCTCATCATTATAGTTAATAATTTCCTCAAACAGTATATCAAATAAAACTGAATCGCTGAAGGATTAAAATGCCTGTGAAAAAGGCATAAGAATTAAATAGCAGTGCTCTTGACTTGCAGGCACTTTAATTTTCACATCTTTTTTCATGCTTATTAGATGTTTGAGTTAGTGTCATTCAGTAAAATTTGAAACAGAAAATGAATGGCTTGAAAATCAAAATGTTTCTTATATATTTTGGTAATTAACTTCTCTATTCGAGTATGATTTTTTTCCTTTTTTACCTCTCTTATATCTTTTCTCTGACTCTAGAGCCATTGTGGAACATAGGGAGATAATGAAAATTCAGTGGAACTGGAAAGTTGGTATGTGTGGGACAAAATAATGTGCATGTTACAGAACACTGGAAAATTATAATAATTTAGACTTTGGTGGGGCTTTTCTTTCTCTGAATAACAAACAGCATTAATATTATATTTCACAAGTTTATTTTCTTTAAACTTTGTGGCTCAGCAAAGAGAGAGGGTCTGCAGGATTGAACATTAAAACAGGTTTTGCATTTTACATATAACTGGAAATAATTTTTCAGAATAAATTGAAATAAGTAAAAATGAATCCTGTTTAATTACTGACATGTTTGTTGTTGAAACATCACAAGAACATTTTTCTGTTGTCCTTCCTAAATGAAGTACTGGAAAAATTGACACATTTTGACCTGAACAGAACAAAATGTTATCAAGAAATGTGGCTCTAAATTTCTTCAGTCAGCTCTTATGTTAAGTAGGAATGAATGAGAACTTTCTTGTATAGATACAGTAATTTTTGCAATACAAGGTAATCTTCCATGCTTTTCTTACATGTACATTCCCCTATTTTTAGGAGATAAAAATGCATAGTTTTAAAGCGTCTGAAGAGTTTTGGTGCTCTTTCAAATCATTGTTCTGTGCCTGAGGAGTAACTTGTCATCTTGTTTTGCAGCACTGCTGTTCACAGCCTTTGCCCTGTGCATGTTTGGGCTGTACAGCTTCATGCCGGTTGTGATTAAAGTTACCAGCGCAACCTCCGTCAACCTGGGGATTCTGACTGCAGATCTCTACAGTCTCTTCTTTGGGCTTTTCCTGTTTTTCTACAAGGTGAGTACATTCATTCCTTCACTTTCACATTCTTTCACTTACGTTTCCACTTGAAAATTATAAATAAAGTGTAATGTTCTTAGAAGCCCCAGAACAGTCGTTTGTACCTGCACATTTCTGCAGCTTCTATCATTCATTGTTGGCAGGTGTCAGTCAGGAGGAGTGTTCTTAGTTAATGACAGAGCCTTGCACCGTTAGCCAGAGAGCCATTTTCAAACCATTTCACACTTGAAGGAGTAAGTTAATGTTAAGAGATAGTAAATAATTTCCTGAGGTGTTCCAATAATAGAGTTCTCACTAAAAGCCCTTTGTGGGACTGTATGTTAAATCTGGTGCATTACTCCAGCTGTCCAAGGAGAGGGTTTGAATCTCCCTGTCCTGAAAGGCATTTGGTATCTGAAAGAGGACCAGTGTGCTTTTCAGAAAATAATATTTTCTTTCAGAACTTCAGTCTGTTCATTATGAACATGTTGGGATGAGAATCAAGCTCTCTCAGTGCTGCTGCTAAGGAGTGACTAAAGGATCTGAAAAAATACAGATAAATGTATTATTCTGTACACTCTCCAAAAGGCAGTTACTTTTATTGTGCTCTAAAATATTTTTGGCAGTGTCAGCTCAAGCTAAATGACAGTGCTAAAAGGATTTCATTCCACCCTCCACTTTTCATCCAGAATCACTTGTGAGAACCTAGCTCATTAAAGCAATTGGAGTAATTGATTCAGTTGCTCGGTGACTGGAAGGACTGAGTGAGAAGCTTGTGAACTTTGCTTAGGAACTTAATTTGTATTATTCCATGTGGTTGCTTTCTCTTCAGCCAGAAGCTTTTGGGTCAGATTTGTTTTCTGAAAATGAAGGCAGTGTATAGTCTGGTAATGGTAGGGTCTGACAGCAGCTAGATTTTCCTTTTCAGGAGTCTCTTAGCTCAGCTTTCCTCCCTGTTTTGGGTTCCAAACTTTGCTCCAAAGTGCAAAGCATCCATTAAAAATGAATGCAGGAAGCAAACCATACTTATGGTGTAACAATTAAATCCTTTCTAAGTTACTTCCAAACGTGCATTTTGGCACCTGGATAGCTTCACTCAAGAAGTGATTATAAATTTATATTCATAAGAGTAAAGAGGAAGAAGAGCTTTGGAAGGGATGTATTAAATTTTTATTTTTCAGGTTTTTAGCTTATTTTGGGAAGAGGTTTTTCTGGGAGCAGGCCATCTCATAATTGCTAACAGCAAGGTATTCTGGTAGGAAAAGGAAAAATAAATTAGAGAAGGCTTTAGGATTGTGTTGAGAGAACTTGAGATATTTATTGAAATAGGAACTTGCATCTGGGGTTAGAAACAATGAAGTAGCAAAAAGGGGAGCAATAATAATGCCATGTCTTTAGTAATCAGAGGATCTGAGAGAACCATGAACTGAGAGAGCCCAATTTTGACATGGCTTTTAGCAGTAGAAAATCTTTTTGCCAAGTTAACCATATAGTTTCTTTACCTGTGGGGCAAAGAAACCAAGCAGAATGTTTGCTGGATTAAAAAGCACTCTGGACATAGGAATCTATAAGCAAAAATACAGGGAGTTGCTCTGTATTCCCCATTATCACATGGTATTTCACAACAAGCTGCTGGAGGCTCTGCTGGGCTGTAGAGTGGAGAGAGCCATGGAGAGCTCTGAATTGCTGTGATCTGAACCTACTCTGAAAGAAACTTACACAAAATACCACAGGACCACAGACAGTGGGTTCACCAGAAACCACGCCCAGGAATTGACAAAGTTTTGACTTGTGCACAGCGTTTTGCTAATGCACGTAACTTTTTGGCCCCAGCCATGTCTGTTTTAAGTGAAATATGAATTTTGCATGTCTGTTTTGAACTCTTTTTTATTTTTTTTCTTTTACTCCATAATGAATCCTTGCTGTGCCTCCTAATGATCTCATTATATACATACCTGTAATCCCTCAAGAGATACTGAAAAAGGTCTTCAAATGCTTTTGTTGTATAAAGCCCTGTGGAAGGAAGTATACTGCACAAACAGACACTAGATGGAGATACAGTTCCTCCAGTAACATTTAAAGTGTTCAGCGGTGGGAATGAGGATATGACTGAAATCAGTGTCTGAAGCAATAAAGTTGTTGGAATATTTGAAATTAAAAAAAGAAAAAGAAAAAAAATCTCAGGAAAAGAACACTGAGTTCTCACCGAAAACAAAAGGGAAAAAAAGAGAGAGTGTAGGCCTGTTGGAGCAGCATGGGTAATGTTCACCTGTGTCAATAGCTGCAAACATACAGACTTTGAGTCACAGCTACATTGCAACAGCTTTGGCACCCTGCCTTGGTGACTGTATCCACTCCTGCAGGAATTCACTCTATCAGGATCAGAGATACCTCCAGCCTTGTGCGCACTGCACTGCGGGAGGGATCTGCAGTTCTGTGACTGCCCAGCCACAGGTCCTTGCATGCAGGCACATGCTTACTCAGGGCCTTAGGCTGGAGAATTTGTGCAGGTGATTGGATACAGCCCCATTTGATGGGAATAGGTCAGTCAGGGGTATGACCACAGGTGATTCTGCTGCCTCTGTTGGCATCGTTCAGAGCTTGATGCTTCCTCCTGTGTGGAGTGAACGCTTGAGTCCGAGCTCCTCCAGGCAAACGGCCAACAAGGTGAGGAGAGAGGGCACTTAACACAAGGCCACTGTGTTTCAGTCTGCTTTTCCTTTTGTGTGTTGCCATCCAAGAGTTTCCAAGCCAAGTGACTGCCAGCTAGGAATTGCAATGCCTTAATTGTAGATGCCTCAGTCTTTTTTGGATGAGAGTCCACTGTCTAGGTCCTACCATTAATTTCATCCGGATAAACTAGAACATATTTTTCAAGCATTTCTAGGGAAGCTAAAGAAGTTGAAGGATGTTGACAGAGGTATGTAGAATATGCTATGCCCTTCCTCCTAGTGTCTAATCAGTGTGCTTTGACAAAGGGAATATGGAGGATTTTAATAAACCTGCTGAAAAGTGTTCCTGGCTGTGGATAACTTCAACACTTGGTATTATTGAATCTGGTGTTATTTATCTTTCTTGTCAAGGTGGATGAATCTTGGCAATTATTGGCAAGTGAACAATAGAGTGCCTGATGTTCCTCTGCAATTTGTACTCTTACCTGTCACCACTCTTCACAGAGCTCAAATATTAATCTTGTAAAAGGAGCCCCAGCCTCCCTCCCTTAAAGGGCTTGTTTGCTGTAGAGAGCTAACTGGTTTTGATCCAGTAATAACACTTATCCAGCCCTGCAGATGATTAAGAGATCTGTGCAGAGAACCAGCTGCTCTGGTGACTTGCAATAGCACAGAGATTCATCTCTTGCCAGAACCTGAAATACTTGCATGTGCTGGATCAAAATTCTCCTAGGGGTGAAGTGTTTCAGCATTCATGTGTGTAAACAACTTTCATTCAGTATGACTGTGTTTACACCCATTTGTTCTCTCTGTTAGGATTCTTGTATGTAGACCTGACGAAACTCCCTGTCCAACAGTCTTGGGAATGAGATGCAGAGAAAACCAGCCAGTGGCCCAAGACTTTAAGTAAATGGAGCTGTTGAATTTTGGTTTTTGGACCTGAATCCAGCTCATGATAATCCTTATAAAAATAATTTTTACAAGGAAGGGTAGCTTTCACATTCTTGAAACAAGGCAGCATTGGCATGTTCTTACATCAGGCAGGACTTAACGCATCTCCTTCTCTCCTCTGCCAGTTTTCAGGTCTTTACATCCTGTCCTTTGTTATCATCATGGTGGGCTTCGTCTTGTACTGCTCCACTCCTACTCGGACGGCAGAACCCATGGCCCTGCCACAGCCCAGCAGCACCGGCTTGGACAACGCTGCACTAAAGCTTGAGGAGAGTGACAGTGATACCCCAGCCATGACTGTGCAGTTCACAAGAGGAGAAACTGTGGTGGTCAGCACTGATTAAAGAAATGGCAGCACTTCAAAACAGAACCTTTTTTTTAATTGCCAGATTTCCCTCAAATATTAATCCAGAGAATTGTCCTACTGCCAAGGCACATGTCATACTGTGCTGGGTTTAATGCACTGGATAGACTTCTAAGGCCAGATCCTCAATCAGTGAAACTGTATTGATTTGCCCTTGCAGAAAATCTGGCCTTTAGAAGAAGACAGATTAGTATTTATGTGGAGTCTCTAGAAAGTGAGAGACTGTTATTTTTTAAGTGCTTAATTAACTTAACAACAAATGCTTGGGGAAAAAACTAAGCCAAAGCAAGCTCTCAGGTCACTAAGTGGAGCAAATATGTTTTATATTGCATTAGGGACCTAAATCTGCACGATGCTGTCTGAGGGCTTCATGGTTTCCACCCCTCAGTGCCAGGTGCCTTCAAATAGCATCTTGCAAAAGTTGCTCAGCTTGTCACTATGGCTCTGCAAGCCATAGTACATTCATACACCCTCTGCGTGGTGATGGACTTCATTCCTCTACAGAAGGATTTGCTGCCTACATTCCACCCAAATGTTCATCTCTTCGTATTGCTGCGCTCCCTGTCGCAGCTGGGGCTGCTACGTGTATTTCATTTTGAATTTTGCTGGTATGGGAAGTCTGAATATGTGTTTTTATAATTCCTTCTGTTTCTCTCTGTGGCCTTTTGTTTGGTGCATTATCATTAGCTGTGGGGGAGGCAAAGGCAGGCTCTTCCTCTCTTCAGTAGAACTGAAAGTGCATTTTTTTTCTGGATGAGAAAGCAAATAGATTGAATAGAAGTTCACTTCTCAGTGAATTTCTCCCTGAAAAGGGACACATTTCTGCTGAAAGAGTTGTAATAAAATGGGCATTTCTTCAAAAAAATTGAATCATCTAAGCCAACTCTCATTGCAACAATAATGACATAATATCCAAAAGGTTAGGTGCTTTCAGTAGATACACTAGCAATTTTCCTACCCCTCTTCATATTTACAATAAATGATTAAAAAATACAAGGCTGCAGTTTTAAGATCAGTAAAACCATACTGGGGTTTTATTTTATTTTATATTTTGTACAAGCCTTCAGAGCTCAGGTGTATGAAGTAATAAAGGAATAAAGTATTCAGCAGCTAGAGAGTTGGTCTTGGTTTTACTGCTCAAAATTATATTGATTAATTTTGCCTACCAAATAATTCTTTGACTGGCTAAGCTTTGCTCTAGAAGGAAATATGATATTTTCTGAAGATACTGGTGATGAAATGACACAGACTGTGTTTGTGCTTCTGGTGTAGTTTATTCAAGCAAAATTTTCCAGGAAAAAATCTTACCTGATTGTTATTTAGCAATAGGAAAACAAAAGTTCAACAGATATTACTGCAACAATCACTGCTTTTTCACTGTGTAGTTCATGCATAGAAGGGCAAACAGGTGCTGATGTTTTATGAAAAGCATTTGGGTCCTCTCCCATGTAGAATGCTTCTTTTGAGGGGGAATGGTATTTATTTTAATTTCTAAAATTATGTGGTATATGATCAGTGTAACAGAATGTAGATTTTATCTGAAAGTACATGGAAGTGTGTATTGACTCAGGCTTTGGCTGGTCTTCAAACACAGGACCACCTTGTGGCGTGGTGTGAATGCTCAGGCAGTAGCTCATCTTCTCAATATATAGACCACTGAAACCAAAATTGTGTAAAACGTGGGTGAGATTCTAGGCACAGCCTGGATTTTTTCTTCCAAGGCTTTTAAAATCTGTAATAGACTGTAATAGAAGGTTGGAATCTGATTCAAAGAAATTGGGCCAGACAGGACTTTTGCTGAGCTGCAAGGAGAGGGGAGCAGGGTGGGGCAGCTCAGATTCCCCAGCACTGGGGACACCTTAGTGATTTGACACTTACATTCTGAGTTGAAAACTTCAAAACTCTGTCACAGATACAGGCTCTGGTTTAATTTCTTATGCCGTGATTTTACCCCAAACGAAAGATTTCCTGGTGTATTGTGGGTAGCTCAGGTTAACGTGTGCTAATGCCACCAAGAGGGTCTTTCAAGCTCCCAGTGAGGACAAGGTTGATACGTTTTTTCAATCCTTCTGTCAATGACACTGCGCTCTTGCCATCCTCATGATGGCTCCCATTTATCTCCTTGTGACCCTGCTGGATGCAGGGGCCTCCTCCGACAGCCTGGAATGGTGGCCAGCCACGTGCTGGTGATCATGCACACCTAGTATCCTACCTTTCATCACCTTAGATTTCTACTGCATCCCCGTGGAATGGCTGGCTGGGTGGAGTGGAGGCAAAGTTGACTTGCAGAAGAGTTCTGCATCAAAACCAGCACCATGGTGTGATCCATGCTCTGGGCACATGAGGTACTTGAAGCCTGACCTTGAAGAGTCCTCAGCATGGAGTGCTGGTCCCCTGAACCTGCTTTGTGTGGGATGGGGCCAGGTACATCACTCATCCTTGCTGTCTGTCCCAAGAATCAGAAGAAGTGGGTGCAGACTGTTGAAGAATGATGCATTGCTTCAGAGCACAAGTGACACATGAATTGCTCGTGGGGAAACAAATAATTCAGTTAGTGAATTGCATATGCCAGATCCTCTGGTACCTCCGAGACAAGGTGCCTGGGTGAGTCTTTAACATAAATCATTCTGGAATACTGGAATAAGCTGGAGAAAAAGAAATCTATCTGTCACTTGCATTAAACAGAAGAATCCAAATAAAAATGTGTGACATCCAGCCTTCCTCCGAGGCTTGGTTACAAAACAGCAGAAGTTATCTGGCATCAAAATGTCACGGTGTGTTGGGAAATAAGAAATTAGTGTGTCACTAATTAAGTGCTAACATCTCTAGATCTTGAGGGAGAGGATGAGCTTGTGGACATCTGCTATTTTAAGATTTTTGACCTTTTCTAGGTCACACACACAAAGTTCTATACGATGTGATGTCTGCAACAAGCACATCAGTTCTTGTCAGCACCATTTGTTGTGGGATATTTCGTTGTGTTATATATATGCTTGTCTTCAAACTATCTATTTCAATCAATTTAGGAGGTTTGACAGAGAGAAGCTGCACATGCTCTGTGATCAATCATGAACAATTTTGAGCAAGCAGACAGAGATTCCTAAAAACACAAAGTGAAGGATCCTGCGACTGGTTTGGTCTTTCACCAAAATGCAGCCTCCTGGCAATTCCAGTGTTATACCTGATGAGAATCCAATGAGCTGTGATGTTGCAGATTTAGTGTTTAACTTGAGGCTACACCTAAACATACATTCATCAGACAAACAGCATCCAAGGTATTGGAACCTCACCCTCTTGAGCTATGTGTTTGCAGTCCTCGGAGGGAGCAATTCAGCTCTCCCTTGGAGACGCCAATATTTATTTATTGAGTTTGCTTGTTTTGGGTGCCTACTTTTAGGTGGAGGCAAGCCAAACCTAGGGACCCCAATCAAGTGCAATGTCCCATTCTTATGGACATTGGTGTCTGTAGTGAGGGGCTATACAAACAAACATTTACAATTTATGTGAGAGATGAAAGAAGCATGGAGAGATTTCCTTAGGTTCAATAAGGTTTTGTGTGCAGTGGTATCCAAAATGTGCATCCTTCACTCCTCTCCTGATACAATTTAATTTTTCTCTTGTATAAAAGCATTCAAGACTGAAAGTTATAGATTTTATAGAAAAGAGCCAGAAGGCAATATCTGATTTCTTGTACAACACGGGTCAACATATTGCATCTGATTGCTCACAAGTAAAAAACAGCACTGTACCAGCTACTAGCCAGAAAATTAACTCTATCCCAGCCAAAACCAAGAAAAAGATGTAGGTTTCAGTCATGTTGCAGCATTTCTTTAGAATCTTGATATTAAATTCTCAAAGCAATATTGAATTCATCTCTTCTGGAAGTATGAGGTTTGCTTTTATTTTCATGAGCTGGCTCTTGTACATAAAAAGTGCGAAGAAAGTTACAGTTCTCAGAGCGCTCTCAGAGTAAACAGCCTCCAAAAGCAGGTTTTCTGCCCTTCAAGACTGATGTATTTTTGTTAAGCTGCCAGCTGGGAACAGTTGTGGTATTTTCATCTTAAATGTATGGCCTGGGGTCAGTATCACTGAACTCAAGCCCATGACATCACCCTATTAAAAATAAACTTTATTTCACCAGCTCATCTCCAGCCTGTCTTCCTGTGTCAATACCAGGAGCAGAGCTTGTGCAGCAAGGCAGGAAGATCACTGGCACTGCAGGTGAAATGTGTGATTCATCCCCAAAAATTGTAGTATCACAGTCTCCAGAGTAC
Source organism: Dicrurus megarhynchus (assembly GCA_013399195.1). NCBI lineage: Eukaryota > Metazoa > Chordata > Aves > Passeriformes > Dicruridae > Dicrurus > Dicrurus megarhynchus. Next base: position 372,148 of record VXAD01006267.1, on the reverse strand, counting down.
TCAGAAAGACTGGACAGTATGTATTGAAACTGCATTACAGAGAGCTTCCAAAGAAGGCATTAAAGAAGATGGCTTAAAAAATTATAGAGACATATTATTATTGTACAAAATGAAATTTTGATGTTTTTTTGAGATGTTAGGATGTTTTTATAGAAATACCAAAGTTTATTATGTAGTGATGCCTGGAAACAGTGCAATATCTCCAGAAGTACCCGTCACTGGGAGTTTATTTAATCAGCAGCTGGTGACGGCAGTTGCAGTTCTTTGGAATATTCTTGATGTTACAGCAGTCCAGGGCGATGTTGCTGCTCTTCAGCACCATCTGTTGACACTGTCTCTGATTATTTTAATTCGGAACAGCAATCATATAGGCAAAAGTGCACCTTTCCCAATACAACCATGTAATTCAGTAAATGAATGACCAAGGGGGTGATTGGAAATGGGGTAAACATAACAGGAAAAGACTGCAAAGAGTATGGTTCCTTGCCAGTAGTCCAGAAAGAATCGGTTTTGCTTTAACCCGTTATTATTGTTTAATAAACCAGATAACTCATCCATACACAGATCATTGTAACAAAGTAGGGAAAGCTTTAAATTTTAGCCTCAAAATACTGGGTCGCCTTTCCTTGAAAATTTGACCAAAACCATGGCAAAATTCAAACTGCTGGAGAAATCTTGCTCAGAGTAAAAAAGATGCCACCAATCTCAAACAAGCCAACACTTCATGTTCTGATAATAATACATGGATTTGCATAATATCTGTGCCCTTGAAAAATCAATGAGTATTTAAAAACCTGCACAGGTACAGGATACAACTTGTGTTCTTGCTTTGCTGTATTGTTTGTGGCAGAATGCCTTCAAATCAGTTGCAAGGAGACTGTGGTGCTCCTTGAAGCTCAAAAACCTTTGCAATTTGTCTCCCTCTGCCATCAGTGTAAGTGCCTGTTGGACTTCCCTGGAGAAATTGCTTTCATTTAATAAAGTTTATATGTTGCATGTGTTAAAAAAAGAAAACCTGCTGTGTAAGCCTATCTCTTACAACATCTGTAAATTGATTTGCTGCTTGAGAGCAAGAATGATTTGTAACTCACAACAAAGCTAAAGTAGCATGACTAAGTTAAGAGGAGCATTCAGGCAGCTGGAACGCAATTACAGCATCAATGCACTTGCTGTGTTAATGTGATATTAAGGTTATGAATGTAGTGAAACAGGAACCAGTGTGCACAAAGATGCTCTTTCTTCTTTCCTACGGTGTTTGTCTGCTCGTGCTGGCATGGAAATGTCTGTGTTAGCTGAACAGGACCCGAGGACTACCTGTGGGTTTTGTGCGTGCAGATGGGAGATGCCACTGCAGCTCTGCACTGCACCGGCTCATGGCAGTGACACATGCTGTGCTCTGTCAGACAGATTTTGCTCTTACCCTGCTTGTTTTCCTCAGTCTAAGGGAGGCAGGAAGTGAGTGGTTGCTCTCTTTGCACAGGAACACCAGGAGGCAGGGTAGGGTGCTGGGCATCTCTCACCCACCCCTAACTCTTCCGGGAGCTGCTGTGGGGCTTCCCCTGGGGCAGCAGGAAGGACCTACAGGAGTGCAGCCCTCGGCTAGGATGCACTGCAGCTGCAGTGACTTTCTCAGGGTCTTAGTTTCCAGTGGAGCATCAGTTGCCAAAGGTGGGTGTCCCTTGATCTCGGCAAAGAGCATTTACTGCAGCAATAGAGCTGCCATGGGCCCTCTGGCAGCATCGGTCTGTGCTCACAAGTACAGAACGAAGGTACAGGGCCCCAGGTCATCTTAACTGCAGTGAAACCTGGGTCCAGCCTCACTTTCTGGAGCCCACTCTGAAATACACAGGTAATGACTTCCTGGAAGGGATTTGCAGCAGGGTGTGAGGAACGTGGCAGAACCTGGAGTTACCTCAGCCCTCTACTCTGGTGAGGTTCTTAACCAGATGCCAAGTGCAGGGTTGCTATGTAAATCTGGGATACATCAACTCTGGATGCAAAACACTGTATGAGACACATTCTGCAGAGCCAGGTCACTGGGACAACCTTATGGCTCTGTTTTCACCAGTAAATAAAAGAGGCTGTTTTCTGGCCCATAAGCCAAAACTGCAGGTTCATCCACAGCTGAGATCTTGCTTCTGCAAAGAGGAAAGCATCCCTATCTTCATGGCAGCTGATATGTAGAAGGCCCTGAGAAACACCAGGAAAACACCATGTTTAACTTAATCCTTGCATTTGTTTTTCTCCTTCCTGTTTTGCTTTATACTAATATATGCCTTTGCTTTTCTTGCCATGAAAACCTTTCTCTGCTTTTGTCTACTCAGCAGAAACGGGAGAGCAGTGGGAACATGAAACCCTCTGTCAAACTGGCTGCCTCACACACAGACTTGCAGTAACAGCAGGTTTTTCTGAGAGACTGTGGAACATCATGGACCTTGCCTGGTGCTCACGCTCTGGTCTCTTGGAGTGGTGTGGAACTATAAGCTGTGCTTACAGGTGGTGGTTGCCTCCCCTGGCATGGTACTCAGCCCTTGTCCTCCCTGGCCTCAGGGGAAATCTCTGAGATGCTGGTTGTCATTTTGGGGGTTCCTTAGTTACAGAGTCTGAAAAAGCATGAAGGGTGAGTCACAGTCAACCAGCAGAATGGTCTCATCTCATGGAACTGAGGCTGCACCTCACAGGCTCTGGCAGGGAGCAAGTTCTGTCTAAGTCCCCCAGGAGAATGCTGGGGGCTGCAGAGGGCTGTGGGAGCCCAGCCCAGTCCAGCCTTATCCGTGCTGTTCACCTGGAGTGGTCCTTGGCAGGAGCCATATGCTGGGTTTGGTCTCAGAGGATGCTGGCTTGGATGTAACATGGATGATCAGAACAGCAAGATCAGTCAGCAAGGAAGGTAAGATATTCAAGACCTATTGACTGGCTCTGCATGCAGGTGGTGTGACACAGCTTGTGTCCCTACATCTGCACTTCCCTCCTTTAAGCTGGGCCTCCATGGATATGCCTTCCAGGATGAGTTGCTGGTCTGTGCTGGTCTGTGCTTGTCTTCCCCGACTTTGCCTAGGGAAGTTCGGCCAGCACAGGCCACAGTTTGCCAGCCCCTGCTTTATTTTCCATATGTCACCCAGTGAAGACTCTGGCAGAAGTTAGCTGCACCTTTGGTTAGCACAGGCAAGGTCAGTACGGGAGGACCTAGTAATTCTTCCACATCCTCATGTGCACTATGATCCTGTTGTGACAGGAGACTGAGCAGGGTTAAATGTGCCAGGCCCACCTCACTTGTGCTCCAGGTTCCTTTTATAATGCCTTTTGCTACCCTCTGCTGTGTGATTTCTGCAACAAATCACTTGGATATCAGGAATCTGCACATATTTCACCCAGGAACAACCACTGATGAGCATTAGTGCAGACTTCCTTAGTGCTGGTGTGATGACACTCACTCAAATGTCAAGTCTGTGCACATGCCTGGGCCCTGCTTTCTTTCAATGAGGTCTATTTTTGCTAAAGGACAGCTCGGGAATTTCCTGAGCACACACTCTTCATCCCTTAATGCTGCTCTGCAAAGTCAGTATTTTCCACTGTGATGGGCTGCAGTTTTTGGGATGAGGGAGAAATGAGTCACCCAGAGGAGTGAGTAAGATGCTTCAGAGGCTCCAGTGAGCTACTACAACTGCTGCTAATAAAACATGTAACCTTGTATCACACACCCATCTGGGTTTTCTGTAGGCCTTTTCAAAACTCCTTGTAAGTTTGAGGTGTCTGCTGTCTTTTGTCTACAATTCCTTCACCAATTTTTCATTCATTTTTGAATGGCTGCTGGGAAAAAAGGTACTGCATTGAGGGAAAGGAATGATTTATCCGAGCATGAAAGACATTTCAAAAGACAAATGTCCCAACCCAGGCTGTTAACCTTAAGACTCCAACATGAGGATTATGGTCTACTGAGAGCTAGCAACTTTTTTTTGCGAAGAAAGAGACCTTTCATCTCAGTATTGAATGAGGAGAACTGAAGAACTGCTCCCCTTTCTTTCTGCAGCAGAGTACGACTGTCTTTAGCAGCATTATCAGGCTGCTAGCAGAACTTGGAGTCAGGTTTATAACAAGCTGAATTAAGAGTGTTTTAAAGAAGACCTGCATTTTTCTTTTTAATTTGCTTGTAGTGCTAAGGAGTTTTCCACAGGGACTGCCTCAATTTGCCCCAGGTCACTTAAGCACAATTCAGTTAGCAGAAGTGATGGATTAAGTTCATTAAAATGATCCAATATTCAATTTTGATTATAATTTGGAGATGCTGCATGTTGAGTTGCTCATTACTGGATTGACCTTTAGCCTCACAGAGGAACTCTTCTGAGGATTGCACCCACATCTCCCAGACAAGGCTGACAGGTTTGTGTCCATGAGGCACTGACCGTGTACGGAGAACAAGACAGGCCTTAAAGTTAGTGCAGGACAGGTGCTGACCTGTGACCAAATCCTTCACACTGTTTCCTTAAAGCAGGGAAGAGAGAGCAGATGACAACTGCCAATCTAACTTCTCATAGTAAGCAATTGTCATATGGATGCTTTTGTTGGATGCATTTTGGTCACATTCCTGGCTTAATTGACTAAAGCTGGCTAAAAAGAACTTGAATGCACCGGTCTTCCCTTTCTGCCATCAGCCACAGCAAGGTCAGTCTTGCCCCACAATGGACATGTCTCGAGCAGTGGCTGCTGGCAGCATGGCCTGGCCGGGGGGATGAGGTCCTGAGTGGCCCTGTGGGCCCAGGAGGGAGGGTCATGGGCATGGTGCCCACCCCAAGTCTGCCTGCCTTCCCCCTCTGCTGCTGGAGGCTGCACGGACAAGTGGGCACTGAGGTGTGATGGGGCAATTCTGCGTGACCCAAGCAAGAGCTCTGGCAGCCAGCCTTGGGGATGTGCCCCACAGAGGCACCCCTGAGGTGTGCCAGCATCCCAGCCTGGACACAGTTCTGTGGAACACCTGACCATCCTGTTGCTAAGATGTAACTCTGCCTCCTCCAGGGATGCAAAGCTGACTAAAGACCCTCTCTTCATTATGAAGGACACTCTCTCCTGTGCTCCAATGCTCTGGTGCTTTCAGTGGGGGCCCTGCTGCCAGCAAAGCCTTGCAACTGCATGTGCAGCCACGTTCACGGGGTTCCAGTTCTGCCCAGCCCCTGGCAGCCTTTGATCCAGCACAGCATGGAGATGCAGCGCAGTTGTGTCCTTCTGGGACTACTTCCCATCCAATTAAGCTTCTGTGTGCTGTGATCTCTATCTCAGTAGTAAGCTGATCCTCTGGCGGGGCATTCAATCAGAAATTAATTAGTGGGAGCAAAATGTTGTGAATACATACACTCTTAAGTTTTTATTCTAATAACCTAGTTAATCATTTTGCTTCTTCAAGCAAAGAAAAATAGTGTGAATTTGTGTGCTTTGATCAGGTCTTGACATTTTGATGCTAAATTGCTGAGATAAGAATCCAGACCAACAGTGTTACACAAAAGCAATTTGAAAGCATTTTGGTAGTTTTGAAAGTGCGCTTTCTGGAAGATGGACAAGGCACTCAGAAAAAGGTCTGTGCCCCAATAAGATACCAAAAAATGTTGGTGTTGTATGAGGTGGGGAGGAAGTTGTGCATTATCCAGAGGTAACTGGATTGAACTGCAAAATGCTCAAGACTTTAATTATTTTCCTTGGGCTCTGTTTGTGAGTGGAGGCTTTTGGAATCTCAGGGATGCAGAGCAGGCTGCAGGAGAACACCCCCTCTGATGCCACTGCTCCTTGCTCTGCTATTCCTGTCCAGCCAAAGCAGAACACGATTTTTGCTCCAAAGTCTAGCAACACTTAATTTTTCTCTGCTCATTCTTTTCATTCAAAAGAATGAAATACTCAAAAATGTACATGGACTTTATCTACTTGGTACAGATCTTCACCATCTGCCGGTGACACTCAATATTCTCATTTTGTTTTGAAGTGGCCTAATTGATTAGAGATCATGTTGCAATGACACGTCTGCAGGCAGGCTGCAGGAGTCAACAGAAGCAGTCCCTTCTCACTGAAACAGACAGAGCACCTTCCTAGGAGGAAATCATGAGTTTGACCACTTACATTGGTATTTACATGAACAACCCATTTAACATAAACACCAGATCAGATGGGCTCCAGCATTCCAATGCCCTGCAGCCATGTGCAGCACTGGAATCCCAGCTCAGCAGAGAATAGCACTAACAGGAGCTCCCTGTGTCCTGTAGGACAGGTCAGCAGTGCTCATCTGCAGGTTTACTGCACTAACAGGAGATGATTTAATGTTGGCATTTTGAAACAGGTTATTATACTGTGGTAGCACAAAGGCAAGGATGTGAGGTTGGGGTGATGTGGGGTTGGGGTGGGGTGGGGTGCTTTTCCACATCTGGGACTCTACTTACAAGCTAGTGGAATATTTTTTTGATTCTGAGCTTAGTTTTCCATCTTTCCTTTCATCCAAAGCTTTTTATTTTGACATGAAATCCCTACTGCAAGCCACAGGGCCACTTGCCCTTAATGGGCTGTCATCATCACCAGAGTGCACAGAAATATTAGCTGTGGATCAGCTTGGAGTTGTTTGGAGCAGAGGGCGTGTGGTGCACAACAAAAATTGCTTGTGGCCAAGTGGGATCATTCTTAGCAGAGTGAGCTTAGGCACGGATTTTACATAAATCTGGCACCAGAGCTATGGCATTTGTGCCCTCTCCTTGGTGGAGGTTGAGACTAGAATGCTCCAGGTTTCTCTATGCAACCCTTCATCAGCTGATTAGAAACCTGAAATCTTTCTGAACAGAAAAATAATTGGAAAACCTCTGTCACATTTCTCCAAGTTCAAAAATACAGCTCTGATAATTCTCCAAGTTCAAAAATACAGCTCTAATAGTTTGAAACATCATGGTAGGCTCCGGAAACTGGGATAGTACTCGTCTGTTAGACATCATCTGCCTTGATACCCGTAAACTCTTTCTAAATGGAGGGGAACTGTAAGGAAAAGTGATGTACTGCAGTCTTGTACCTGATTTCTTAGCACTGCAGTGCCTTGAATAACCACTTTTGGTGTTAGTTAGTTTGGAAATAATGTCAATTATTGCTTCATACAATTTCTGTCTAGCCCAGCATATTTCTGGTGGTGGCCTTATGCAGTAAAACTTCTGTGTTTTGTAAGTGGCTGACATTAGCTGGTCAAACACCAAATAGATTTGTTTGCAGTGACTTTATTGAGCTCTGTTTTGATCTTTAGATCTTCCTCCTTAGGAGTGCTGCCTTGCAGACAGCACACTTCAGGTTTAAGTCCCTGTCTGGGGAAAGACTTTCAACTGCAAAGGTGTTACAATATTTTCAAAGCTTTTTTCATCACAGATAAAGATCTATACTTGCCTACAGTCAACACCTTTGAAACACCATAAGCAAAACAGAAGCCATCAACAAGCTGCATTAATAGTTTAGAAAGGTATTTAATTATTTATGATGAAGCTTCAGCATATTCTTCATATAAAACTTCAGTGTAAAGGACTTGCCTTTAAATAAACTTCTCTCTGCTCACTACTGTACCACTGGGAACAGTTTATAGGGCTTTTATTTATCAGAGAACATCAGCAACATTTAGTTAACTTGGAGGAAGTGTATTTAAGGCATTTTGCATACAGAGGTTGTGGTTGCTGTTTGGGTAGGCAGGAGTCAGCACAGGCTTATTTGGTTTCTTTCAGCAATACTGGCACAGAGGGGGTGCATGGAGTGCAGGTTACTTAGAAAGCATGGATATAAGGTATTTTGTTACAGGTTCTCAGATAACACAATGAAACTGCCATGGTCTGAGCAGCTGTACTGATAGCTGAGACCCCAGCAGCAGAGCCAGGAGACTCAGTCTGCCACAGCACTGGTAATTGAATAGTCATTTGATCTTCCAAACTCAAGTTTTCCAGGTATTAGAGCAGCTCCCTTTGTAAATGTTTCTGGAGTTAGAAACAGCTTATAAGGGGTTTGTTCCTCAACAATCTCAAAGGACTGGGAGTTAGAAATGGATTAGGAATATTAATATCTAAATATTATTATCTAAAAGTTAATTTATCTAGCTAGACAAGAATATAATTTCCTCCCTGATGTCCATTAAAGGACCCTTTAATGTGCAACATTGATTTTATGTTGTAGCACCAGTGAATTCAACATTTCAATTTGCCCTGCCAGAACAAGTGTCTCTGTGTCACTCTCCTCTGCATATTTGGCTTTCTTGGGGAAGCTGGAGGTGGCATGAGAGAGTCATGGACACAGAGTTTGTGTTTCTGTCCTTGGCTTGTCTCAGGTTTAAATTAAACAAGTGTGACATGAGGTGAGGGCAAATGAGGAATATGGGCTGAAATGGTAGAACAGATTTGCAGGAGACAAAAGCAGGTTTCTCAGAAGCACTCCTCTCACCACCAGCATCTCTCTTGTTATGTCTGGATGCTCTTACCCTGCTTTTCCAGGTTAATTTTTCCCCTTTGCAAAAGGATCTTAACATTTCCTGCATTCATAGCATTGCATCCAAATGTATAATTCCAGAGACTATCAATGAACTTTCACAAACTCTCAGATTTACCAAGGCAGAAGATGTTAAATGCTCACTGATGTATCAAAAGATCATTGCTAAACATGGAAGTTGAATATTGTCTTCCTGAGGTCCAAGTTGGTGCCTGCTCCTACAGCCCTGGGGTGTGCTCCACCTTCTGCAGAGGTGTCCAGATGTGTCACCCCTTGAGGGAGCTTGGGTCACTGCATGAAATGGCTGGTAGTCTAAGTCCTGTCCTCAAGGAAAACATAAACAGCAGGATAATTAGCCTAAGAACACAGATTCACAGGCAGATTTTTTGCACATTTATTGGTACAGACAGTGGATAGGAAAAAAAAAAAGGTTAGAAATAAAGAATGATGTAGTCTTATACAGTAGCAGAACTAGAGGGAGTGAATTTCACAGCTTCTGCTGGGAGTTCATCTTTTCTTTGACTACTGCTAGCCTATACCTGCTGGGCATCACTTTAATCTCTGACTCAAAGGATACTTCTGAAGAAATTTCCTTCCCTAGCAGTTTTTAAACTTGAAAAATCTCATAATCTAAGGCATTTCAAAGAGGAAAAAGAGACTCTGGACCTACTTGTAAGAATGTTATCATGCTACCCTCTAAAAGAACTGGTTTTCCCTCTGTATGTGAAACAAAAAAGTGCTGAAGAAAAGAGAAGAAAAGAAGTCCAGATACCAAGTCAATGAACTTGGAAAACAAAGCAGCATTTAGAGACAGGTTTATTTAGCACTATGCCTATGATGTTTTTAGTCACCTTGGGAGCTTTTAGACCTGTGGGTTCTGAAGATCCGAGATGAGGCTCCTGCCTTCTACAAAAAGTAAATTTCTTGCCCTTGTGCTTGCAGAGGAAATATGATCCAAAGGAATAATAACAGCCTAAGTCAAGAGAACACCTTTACTAGTTAAAGAAAATTTTGTTTGGACTAGGGGGAATCTGGCTCATGATACTTAAATATTTGAACCTGGCAGTAGTAACCCAACTCTCTGTTTCTCCACTTAAAACTTCCACAGGCTCTTCACAAAGTAGTCATGGTGGTGACAACACTCAGGGACCTGAGTCTTCCCTATTAGTGCAAAAATTCACAGTAATGGCACACCTTTGAGCTTTGCTGTTCTGAAACAAGAACAAGAGGAAAAAGAAAGGCAGGATTTAAATCAAATTGTGCATTGATTTAACTCGCTTAGATCCCTTCTCGAAGGAAAATGCTGCAAGAGCAGAGATCTGGACTTGATGATCTGAAAGTTGTATTCATGTTTCAAACTGAGATCAAGCTCTTCTTGCAAGATGTTTATTGTGTAGGCAGGAAATGGGAAGTTTCTCACATTTTTTCAACTCAGGAATGTAGATGGAAACACAATCATTTGCCATTTTGCAGGTATCTTATTTTTGTTCTACCAGAAATGTGTACCATTGAATTTATTACTGCATAAAAAGTCACTAAAGGATCATATTGAGGCATGGTGAGATGCAAGCTTCTTGAGCAGGCTTTTGTTTCTCCTATGAGAAGCCCATGTGGAGAATGAGGATGTTATGGAAGTCTTTCTTTTAGGTAGAGCATGAGAGCTCGTGGACACTTTTGTCTCACATGGCAAATTGGCTATCACTAGGCGAATAAGCTGCTCCAGAACAGCACTTCCTGTCATGGCTGTATTTCCAAATAAAAATCACCCTCCCCATGTGGACAAGTATGAGGAAGGTCAATTGCCTTTCTGTTCACTGTGCACATTATGCACATACATGGCAATCCTTCAGCTTGTAGTAATTTGCTCCAGAGGCCCTTATCACCTAGGAGACAAGTTTTTAGACCAGCACCACTACTATGAACTCACTAGATGTCCATGCACATCCTCTCGATTCCTGGGGCTCTTATTTGTCATCTTGTTGTGAGAGAGAGCTGGTTAAATTAAAACCAGAGAAGAGCATTAGCACAACTTCAGCACTCCTGCAAGGATCTGTTGCCACTCTCAATATCATCAAGCTCTGGCAGAGGAGGGGCTGTGGGTCTGTGGCCCAGCTGAGCTGCTGCACAACATGGAGCGGATTTTGAGGCTGTAAATGAGTTTTAATCGACATTGACAATTGCGTGCATCCATGTCTTTCCTGCAGAAAGTCCTGCAGAAACAAAAGCAATTATTCTGGTTAAAAACAAGGCTGTAGAGCAGGCAAAATGGGCTCCAAGAAAGCAAGCATACTTTTCCATTAAATCAATTGGCATAATGTAGTTCTAGGAAGCATTTTCTTCATTTCCAATGTTATTTTTATTCACTGAGCTCGATGTTACTTGGTAATTAAAAAAAAAAAATTAAACAGAGCAAGGGTTTTAATTTTAAAGGCTTCCTCTGCCTTTTTGAAGTAAGAAGCTCCAAGCAAAGCACAAGTTGGTAGCTTAGATTCAGATATAACTCAGTGCAGCTCTCCTTCCTATCAAAGATGTTTGCTAACTCAGGGGTCACTGTCATTGTAGAGGGGACATAGCAGGTATGCAAACTGTGACAAATCTCTCTGGTTACTGTGCTCTGAAGCTACCAAAAGCTTAAGGTCCAGGCTATCCACATCCTCACCCTGAGCTGGATCTGTTTCATTCTGGAGCCGAAGCAGCTTCCAGCCAGCTCAAAACTGATGTGGCAGAAGTAGTAAATTTAATGCTTAAATTTTTTTTGGTCCTACACACATTCTGCTCTGAGAAGCTGATGCTTTACCCAAAGATTGGATGTTTGCCTGTTCTGTGTGTTTGCCTCTGTTCTGTGCATTTTGACTTCATGCATTCAAAACACCATCAAACAGAAGGAGAATTAATAAATCCTTTGTGTGCTGGGGGTTGAGTGGTCATATCAGCATGCAGAAGCTTCTGGCCACGGCAGCTGCCTTCATTTTGGGGAACTGAATGCCCACTTGGTTAGACATAGCAGAAAATTATTGCATGTGGGCAAAGTGATGAGGATGGTGAGACTGGTTCCTGAGAGAAGTTATGGATGCCCCATCACAGGAAGAGTTCAAAGTCACGTTGGACTAGGCTTTGATCTAGTGAAAGGTGTCCTTGCCCATGGTCAGGGGCTGGACTAGATCTTTAAAGGTCCCATACAACCCAAACCAGTCTATGATTCTATGACAAAGTGATGAGTTTGGACCCTGGAGTCCAGGTTGTTTCCTAATGCTCTGATTGAAAAACCTGACTAGGAAGGAAAGGTGTAGTAGCTGCTGTGTATTTGTGAGAGAAAGAGGGAAACCATCAAGGTTCAGCTCTGTAGGCAACCAGAGAAGTGCTTTCTGTGAAACTACGAGAAAAAAAGAAACAAAGCATGAAAATTTGGGTGGAAGGAGTCAAGGCCAGAGAAAATGTATCTCACTATATACTTGGGGGAAAAACATGCTTTGCATACTTGGAAAATAACATACCTCTCAGCCTTTTTTCCTAGTAGAAACACTTTGCAATTTTGTTCAACTCCTTGGATCAAAAGAAGCAACTACCCAGGCAATTCAGACCAAGCTACAGACCACAGCCCTGGTCTCCTTGTGCATCACAGCAGCAGGGTGGTGATTGCTCTGGTGCTGCTTCCCGGTTGTCCTGAAGATGAGGACTGGGTAAATGAAGCAGAACAAAACCAACATGAAGAATATTATCATCAGTACACAGCAAATGAGTCACACAATGTTTTAGGTATTTGAGTGCAGAAGTTTTCTCCGCTGGATTATTTGAATGAAGCACATTATATTTGACTGTGTTGGCAGAAAAGATTTTTCCTCCCTTAGCATTTTTAGATTACTTGTTCTTCCTCATGCATTTATTTGCAGTAAATGCAAAGAAAACCTGTATGTTCTGCTATCTCTTTTTATACTGTTAGGTATAGATGTAAGTTCTTTAAGACAAGGGTATTATTATTTGTAGCAATGGGGAACAAAGGCTCCCACAGTTATTTAACTGCTTGGTGCATCCTGGAGGCGGTCTGCTCTTGAAACACTAACATTGTAATAAAACATGATGATAATAGTGTCTTTGGGAGAGCACTTACTGAAATTGCTTTTTGGGTGTTGTCAAGCACTTTCATTTAACAAATAGATAATAGACTATAAATTAGAGGTAGTAATTAAAAATTTGAACTTATCTGAATGTAATTTTCAAGGAGATAAGGGTATTCCTGTTCATAAAATCTACAGTGCTCAGTCAGAAAGATGACAATCGTGTGTGATTCAAGTGATCCATGATATTCTAAAGCAGCAAATCACATAGCTGTGGCATTTAGTAACAGCTATCAGGTGACAAAGAAAGATGGATCAAAACAGGTTTGTACAAAACATGTCCATTATGAATGACAAGTATTAATAAGTACCACTGATTTTAATGCAAATAAGCATCACATTAATAAACATCATACTCCGCTGAGAAGCCCTTCATATTTTAAATATGGTCTGTCTTTCTTGCTGTTGTCTCAAAGGCTAAGAGTGTATAGGTCTTAAATCTTCCAAGTTTTGACCTCTCAGTCAGGATCAGTTTTTGGCCATGCCCTACCATGGCATGTCCTTGGCCACCTATAGCCTCCACAAAGAGCAGCTGAAGGAAAGGGAAAACAAAAGGTGGTGGAGACCCATCCTCCAACTCCTGCCTTCAAGAGATCTGTGCATGGAGTCGGATAAATCCTATCCTCAGTCTCTGAAGGTTTGGGGAAGGGAGAGGCTGGATCTAACTTTCTGTTAGGCACTTAGTGTAAATGGTTAAATTTACATGGGAGAGTAGTGGTTTGAGTGGCCAGAAGGCAAAGGGCTTGGTGTCCATCTCAGGGACTGTAGGGGAGAAGATGCCTCACAGCCACACTCCATGGTGAAAAGCTGGCCAACAGTCATCAAAACAAGATTTGATGAGCTGGGGGCCCAGGCTCACCCCAGTGGATGTCCTGCTTGGTCCTCTGCTTGAAAAGGAGAAATTAATATCTCTCAGGTAAACCTGTGGGAAGTGGTGATCCTGTAGCTGGGACAGAGAGAGCCCTGGCACAGGGACAGCAGGGGAAGAGGATCTGCCCCGGCTGTGCAGGGAGGATAGCCCTTCTCTCCCACACAGGGCTGCCCGGGGCAGTCACCTTTCCCTTCACTCAGCTGGGCCCTCACCACTCCCCTTGGCACTGGGGTCTCTGGGCTCTGGTCTAATGCACCACAAGGCATCTTTCTCAGGCTGGGAGCATGGGTGTCCACGCAGCGGAGACCCCCATGGGGCCTCCTCTACGATTTCCCTTGCACTACTCCCCAGTGCTCCCTGGGCAAGGAGCCATTTGTGTCTCCAAATGCAGCACTGAAGCACGTACTTTGTCCCCAACACCCGTCAGCTGCTCAGTGGGGAGGAATGTTCAGTGTAATTAGCACTCGGCATCCCAGAAACCACCGAAGGTGGACGCTGGCAGTGACTCTGGCGCTGGGCGTGATGCTGTGACCCGCTGGGGGAGCTGCTGCCTGCTCACGGCTGCAGCCCTCACGCCCGGCCTGGCCTTGCTGGGGCTGGCGGCCCTGCTTCGAACGCGGCGGCTTTGCACTCCCACACGGGCTGTCTGCGCCTTGCGAGCCCCGGTGATAAATCTGCCCTGGGATTAGTCTCCAGCAGCCCTGGCAGCTGCCATTCCTGCTCAGCTCCCTGTGCAGAGCTGGCCCTGCGGTGTGCAGGGAGAGTCGAGGTGCCCATGGGGTCCGCGGTGCCCTGGGGAGGGCACACTGAGGCTGGGCAACTTGGCAAGAGTCCAGCCAGCCCCACAGCCTGGGTGCGACAGCCATGGCACGACCAGGGCAGCACTGCAGCCAGCCTGGCACAGCAGGGCACAGAGCCAGGGACATGCCTGCTGCTGCTTTTTGGCCTCCCTCACACTCCCTGGGAAATGCACCCAGGGATTTGCATGGACTTCACCACTCTTCAGTGGAGGTTCCTCCTTTGCTTTCTTTAAAATAAAAATTCAAGCCTTATTCTATGCCCTCTCTGCCTCCCACACAACTTCTAATACTTGCAATTAATTATTTTTCGGTTTCATTTTTGTAAAACACAAATGTTTCTCGGGGAGAGAAATCTGACAGCTCTTACCTAAAGGATGCTATATAATCCTAAAAGTAGGAAAAAAAATTAAAATTAGAAATAAAAGGAGGAAAAATCAAAGATATTTGGCTATCACCAGAAACCTCTGAGTGTATTTGATCTTGGGAAAAAAATATGTTAAAATGAAGTGGAAAACCCAGAAAAGGATAATGGAAAGACAGGTGTAAAATTAGGGCCTGGTGCAGCCAGCAGTGAACCAGGGAGAGCTGAGTCCTGAACACCATGAAGAGGTGGGCTGAGTGCTTCCGAGTGCTATTGCAGGGACAGGGAGGGTGACTTCTTGCAAGGCTGGTTTTAGGTCACAAATACTTTGAAATTAGTATTTTCCCCCGTCAATAAGTGAAACCTAAAAAAGGCAAAAGGCATCTTGTCGATGCCTTAAGTGGAAAACACCCTTTTAAGTATGTTTGATAGTGATCTGAGACACAGCTGCCAGTCCTGGCAGGCAGCAGCAGCCCAAACATGCTATTCTTAGACCTGGAAGGCGTAAGTAGGTCAAGTTACAATTGGTTCTTATAAACACCATCTCCACTAAAATCAGAAATCAATATGAGGTCAGAAATTTGCAGTATGTTGAATCAGCAGGATAAAATGGATGGGGTTGGTAAGAGCATAGTGCTAATAGCACCAAGGTTGAGGGTTCGATCCTCCTGTGGGCCATTCACTTCAGGGTGGGACTTCATGGTCCTTCTGGGTCCCTTCTGTGATTCTGTGGGTTCATTTAGCCTTCAAATACCTGTACTTTTGGTTCATCCCCATTTTTACCAAATGTGGTTTTGCTCCATATGCTATTGGTAGTTGGAGACTTCTCCCTGGCTGGGGAGGTACCATGAGCCCCCTGAAGGTCTGGCAGATACAAGACAGCAGTACAGTTTGGGGATGCTTTTTATTGACACATCCTGAGGTAAAGCTAAATAGTTAATGAGATTAAAAAAATAGTTGCAACTTGTCAAGTGCTTAGTGATTGCTAATAAACACACGGCATATGTGACTGGGCTGATTCCAGAGTCACAGGGCCTTGTTTGCCACAGCTGAGAGGGATACACAGGTTGTGCCTGACTCCTGGAAATGTAGTTCTTCAGTCATGCCTGTCCTTGGCCAGTGCCAGCCAGCCAGGAGCCCTGGAAGTGCATGGGAGTGACCACTTCCAGGCCATGTTTGCTGAACATGCATTTCAGGTCCCATTCTTCACTGGCTGCACCAAGGGCTTCCCAGAGATTGGGGCATCAACAGTGACTGGAGGCACAGCAGGAGGCAGAGTTCTCCTGAGCAGTGCTTCCCAAGGTGTCCTAGAGGAGTTACCATCGCTGCTCTCCCCTGATCTCCTGTGTTTTTGGAGCTACTCACATCTGGTTGACACCACCCTGAGCAGCAGTGGGCTGCTTTTGTTAAACTGCTGGCTGGAAAGGAGACATGAGGAACAGCAGAGAGGTGGATGGGGCTGGGCAGCTGAGGCAGTGCTCCACAGGGCACTGTGTCCCTGAGAGGACTGTGCCAGTGTCCTGCCTGCTCCTGAGGGTGGCTATGCCTCCACCAGTGTCTGTGCTGCTCACACAGGACACCTCACCAGCGTCCTGGCTTCCCCAAAGCCACTGCTCTCTCCTCTGTCTGTGCTCTTGCCTCTCTTTCCTTCTGGGATGGAAACATTTAGACATGGAGGGAGTTAATTTGTAGGCCAAAAAGAAGGTTTGGTGTAAAATGTGGGTAGAAAATCCAGTGTAGATTTTAATCCTGCATTCCCTTCCCCCCGCTACTTCCCCATTTTCATCTGCTCAATTTTATTCCATATTTTATCCAGTCTTTGGGTCTGGCGTTACAAATTTGTTTCTACTTTATTCCACACATGTATTACATTACAGCTCAGGGACCTCCTTCATGTCCATTTGAGCACTGCCTAATTATAGCTCTATCTGGCCTTGTAAATAGGCACAGAATCTTTTCCAAATCATGTTCCTCTTCATCCTTTTCATTACAAAGGCAGATGGGCTGCAGTTGTTTACAGCCACCTTGGTGGAGGAACCAAGACCAGAACATCTTTTTCAGCACTGAGCTCATACCGATCATGAAAAAAACATCCATGCTTTATTGCAGACAATGAGAAGGGAAGAATACACCAAAGGGAGGTTTTCAGATAAGCGTGATAGGCAGGGAAATGTCTGGAGACTGATCAGTGAGCTCTTGACAGAAAAGACTGAGGCTTAGCTGAACCTGAAATGAAAGAGGGATCTCTTAATTGTGAGTCTGAGCCCTTTCCCTGATACTGCAACTGAGTCAATGGACTGATTTAATTCCTTGCCCTTGTTAAAACAGATTGAAAGTTCTGACATGTTTGAGATCCCATTATCAACCAAAATCCAAGTTAAATCTTTAAGAACTTCAGTTTTCAGTTGATATAAACGTGTCAAATCCTGTGATTCATAACAATTGTCACAGTGTCTTTGAAGTTTCCCTTGCAGCTCCAGCATGAAGAAGCATATTAGCAAACAGGAATACTCTACTTAAAATGAAAATCGTATGTGCATATACTGTAGTTAGAAGTGCTTGACAATAGGAGTCCTGAGGTGCAAAGCCATCAGGCAAATGACCTCCTAACCCAGCAATTTGTGTTTCACCTTTCAAGCAAACGTTCTGGTTTCCAGGTCCTAATTCAAAGGGCAGCAACAGTATCACTGTTAGGTTCTTAAGTAGCCCTTGGCTATACTGCAGCTTTTAATGTAGGAATAAAATTGTACTTACGTATTAGCTGACACAAGATACAGCTACAGTTTGGGTAGGTCCTGCCTATGGAACTGAATATATCTTTCATTATATCCTCCAGGCTGCTCAAGACCACTGATGGCAGTGTTTAGAAGACTGGCAAATCACACCAACTTAACTCTAAAATGAAATCGTCCGCTAAATTTATTCATTAGCAATACACTTGCAAATGGGTATTTCTTGCACCATATTAAGCATTGCCACTACATAGAGAGAAGTCTTAGTCCCTGACAGTCATAAAATTAACTGTGAGTGTATGATACCACAGAGATAACAGTTTGCGCTGCTGTCTATGGTCTTGGTCATTCATAATCACCAAGGTCCTGAGAGTTCATCAGAAAGAGAACTCAGAGCATAGGTGGTCTCTTTCTTCTCTGATTTTCCTTGTTGATGCCCTATTTTTTCATGCTATTGACCCTCTCCAAACAGGGGCAGAAGATCTCCTCTCCTCCTGATGCCACTTGTGCTATTTTCTGTTGTCTTGCCAACAGTTCTTATCCCATCTATTTCTATGGCTCTGTGCTTCTCCACTCTCTGGGCAAAGAACCATTTGTGTATCCAACTGTTTTTTTTACTGGGATACTTCTGATGTGCAACTACAGCTGTCTTTGCCCCTTCAATGATGACTTTGCTCACATGCTTTTGCAAAATTGTGCCTACCAATGCCATCACAGTGTGACAAAATACTTGCATGCAGCTGGTAATTGCCCTATTTTAGTGTCCAGGTTGAAGGCAAGTTATCACTGATGTTATCCTGACTAGTGCATGTCTCTTCTATAGGTGTCAGGCCTCTGTTTTGGCTACACTGTACTGATATGGAGCAACCCAACCAATACTCCATCTGCAAGGACATGCCCTTCCGTAACTGAGGTGTTAAAGAACATGATACTGAAGTAGACATCACAGCAGTCAAAAGAATCCCAAAAAAACCAAAAACCAAATGCAAAATAGAATCAAAAGAATCAGATTAACAAAAACGAGCAGGGGCTGAATCAATTAGAAACTATTATCATAATTTTTGGTAGTAAGTTCAACCTCCTGCTTCTGGCAAGACCAACCTGGCTGCAGGACATTTGAGGCTCATTGAGGATTCCTGAGAGCCTTTTCTCCATATGTCTTTATGGAGTACTTTGCCCTCACTTTGGTTGACTTCTGACATCCTCCTGGAGGTTTCCAGCTGGTACCAATGCTACAACAGGCAAAATGGTGGTCCAAAGGCCAGCACCTTCCTTAACTGACCCACCACCAGGACGAGACCCAGCAAAGAATGACATTGAAGACCTCTGGGAAAATGGCCAGCGATCCCAAAATTAAACCTGTCAGGCTAGCTGTGGTGATGATCATTGGGATCTGAAGAGGGACTGAGACAGAACTGAATCACTCCAGATCCAATGTATCTCTTAAAATGGCTCGAGCCAAACAACAGTATGTTCCTATATGTTGCCCACACTCATCACGCTCCAATGTTTGGCTCCAGGGTCTGAACAGGGAGCATGGGTGTTGGGGTTTTAGGGGTTCCCCTTCTGTTTCCCTTTGTTTCTTGAGGAATTTTCCCCATATATGTTGCCAGGACAACAAATTGCTGGGTGTTTAAGAGAGACAAAAGACCTGGCCACAGTGGGGAGGGGTCCAACTGGCCACTCTTTTTTCACCTGGGCTTGTGAGTTAGTTGCTCTCGGCGTTCGGACGGAGAAGGAGAGACGGCCNGGCTGGCAGTGGGTTACTGGTTCTGTTTGCTGTTACTGCCACAGTTATTGTTGTTTGTGTGCCTTGTTATACATATATATATATATAGTAGTAAAGAACTGTTATTCCTATTCCTCATATCTTTGCCTGAAAGCCCCTAATTTCAAAATTATAATAATTCGGAGGGAAGGGGGTTGCATTTTTATTTTTTCTCGTTTCAACGGAGGCTCCTGCCTTCCTTAGCAGACACCTGTCTTTCAAACCAAGACAATGGGTTGGCATCACATCTCACTCAGAGGTCTCTAGAGGCGCCACCTGGTTCTCTTGGAGCACATATATTGTTCTGTGCATCTGTGTCCCCACGCCTCCAGGAAGAGGGTCCTCACTAAATTCAGTGGTGGCACTGGTGACTGCTGTGACAGCTGCTTGTCTGGAGTGCAATGAGAAATGACTGCAGCATTCATGTGGGAAACAAAAGACCCGGAGTCAGTTTTCTCAGCCCAGGGAAGACCAGGTTTGCTTCTCCCAGTACAGCTTGTGGGGGATATTTTTCACCCAGTGCTGTAAAACACAGCATTCAAGGCTCATGGGATGATAGGGACTTGGGTTGGGGGGGATGGGGGTGACAGGACAGTAACTGAGGTGCAAAGTGTCCTTGACCTGGTTAGGCTGAATATGTGGGACCAGACTGCAGGACCACAGGGCCATGGTCCCTCCCTTTGGCTCTGTGGGCTGTGGTACATATGTATCTGCTGTACACAGAGAAACTGTTATGTACCCATTTCATGTACTGCCTGAACATGTGGCTTCTGGCTAATAGAATGGAAAGCTTCTAAAAAGCTGAAACTGGCTACACTTCAGCTCTATTGGCATTTTCATGGTATTTCTTGGACGACAGAAAGCCCCTCTTTTGATCAGTGGCAAAATCTCAAAAGGCTGGAACAAGACTAGATCCATTTTTTCATTAAGGGCATCACTATTTGAATATAACATGCCTGCATAACAATTTGCCTGTGGCCTGATTCAGCAAAGCTCAAGTGCACTCAACTCTGAGTGAGAAGAGCTATTCTGAAATCAGCAGCTGACTCATGAACAGCTAAACATGTACTTAAGCACTTGTTGGGATGCTGCAGCGTGGCTCCTTGCCTGCGGGGACCTCGGTGCCCAGCCAGGCTGGGGGTGGAGGGAATGGACAACCCCCACCCCCCGAGTTGTACATTTATTATATTATCACTTTTTTGCCACTAGGCAGAAAAGAGGTTGGGATCTAAGAGCCAGTGGCACTGGGGAATTTTTCCTTCCCTCTCCTGGCTCCCTTCAGTTCAAAATGGGACTGTGGCTCTCAGAAGACCCTCAAGTCAAGGTCCCCTCCTGTAGTGTCAGCTGGGATACAAGCACCCAGCAAGCTGCACACCCACATTCCTTCCCCTGTATAACTAAGGCACTTACTTAAATGTCTTAAAACACTTTGCTTGTAAGAGGTATTTTTTCAGGCCCAGAACACTTATAGGGAGGGTTTTTTTGTTGCTTACTTTGATTTCATCAGCTGTGTCCATTTTGGGGTTACCTCTTGTAGGCAAAAAAGGGCTGAAGGTGACAGTGGATTATTTAACCAGTGCCCTCAGCGAAGAGTTATCTAGTCCTCCTAATCCTTCTCCGTATGTTCTCTTGATTTTCATGCCTGCAAGAATAAGAGCACCAAACTTCAGCTGAAACATTATACTGCAGGATCCTCACAGTAGAAATGATTCATCCAAACAAGTCCTTCTAGGATTAGGTAATGCCCAGCCAGTCCTTAATGAGATTTTGAAGCAAGAGCTGACAGGTGTCCTGTGGCAGGGATGGATGCACATTCCAGGGATAGCTGTGGGGGGAGCTTTGGAGCCCCAGACCCATGGCAACAGTGGCATGATGTTGCCTTGGCCACGTTGTCAACAGCAGGCTCTGGCTGTACATTGTGCCTTGGCTGTTTGACACCACACAACTCGTCCCAGGAAACCTGCCAGGCGTCACGACTGCACTGGAACAAGGCTGGTGTGAATATATAGAACTGCGAGCTGTAAGGAATACTTCACATGCTGCTGCAGCAAGGACTAATGACTGAAAAAGAAAACTTTGCTTGAAATTCAGGGCCTATGAAGATTAGCTTTCAACCCTCTATAAACTATCGGAATCTGTGCTTTGCCTGTCCATAAACACCAAGGCCTTCAGATTACCTCCTCACAGGAATGACATGCTCCAAAGGTCTGGTAAAAGACCCATATTCACAATTGTAAAAAATCACAGTCCCAACAGGGAAATATTGCTACTTAGAGCAAGAGCAGGGAATTTGTGGTTGGTACGTTCCTTTTTGAAAAAATAATTTTTGAAAGAGACTTTAAAAAACCCCAACTTTCTTAGATTATTACAGAAGATATTTACAGTGCATAAAGTATATGAACAAGAAAAATATTTTTAAATGTATAACTTTGACAAGTGAGACTGATCCCAGCTGGGTTTAGATTGCAATTTTTAAGCAAATTTATTTCAGTCGCAATAAAGGGGTTAGTGGTGAATCCTGCATGAACTCCAGGCTTCATATCTAGACTCCCTTTCCTCCTTGCTGAGAGCATCTTGTGCCATGGCTGTGTTCTTTCTGTGCTCAGGAAGCAGGTTTGTATTGGAATAAAATGCTTATGACAGATGAGGGTTATTTTGGCATCTTTAATGGTGTCTAGTTATGAAAATATTCCTTCTGGTTCTTCTCCGTCTCCAAGCTGGAGATGGAAGCAAAAGTTGCAAGCGAAAGAAATTACTTTTCTAGTTGTCTGGACTATGCTAAAAAGAAATGTAAACATCTTGTGCTCATATGTATCTACACGGCTGCTTTTTCTTTGTTCATCTCCACCTGAGACTGAAGCAGGTGGCTGTGAAAGTTGGAGAATTCAAGCTGTATTAAGGAAAAGTTGCCTCAGTCCTTCAGCACTCTCAGGAATTTCTTCTTGGGTTTTCTGGCCTCTGCAGATACCACCAAAGCTGTCCCAGTCCTGTGCAGAGTTGAACTGCAGCACGACTCTTCTTTGAAAGTGCTGGACACGCAGGGATCCTTGTGCTCCTGTGAAAGGTTTGGCACTGACCTCATGAGGTTGGCTCAGGAAGCCTCATCCCCATTGCTGGGGATCTGCAGGTTAGACTCTCCCCACAAGGGGTGGTTGGGACCAAGGCAGACATCTGCCCCAGCACCACGCTGCTGTCCACAGTGGCCTGCACTGGCTGACATCCCACAGAAGAGTCTCCAGAGATGCTGAGTTTGGCCTTTCTCCCCACTGACTGCTGGGGCATCTCGGTAAGATTGGCCTTGCTGGGCTGAAGTTGTGCTTTGGCTGTGTGCACCTAAGCCTTCATCGTACAGACAGGTGAGCAAAAAAAAATCACGCTGGCTTTCTGTATATGTCTTTCTCATCTTTCCCCCTGCCCTGTTGTCTCCTCTGGGTTTATCTAGGAATAAAAAAGAGTTGATGCAATAGTTTCATTGTCCATGAACTACTTACAGCAAACAGCTTTCCAGTATGCCCTTTATCAAATGGAAAAGCTAAAGCTTGGTCTTTAGTGATCCTCAGCTTTGAAATTCAAAGAAAAGAACTTTCTGTCTACGAAGTAAACAAATAAGGCTTTTGAATGGAAAAAAATCCCAACCATTTTATTTTTAATAAGCAGTATTTTCAGGCTTTCCTCTTTCTGTCTCTTGAATAAAACATCCAACACTTTTTTAAAGCATTTTTTGTCCAAGTGAAATAAGTAAGCCTGAAAATACTTTCCATTTTTTCGCAATAGCTTGTCCTGCAGGTCCATCCAGTTTTCACGGGAGTGTGAAAGGTCCAAGAGATGGACAGAATAAGTATTACTTGAACTGAAAACATGACAGAGTCTCTCTGGATTTCCTGGGATTTAAATCAGGCCCTAGAGGGAGGTTGTTTTGCCAGCTGTGCTGTTTCTCCCTGGGCTCACCGCAGCTACAGTTTGCAGTAAACATTAACTGCTTCTCTACTGTAATTTTCACATTTGTCCAGGAACATATTATAGGAAAACTAAGAAACAGTACAGTATTTACAGATCAGATGAATTTATGTAAATTCATCACCTCAGTGAACTGTTCTTAGGAAAGATAGTGAGAAACAAACTGTGAATAATTCATCCCCAGTCCTACAAAGAGGAAGGTGGGAGAAGAGGCATTTTAAAATCTCACTCAATGTGTCAGCAATTTTCTCCAGGCTTTTTTAGCTCAAATGGTTTTTAGCAAAATAAAAAAAAATAAAGTGTTAAAGTAAGTCTTTTCCAGAAGTTTTCAGGGAATGTTTCTAATGGAAAAAGGTGCAAACCCCAATGCAGCTAATTTAATACTCTTGACATTTTCTGGTAGCTGGGATTACGCAGAATGAGGAAATTATGCAGAATGAGTAAAAGCCATGGAAGCACATGAACCTGCCTCCTCTTACTGCCTTCCTGTCACCAAGCTGGTTTTGGGTAGTAATGTGCTACCTAGGCTGAAAGGCTGGTGAGAAATTAGGGATTGCCACTCTGTTTGCATTATCTTTCTATGGCAGAAACCAAGATATTCCTGCGGTGAGGTGTTCCTCCTATCAGCAGTTCCCACCTGTATAGCACACTACCCTTTAGAAACACTTGAAATTAGGAGAATAGCTATGAACAATTTACCTCCTCCGACATGCATTGATTAGTGTATCTAGAATGTAAACAGGAAAATGCCATAAGATTTCCATAGTTTGGCTTCCTGAAGTTGCCTGACTTGGCTTTGACTTTTACAATACCATGAAATCATAGCATAGGCTCAATGGGAACTGGGCAATTCCCCAAGGTCCCGTTTGCGTGCTGCTTCCAGAGGACACTGCAATGACATTTGAGTTCCTGAACACCCTCCTGTGTTGGGGTGGTGTGTTCACAGCGTGGGTGCAGCATCGCTGCTGTGCTGCTCTGCCTGTGCTGAGCCCAGAGCTGCTGCCTGCCCTCCCTGCACTACAACAGCGCTGCCTGTGGGGTGCCCGAGCTGAGCCGTGCTCCACCTTGTGCTGCTCCAGCTGCCCCAGCTGCGAGTCTCGTCTCTTCCTCCCCTGGGAATTGGATAGCAAACATCAACATGAGAGGCTGCATAGATCCAAAGTCCAGCTTAGGAAGGGAATGTTCTTGTAGCCTGCATGAATGTACAAAAAAACAGGGGCAGTCAAGTCGCTATTGAATTCCGCAGAGAAGACAAGCCTGTGTCTTTCCTTCTGAGGTGTCAGACCTGCTTGGCACCTCCTTCCAGAGCTGCACATGTGGTCATGGCCAATCCTGTGCCTGAGTGGCCCTTGGCACAAGGGGCTTCTCGGCTACGTGCATATGTACCACGAATCCAAGCAGCAGAGGAAAGTGGTGGCTTTCCTTCAGAGCTGCTCTTTGCTGCAGGACTGTGACCTTACAGTACTTCGTTAATTCCAGGCAGTGACATCCTATTAGACCTCCTTATCACATTCCAGAAGTTTATTTCAGAAATATTACATGGACTGTAAGTGGGACAGCTGTTCCCTTGTGACACTGTTAATAGCAGGGATCCCCTTTGTCAGGAGTCCTGGAGCTCCTGCTGCTGCTCCTATCCCAGGCTCAGTTTAACGCTTTGCTTTTTATCTCAGTCCAAAAGAACTCAAATGAAGGTCCAACAAGGTGTACCAGGCGAGGAGGCTTGGAGAGCTGGGCAAGGGGCAGGAGCAAGGGCAGGTCAGGCTACTCTGAGGCTGAGCAGCCTGGCACAGTGTTAGTCCTGCGCAGCTGTGCCTGTGCTACTAAATAAAACAAACCAGGGCCATCGTTTGCCCTGAGAGGTGGAGGTAGGCCCAGCTGCCCTGCCCATAGCTCTCTTCCCTCTTAAGCTGGGATGATCATATCCAGACTGCCTCCAGTGCAGGGTCCCAGTGTCATGCTGCAGAAGCCGTGCCTGGGGACGTCTCTGTGAGGCTCAGCCTGTGTGTCCTGCATGGACAAATGGTACCTTTGGGACTAGTGGGGAGCACAGAGGTGGAGGTCATCTGTATGGCAAAGCAGGGAATCTCTGGGGTTTTAGAGGGGAGCAGAGCCCTCCACTCCTCCTGTGTG
Organism: Dicrurus megarhynchus; assembly: GCA_013399195.1. NCBI lineage: Eukaryota > Metazoa > Chordata > Aves > Passeriformes > Dicruridae > Dicrurus > Dicrurus megarhynchus. The sequence goes on along the minus strand of VXAD01006267.1, from coordinate 346,939 downwards.
CCTGGATGCTTTGCTGAAAAGACAAGGAGCAGCAGAGACACAGTCCTGACAAATTTATGGGTAGATGAATCCTGCCACATCTTTTTTTTTTCAAACTGGAGCTTAGCTAAATTTTCAGCAACCCAGTAAATAAGGATTTGTACCTAGCCATGTGTGAAGTGTGGCAAGCTGTTCAGTAAAAGGGCTTGCCTCCTATAGGGGATACTTTTGGGTTTATAGTAAACCTGGCGGGACTGAGATCAAATAATACAACATGCCTTTTTCCTCACTTGCTATGTCATGTGCAACCTGATAACCTGTGATGGGAATCTGAAACTTCTGAATAAAACACAACAGAAAGGGAATACAAAATACAGAGCAGTGAAATGCGACAGACATACAGAGCTGGTGGGCACTGGGTCTGATTTCAGAAGAACAAATTTCTTTCCTTCATGGAGACAGGGCTCAGTGGGTACCAAGTACGTCATGAAGTCCCTCAGGGTGGGCGCTGGGGGTGCTGCAGAGAGATGGCTCCAGTTTTTGTCTCTGTTGTGCACTCAGAAATCAGTCACAAAACTCATCACCTCCTGCATGTCTTCTTGGATGTGCTTTGGACAAGACATGCACTAATGAGATTGCAACCCAAATCCAAAGTTGTATTTGTAGGTGGGATCAGCAATATTTCTTGCTGAGATTATGATCGTTTTACAGGCGTCAGCCCGCTAAAGTGCCAAAGGTGTTAATGAAATTCATAGCTTGAACAATTAAGAAAACCTGGGTCTGAGCTGAGTGGTTATGGATGAAGAACAGAGGACTGTTGTGAGGGAAGGAAAGCAGCCCAAATAACCTGATTTTAGAAACAATCTCTGCATAATGAAACTGGAAGGGGCTTTTTGTGCTCTTGCCTACTGCATTTTTAAATCTGTAATTGTCTGAATTTCTGCTGAAGAAGGGATTTTGCGGTTAGTTGGTAAAACCCAATAATTTATACAATCATGTTTTTATTTGCAGTTTTCTGCCCAAAATAAAATATATTTCCCTGACTTTTCTAAACCAGCTCTGTTATGCCTGATTAGTGCAGTGAAGCCAGAAGCACCAGCCTTGGCCAGTAATAACAGTAAGTCCCATTTTGGGTGCCACTACTGACCAAGTAAAAACTGATGGTGGGGTCAATCATGCTCAAAAATATTTGTTGCTGGATGCAGAAAGCTCTGTGCCCTACATCTGTCTCTAGCTGTGTTCTGTCTGGATGTGGTCTCTGAGTCACTGTAAGTACTTGGGGCCCAACAGCATTTTCTAAGTCACTGTGACTTGTCTGTCACCATTTTCCCTGAATTTGAATGGGGGTCTGCTTGGTCACTTTCCCCCCCAACCAAGTTTAATAGACTGTATTTCTTGAGAGCAAGAAATTATTATTATTTCTAATATAAATATTTCTTCACGGGGCAAGACCTTCTTTTACTTCCAAGTTAAATGGCTTGGGAGACACTAAGCAGCAAAGGCATGCAGTCATGCCTCTGGGGGTGGGGAGCAAGCAGGCTCCTTGGCTCAGAGGATCCTGTGCATCCTGCCCTCCTTGGATAACACACGCTCCTTGGCTGACATTTCCCCAGCACCTTCCGTTCTCTCAGGCTGGTCATACCCAAGCCACGTGCTGGCAAACCTCAGAAAATAATTGGCACAGAACCAATAACTTCTTGTTATGAGGAGCACTGCACGTAGAAAACAGCACAAGCTAGAGCAAGGTTCTGGTGCCATTATTGCCCAGGTAATCACCAACAACTTCAACCCTTGTCAGTGTGTCGGGGTAGAAAAACTGAACTTTAGCTCAAGCTAATGAAGCAACATCCCTCTAATGTTTCCTGGAATAACAAGTTTCTTGTCTGACCTGGCACAGATTGCTGCTTCTCTTCAAAAACATAACAAGCTCCACAGGAGCTCTGCAGAGGATCAGAGTGTGGTTCCCTGGCTGTTCCTGCTGGATTAAGAGATACTTCTGTTATCCAGGGTTGACACAGGTCAGTGTCATGTCATCCAGCCTGAGCAGTCTATTAGGTGTCAGATGGTTGCTTAGGTCCTACGGGCAAAGTACTGATCCTGTTAATATTATCAAATCAAGTCTCAGAGTGCACTGACTTGCACCCTTGACCCTCTCTTGCAGGGAAGAGTTACAATCATAGAATCATTTAGGTTGGAAAAGACCTCTAAGGTCACTGAGTCCAACTGTTAACCCAGCACCACTGTGTTCACCACTAAACCAGGTCACACCAACCCCTGTGACATATCTACACATTTTCAAACATCTCCAGGGATGACAACTCCACCACCTCCCTGGGCAGCCTGTTCCAATGCTTGATAATCCTTTCAGTGAAGAAATTTTTCCTAATGAAACCTAAACCTCCCCTGTGACAATTTGAAGCCATTTCTTCTCGTCCTGTCACTGGTTACCTGAGAGAAGAGGCCAACCCCCACCCAGCTACACCCTCCTTTCAGGCAGCTGTAGAGAGTGATAAGGTTCCCCCTGAGCCTCCTTTTCTCCAGGCTAAACACCCCCAGCTCCCTCAGCTGCTCCTCACAGGACTTGTGCTCCAGACCCTTCCCCAGCTCCGTTGCCCTTCTCTGGACACGCTCCAGCCCCTCAGTGTCTTCCTTGCAGTGAGGGGCCCAGAACTGAACACAGGACTGGAGGTGTGGCCTCAGCAGTGCCCAGTACAGGGGGACGGTCACTGCCCTGGTCCTGCTGGCCACACCATTGCTGATCCAGGCCAGGATGCCATTGGCCTTCTTGGCCACCTGGGCACAGCTGGATCATGTTCTATGATGGGTAGGAGTTCATTCTTCCCGACACTTTACCAGACCACCTACCTAGAAAGTGTCTCCTGTGATGCAGAAAGCTCCAGAAGATGGCAGGTAACACATCTTCCAATAAAGAAGAACTGGAAAATACTTCAGAGGGGCAGGTGCCAGAGGTGCCCCAAGCCAATGCTTTCAACACAGCACTTTCAAGCAGAGCATCTTGTAGCCATGAAAGGTTTGCACTGTGCAAAATGGGTAGCACTGAGGAGCACACCCAAGGGTGGAGGGAAGGTGGGGTGCCCGGCTCCAGCTGCCATAAACACTGAGTGCACACCGGCAGGTCAGCTATTCACTGCTGCAGGATTATGTCCATGATCTAATCCAAAGAGAGTCATGGTGACAGCTGGTTTGGTAGTGCACAGGTTTGATATTAGCAGCTACCTAATCAAGCCCTGACAGGGTAAAACAAGTAGTTTCCTATTCCAGGGAAGGGAATGAAAGATGATGTATTAATAGAGGAAGGGAAGGAAAGGTATGATAGCTGAGCAGGGAGTGGATCTCCTATTTGCCCCTTAGCCATGTAACACTTGAGTCTGTGGGCATAAGCGTGGGTGACTGTGTGCTGCTCACTTGCTTCTCTCTGCAGTTGTACACCCTCAGGTAATGAAGTCTCCATCTGTTCATGCAGAGATGTGTTAACTGATTTTGTAGAAAGCAAAAAGTGGATTTAACTATTCATCAGTGATGCACAAACTGTGATTACTAAGACAAGAAGAGGGCAAAGAACATTTATCACAAACAACAGAGGAAGCTTAACCTTAGTGATGTGTCTATCTAGTGTTGAAAGACTTTGCTCCCAATACATTACTGGTCAGTAGTCCTGTTAAAAGTTATTGTTCACTCTTAACACTTGTCTTTCCAAGACCTAGAATGTATGCCCAGCAAAATGGATGGGTAGAGCAATTATAATAGATGTGGATTTTGATTAAGTAAGAGGAAAGAAGGAGCACTGGCAGGGGCTGGGTTGAGGGTGCTGGTTTGGACTGTTCCACTAATTTGGCTGTTCAAACTTTTTTTCTGGATTAAATCCTGACAGTCTCAAAAGTTTTTTCAGCTGCATTTCATAGCCTGGAGCAAGCATCTGGGTCCTGGAGAGGGAAGGCGTTACTGGGTTGTTGAGAGTATCCATGTTTTACTTCTTCTCATTTATTCCATATAAGTACATTGCTCTGAGAAAGAATAACAATTTCTTTTCATTAATTAGTTACAAAATCTAGTCTACGTTGTCTTGAGTCAAGGTTTATTTCAAATTTCATCCCACCTACACAGGGTCAGTGACTGATGTAATTAGAAAGTCATTAGAGACCTCTTGACTCTCTTTGGCTGTGTATAAACACCTCAAAAATGAAGCGTGAGTCCATGCTGAGAGAGGATCTTCTCCTGCCTTCCCCCACTATCTAGTCAATCCAGCCCTTATGAGCTCTGTTTTCCCTAATGAACACAAAGCAATGCAACCAAATCCTTTGGGTTCAGCTCAGCCCCTGCTAAAACCCATAGCAAGATTCCTCTGAAATTAAATGAGAGAAGGATGATATCCTTCACGAGCTTTTCTTACTAAATAATACTGGCTTTGGATTTATCTCAATGGATAATACTGAAATGTGAGTGTCAGTATCTCTGCAAAGGGTATTTGTGGTAGTGGTGGGCTAGAAGAGATGTTTTAGGTCCTGCTTACTGGCAGTTTATCTATTCATCGCACACCTTTACATTTGTAGAGAACACCTAAATCTTGCAGAAGCATTAGGTCTTCCAGCCCTGTTGGCTTCCCCCTGTCCCAGGCATTGCCTGAGGGTTCTTGTCTACTAGAACCCTGTAGTAGATGAGTTCTGGATGTTCTAGCATCCAGAAACTCAGACTACTGTAAAACCTAGCATCTAATTGATGGTGAGTGCTAAACTGTGCTTTACCAGGGCTCATGCCATGAAGCATTTATAGAGATAAAGTTTTGTTGCTTAAATTCAACAGTACTCCTGGTTCTAATACAGGTACCCAGCTTAGTGTGGTTTCCTCTCTACCAGTCCTGAGCTGGACCCAGAGCTCACTCCACATGTTCTCTTTTGCAGACCCCCATGCTTCTTTTTCTTGATTCCTGGATGAAAGTACGCGGCTTGCTATGTATCTCTGAGCTCCATAACTCCAGAAGCAGGGCAGTTGCTTTCTATTTGTTTTTCTATTTCTTGGTGGGGCTTGGGGTTTTTTTGTGTGCTTTTTCATTGTTTGTGGTTTGGTTTGGTTTTCGTTTTTCCTTTTTCCCACCCCCCCCAGACAGGCTCCAGGCTAAGGCTTCAGCTTGCTGGTTCTGTTCACATGCTTCTCTGAGTGTCTCTAGGGAAGAACAGTTCCTTTCCATGTTCCCAGGAACGGGCTTCTTAGTGTGGATGCTGGACTATATAAAATGCCTACTGCTGGTAGTTACTTCCTGATGATCTTCTGACTGAGGGTGAGGTCCCACCATGGTGTTTTTTGTTTGTTTGTTTGTTTGTTTTTCATTGAACCAAGTGCACTGTTTTGTCAAAGAGTTTGCTGTTGGTGTTTGTAAAGTAGTGAGAATGGGAGGGAATGAAAGCTTGTACTAACGGGTAGGGCATACCCAGAATTTCTTGCTTATTTGAGTGGTATTTGAGAACCCCGTTTGGCCAAGGTTTAGTCAGAATTCCAGGGTTCTTCCATTGTTGGATTCAGGTGGGGCTGTCAAAGGATTTGTTTCCCAGGTGCACTGAGAGAAAGTGGCCCCCTCCACTCCTTTGACTGTGCATGCCCAGGCTGCTCCCCTGCAGCATTCTCCTTCAGTAGTGCCTATCCTTCAGGACAGCCCCCATCACCCCTCTGAAGCACAACCCTCTTTGTATTCTTATAGCCGGCCAGGGATGTTTAACACTCCCCTGTGACTGCCACAGCTTTGTCATGAGGATTTGGGCAGGATATTGTCTGTCTGAGGAGAAATAGTGCTGCTTTCTTGAAATGCAGCACCTGCTCCACGGCATCTGTGTTTGCTGTTCTGTGGTAAATATGACAGAGGCGGAGGGACCACACAGCACACCCGGGGTAAGGGCAGCTGTGTGCTTTGCAAGTTGCAGCAGAGATGGGCTGGGAGCTTTCAAAGACAGGTTCAGCAGCCCACAGCCCTGCAAAACCACATAAACGCTGCTGGCTGGAAGTACCAGGGTGTGTTGGCACAACAGCTGGTGGCTACTTAGTAACTAAAGGCAAGCCTTCTTCTCGGGAAGGGGTTACAGGCTGCCTTGCAAGTGACTTCAGAGATGCAAGAACTCACACAACAGCTGTATGGGTTAAGTTGAAAGCTTGTCACATACCAGTAGTGCTGATATTGTTGTTCACAGAGATAAAAATTGTATTTCTGCATGGTGCCAGGACATAGTTTATTGAAGACTCGCTTCTTTCCATGGAAGAGTTCAAACCAGGCTGTAAGTGCACAGATGCCTCACTCTGTGCTAGAGTAAAGGGAGAACATGACTGACATCAGTGGAAACTTGCGACCTGACTCCTACTCAGAAGTTACTTTACAATTAATTACGAAGCTGCCCCTTTTTTTCAGGGATAAGCACCCTATCTTTGCTTATATGCTCATTTACCAGGATGCAACCAACAGGTTGTAGGTTCACAGCCACCCTTGTTGCTCTTTGTCCATACCTGGTCCAGGATAGCTGAACCCTTTGCAGGAGACTTGTGACATGTTGATAGCTACAAGGGCATCAATAATTCTTGAAGCAAAAGCACTGAACACCAAGGCCTGAGTACAGAAATCTCTATTTCTCTGCCTCTGTCTCTGACCCTGCTGCACCAGTCTCTCCACCACCTGCAGAAACTTCCTGCACCACTCAGAAATCACTTTAAAAAAGATTGATTTTGTTTCTGATTTGGATGTGTTCTTCTTCCACTGCAGCTTCTGCCATCAATCCCTCTCATGTATTTCCTTACTAGTTTGCAGATTGTTTTTTCTTTGAACCACTGCTGACTAGATTTTTGATCTGTTCTGCTAACACCTTATGCCTGTGGACAGCAGTCTGCTGGTTCAAGCAGAAAACCTCATAAATGGCATTCATCAGAAGACAAAATCTTTACTGATGTGGCAGAGGTCACAACTACTGTGCTTCTGAAGATGTTGCCAATGCAGGGGTTCATATTCCCAGGGATTTAATGTGCTCCTGAGTACTCTGTCTGTCCAAACTACAGCTCTGTCTGGCAGCACATTTTAAGGTGGTATGGAAGAGTATTGCCTCGGTAATCTGCATGTCTGTGACCTTGATCCTGATTGCTGAAATTCACTTTACAGGCATTTAAGCCCAAAATCCTCTCCATAGCTTCCGCCAGGACTGTCTGGACAAGGAAGTGCAGCGATAGCATATCCCAGTGCATAGTCATGAATTCCCTACTAGCCTTTAGTTAAATTCCTGGAGAAACTCATTAACTTCAAGGTCTGGCATTTAGCATCATGGGGGAAGTTGACTTTTAATGGTTTTCTTTAAAGCCATGTGAAAGATGAAGTCTGTGTCCCAGAATTCAATTCCATTCAGAACAAGTGGGGTGTAAGAATATAGGAGCCAAGATGTAACATACATCCATTTTTGTCTAACTTTCAACAGCATTTTTGCATAATTCCACCTGTGATATTTAACCTCCTAATGCTATTCACTGCTTGATTGTCCCTGGAGTGACTGGGTCACCACTGTTGAAGGTGAATTGATGTTTTCTTTGTTCTTGACCTGACATTTAAATTTTTTTTGAGACAGCCAGATATAAATGTTTAAAATTAAGGCCTCCTTTGCTTTATCCTTCTTATCTTACCTCTCATTTGTGGTGCTTTAGAAGTAATTTCAAGTTTTCTTCTTTTCCCTCTGTGTTCAGGGTTGCACGTGACCTTTCATTGGTCCGGCTGCATTGCCACAGAGGGTTGTAGTTTGGCTCACAGTACTGCAACACTTGTCCAGTTGAAAATGTTGTAGAGAAATAAAAGGAGTATCTTCTGAAGTCTAAAATTAATAAAACAACACCCAAAACCTAAGAAAAATTTTATAAGAACAAGTATAAAAACAAATGAACTCTGACAGAGAACAAGAATCATGCTGGCAACAAATCTAAACATCTGTATGACTCTTGGCCCATACTAATACATACACATGCTGCATTTGGTAAGAAAGGTAATGCTGAGAGCAAAAAAGAACACAATATCCTCTAATTGCGTAAGAATGGCTTTGAAAGATTATATGGTGCTTCGTTAGTAGGCTGGGAAGAACGTGAGATAGTAACAGCAACTTTAAATATAGACTGGAGCCTTAAGTTTGAGTATGCAAGGCATGAAAAAGGAGCTTTGGCATGGCCACATGAAAGCTGAGAACATCCAAATCAGTCAGAAAAAGAAGAAAAAGTGGCAATGATTAGCATTTAAAGTAAAATCACTACGTTCATTCTCTTTCTTTCCTTTCTGCTTTCCTAATCAGTACTAAATCACTTGGATAAATAAACCAACTTTTAAAAGATACAGCCTTTAGGGTCCTTATGCTTTTTTTTCATAAAGAGCAGGAATAAGTGGGTTTTTTTTGGTGGGGAGGAGTGTTGGGTCGAGGGGGCAGAAGTTTCAACCTCTGGCAACCTCAGACTCTAATCTGTGGTGAGTTAAAGTAAGATGTTCAGACACGGGTTGGATTCATTGTTAACATCCAGGCACATTCCACAGCTCAGGGCACAGCTCAGGGGTGTTTATTGGACCTCCTGGTCAGTGCTAAGCCCTTTTTTTTCACAAGTCTGTGTGTGTGTGTGTGTGTGTGTGTGTACATATGCAATATATAGGTACATCCTGTCAGAGGACATCAGAAATAAATGTAATATAATTTGGCTCCTCTAAAGTTACTATGGTCTAGCTCTGTCAATCAAAAAGTGTTTCTTGGCTACATGCCCTCACTTCTAGCAAATGAGCTGCCTTCAGTTTGCTGAAGGGCTCAGAAAAGTTACTTTCTTTGCTATACAGAATATTTTAATTTGCTATATAATTTTTATAATGTTGAAAGTATGTAGCATGTTGTGTAGAGAAGCTCAACTATGAACAAGTTGTCTGATCTAGAATTATTCATGGAATGAGCAAGAGGGAGCCATAAACCCAGAATGTTTGTAGTCCCTATCTAGCAATCCCAGTAGACTGAATACCAAACGTTTGAGGATATCTAGACAAAGATCCTGTTACATTTGCTGTGTTTCCATATGCTTTTCCCAGATTTCCCTACCAGTCAGTGTGTTGGGTTGGATGAGTTTTGTTCTGGTTCAACAATGAATTCTTGTGATCCTGTATGGTCATCCATGGTTTACTGCAAGATCCTTGGCACAAAAAAAGAGAGAAATATCTGTGCCTGTAGAGGTGAGTTAGGGTGTTCATTGTATGTGCTGGTTAGTGACATTTATAGTGCTGTTTCCCTGCTTTGAAGAAGGGAAATTTTCTAGCTGTCGTGCAGGACATTCAAGAAGGAGATGAACTGGGACAGAGGAGGAAGGGGCTCTCTGTCAGTGTGGAAGTGCAAGTACAGGCCTGAGGACCAGAGCTGATGGGTTCTAGGTTAAAAAATACACTTTTAAAGTTTTCTGTTAGCAGAGAGTAAAATAAATCCCAAGCTTTCCATAGCCCAAGGGGAATATTTGGGCAGTGCTGTGTAACATTCAATAATTAGGGTGAATGGCATTCAAATGTTTCACCGTTTTTCTGGTGAAGATTTATGTGATGCAAGGTGAAGTAGATGAGGTATTGCATGAGAAATCCACAGATTTCTGCTTCAGAACATGCCAAGGGAGGAAATAGTATAGGGTAGGCTCATGGTAGTCATAATCTTGCTTTTCTCTGGCTAAAAGGAGCATTTTCAACCTGGATTTCCCAAATCCCTGTAAGTGTGGGATGTTTGCCCAAATTTTCCTTGAAAGGACGGTCAGCAGAGCAAGCATGGTAATAAGACCCTACAAGCCTACTTAGACATGTAACCCCTGAATGAGGCAATAAAGCCTTTGCTGTTTGATCTGTGTGCTTTAGCTCCAGACTCCCACGCAGCACATTGGCTTTTTTGAACGTAATGCCTGGTTGTGTAGGAGGGCAGTGGCAAGGCAGTCAAACCAAAAGGAAGGCTTCTATTGTTCCGATCCCTCTCCTACCTCCACTGATCCCATGGGAAGGCTATTTAGGGAGATCATCCAGAAAAACCCAAGCAACACTCCCCTCCACCCCCCTAGTTACCCACAGCTATTTGTTTTGTTGTGTTTTTCATCGGGTAGGTTTCCAGCCAGCTGGCCTCCCTCACCAGGCCATGGTCCCGTGATGTGAGTGCCAGTGATGGTGCAAAGGGAGAAACCTGGGAGCTCAGGGAGGGGGACGGTGACAAACAAGCTTGGATACTCTGAGCTAAAGTATGTCCAAGCATGCCTGAATATAAATATACAAAAGGCATCAGAATTAATAAACAATCCGCATGCTATATATCACACTGTGTTTGGCAGTGAGAATAAGGTCAGCGTTGTGGATAGCCTTACACACTTCAGCTTGATCAGGATCCCCACAGTCCTCTGGCAGTACTGTGCTGCAGAAGTGACCCCTCTGACTTCAGTGGAAATACTTGTATTTTCCAAGTAGGGGGAAACCCATGGCACTGTCTGCTCCCAGTTCATTCCAGCTCGCTCTGCTGTGTCAATTCAAAGGAAGCAAATAGTCATTTCTACTTGTCCACGTTTACCGCAAGTTCTAGCAGTGCCTTGAGCAAAGATAAGGGAATGTGGGGTTACAGCTCTCTAGGCCACAGAGCAGTGTCTTTCTGGGGTGAAACACTGCAGGGTGGCAGAAATATTTCTTTGTATGCTCAGATAGGTGAAGCATTCACACCAGCGCTGAAATTCAATGAGGGAAGAGCATGCAAGAGTGTCAACAGTTCTTTAAAGAAATGTTTTGTACTTTTCAGCACAAACTAGTCCCAAACTTTTCTACCCAGCAAATGATCCTGTTTCAGTTATTTGTATTGAAATGAAAAGTATATTGTGCTCCTATTCACTTTCTTTTAAATGCATACGAACTTGAGAAGCTGTGCAGACTATAGGTATGTGGAACAGCAACAGCTGTACTGTACTCAAAAAGGTAGATATGTAGAAAGGCTCCATATCCTGGAAATGATCTTGAGATCCTTATCTCTGCACACAGAACTCTTCAAGTGGCTCTTTCTTTCCCTTTCCTCACACTGGGGAAGACACCAACGGGCCAAAGGAAAGAATGTAGTGACAGAACATGGGAGAATGGCTTCCATCTAAAAGAGTAGGTTTAGATTAGATACTAGGAAGAAACTCTTTACTGTGAGCGTGGTGAAGCACTGGCACAGGTTGCCCAGAGAAGCTGGGTGCCCCAATTCCCACAAGTGCTCAAGGCCAGGCTGGATGGGGCTCTGAGCAACATGGTCTAGTGGAAGGTGTCCCTGTCCACGGCAGGGGAGTTAGAACTACATAATTTTTAAGGTTCCTTCCAACCCAAACCATTCTGTGATTGTATGAAATTCTCTATCAGATCCAATTGACTCCCAAGGGATGCACACAGCTCGGCTGTTAGCACAGCACCATAGCAAAAGAAGCAAATCAGCCCACAGAGCCCACTGCATAAACAGCCTTAACCAAATCTGCAGCCCAGCTTAGCCCTTTAAAAATATTTGGGGGGGTGATGTCAGCACCTGGGTTGCCAACACACTTGTTGGTCTCCACCCTCAGCCTACTTTAGTTCCCACACAGGGACAGAGCATCCAGACCAAGTGGGAGATAGGCAGAAGCTTGGAGGGAAATAAAATCTGCACTGACCCAAAGTCCAGAGGCAGAACCACTGGGCTCCATTTACGTCCTCAAGGTAAAAGAACTGGCTTACTTATTAGGTCAGATTTTCTCATGTGCAAGGACATAGGAGGCTGGCAAAACAACTTGAAAATGTAGGAATTTGTTAACTGCATGCACTAGGCTTTTAATATTTAATCTGCAAACTGAAGCAGTTTCAATTGAAACTCTCTGTCTTCATACTGGTATGGTCCCGAGGCTCCTCATTCGCACCAGAGACGTTACAGTCTAATCTGGTTGTGTAGCTGAAATTCTTTGTCTAGAGTTTATGCCTCATTTGTTTAAGGGTTCTTCATTTACATGGTATGCAGATGGGATTAGTGCATGACATTCATGATAAAATATTCTCTTTTCTCTGCATGAATGCCAAAAACATGTAAAATTCAAAAATTGCTGTCATAAAGTAAATAAAAACAATAACCAACAGAAAAGTTTTTGAGTACAACTTGAATGGGCTTTTTGAAATATGAGATTTTTAGCATTTTTCAATTCAATTTTTCCTTGAAATTTCAGGAAAGGCAGAAGTTTATTGAGAAAATACTATTTCATCTGTAGGAAACTCACAAAATATGTGAAGTTCTTCAGAAATGAAAATGTCTAACCTTAGGTTCTCCTTGTACTTTTAGTGGTAACAAATAATTCAGATTTATTAGTCTTTCTCTATAAAATAATAATTTGCACTTAGTTTCTTAAAAAAAAATACACAGATAAATATAGGAATTTGAAAACTCTTAACAGTAGTATATTTACAATGTATTCTTGTGGAAAATGTTAAATGGGGCTTGGGCATTATTTATTTGAAAATGCTTGCGCTAAGCAGGATTGATGTCCACAGACTGCTCACACCTGTGCACTGTATTTTGGGGTGACACTGGGAACGTCCTTGTCAAATGCTGGAAATCAAAGAAGGTGATAAGCTGCCAAAGATGGCTTTTACTTCTTAGCACCCCAGTGCTTACTGACTCCTGGCCACTGAAACAACATTTATTTAGACCGACGTAAAAAGCTCTAGTGACTCTGCCACCTTCGTGCATCTGTCCTTTACATGTTTTTCTTTTATTTTTTTAAGAGGGCCTGTGACCTGAAGGTTAAGCTCAAGGACACATCCAAGCAAGTCACCAAAGTTTTCCCTTTGCTCTGGCTGCTGACCTCTGCTCTCTCCTCATTACTCCCAAAAAATGGAATATACTACACGAGAAATTTGCCTCAACTTCATGATTGTCCTGATTACTGTAATCCTCATGTGGCTCCTCGTGAAGTCTTATCAGGATTGAAAGACTCTCAGGAACTCTGGAGGTGATTTCAGTGTGTGCCTCCACAGACATCAGTAACACCCACAGCATGCCACAGCAATTAGCTTTCAGTCAACTGAGGATGTCATGAACCCCTTTTTTTACTCTCTCCTATCTTTTGCCTGTGCTGATGTTTGTAATGGGTCTGTGATGGTGTAATTATTTTAGTCTGCAGTGATCCAGCTGTAAAATGTAAGATGCTTAGGAACGGTTTGACGTGGCTCTCTCCTCTGGTAGTTTCTGTGAGTGCTGTATCCCCAGCCTACCACGCTGGCTCATTTGGCAGCAGTGTCGGGTTCTTGAGGGTGTAAAACTGCAGTGTGTAATGCAAGAGACTGTATTATCCAATGTAAGAGGAATAAACTTGCTTAGCAGAAAGGAATATGAAACCTCTGCTTTCACTTGCATATTTTGTTTAAATAAAGACCATGTAAAACCATTTTTTTGAGCATTCCTTATCCCTCTCCTGACCTGAGCTGGTAACAGCTGTGGTACAGTCTGATATGCAAGTGGGGTGGTTTGCTTGTTCCTCCTACTTATATTTTAATTTGTATTTTTTAAAAGTGCTGTAGAATGGAAACCCTGCAGCATAACAGACATGTAACCACACACACCACCTGTTTGGGTCACTTTTCTGTCCAGAGAGACCTACGCACTTGGTGCCTGTGGACATGGACTTCAAAGAGAGCCTTTGTCCCACTGAGACATTGTCAATAATTGTGTTTTCTGAGGCTTGATTTCAGACAGGGATTCCCACAGCCCTATTTTTGGCCAAGCTATTTTTGGAGCAGTGCCTGGAGGGATGAGCCCAGCCAGTTGCAGGCGTAGGTTCCTGCTGGCACCCCAGCCCTGCCGTGAGCCTTGCCCAGAGCAGCAGTCCCTCTGGGTCCAGTGTGGCACACCAGGTGCCACAGCACAGCCGTGCCCAGCCTCAGGAGGCTGAGGTGTGACTGTGTCTGGGTTGCTGTGATGGTGTTGTCACCTGCTAAAAAATCTTGAGCCAGCTTGAAGAGCCCACAGTTCCTGGGCTTGTGAAATCAGTAATCAAGCTCCTCCCAGGCATTCCCCATCTGTCATTTTAATGGCTTCAGAGAATCAGCATCTTCTACAAAGTACAACTTCCTGTAGGAAGGCAGTTAGGTATGTGCCATGCTGCTGATACACATCTCTTTTCTTTCCAGGAACCTGGAAGGAGCAGGCAACATTGCAGGCCTGTGCTGGGCTACCCAGGTCTTTGATGGTGAGGCAGAGCTGGCCCTCACAGGTGGGATTTGGACCCAGGCTTCAAGGAAATAGCAAATGTTCTTGTAGCACCACTTATTAAGGGTTTTTGTTGCTTAAAGTTTGCTAACAAATGAGCCCTTGCCCTGTGTCATTTGCAGGTAGGGTCTCAGCAGAGCAGAGCAGAGGGGCAGAATCCCCTCCCTGGCCCTGCTGCCCACGCTGCTTTGGATGCAGCCCAGGGGACATTTGGCTTTCTGGGCTGTGAGTGCCCATGGCTGGGTCGCGTTGAGTTCTCATTACCCAATGCCCCTAAGTCCTTCTTCTCAGGACTGCTGTCCATCCATTCTCTACCCAGCCTGTATTTGTGCTGAAAGATGCTGAGAAAATGATCTGGAGAGTTTGGATCATCCACAACTTTTACTCACCAACCTTTTTCGGAGTTGACATGCATCTGACTTTGACAATACGATTAAGGTAAATCACCTTGAACAAGTTCCAGAAAGTGAGAATACCAGCATAAGTGGTTCTCTTTTCAGGCATTTCTAGTTTTCAAGCAGACTTTGAATGAGATAAGTTACTTGCCTAGGTAATTTTCCTGAAACTGAAGAAAAAGGCAATTCAGCATTTAATGCCAGATGCTGTGAAGAGCCAGGACTTTTTAGGTGTACAGGCACATTAATGTCAAAGAACTTCAACCAAATACAGGTATATAAATACAAACTTTCCTAGTTTGAGGGGCCTTAATGTAGGTGTTTGGTGTGACCCTTAAGGCTCAAACTCTCTCCATCACCTTCCTGCTCACCAAAGAACCCCTGGATAAGAGATGGTTCTGTGGAGATGTATGCTATCAAGATTTTCCGTCCCTTTGCAGTATAAAGGAGATTGAGAACATCAAAGGACTTCTGGGCTAATAGTGATTTGTCTTTAGTTTATCAGTCAAATTATTTTAGGCAAAATTTTCATTAAAACAATACTTTAGTGTAAGTAGCTGTTCTAGCCCCTCCAGCCTCCCTGGGTAAATTGTTGGAGTGCTTGATGATCCTCACAGTAAAAAAGGGTTTTCTTATGTTTCCTGCATTTGAGTTTGTTCCCATTTCCTCTTGTCTTGTTGTTGGGCACCACTGAGAAGGATCTGGCTCTGTCTTGTTCATTCCCTCCCATCAGGTGTTTACTACACTAAGATGGTCCCTCTAAGCCTTGTCCAGGCCAAACGGCCCAGCTCCTTCAGCCCTTTTTCATATTTCAAATGCTTCCTCATCTTCATGGCCCTTTGCTAGAGTCTCTCTCTGGAAAGTTCAGCTCTGGACACAGCATTCCAGATGTGTCTCCAGCAGAAAAGAAGGATCACCTCTCTCAGTCTACTGGCAGTGTTCTGCCTGATGCAGCCCAGGAGGCTGTTTGGCTTCTGCTCCAAGGGCCCATTGTTGGTTCATGGTCAGCCTGGTGTCCACAGTGAGCCTCAGGTCCTCTGCAGAGCTGCTTCCCAGCTGCTTGGCCCCACATATGCATTTCTATGGCAGCATTTGACTGGTGAGAAGTTTCACACAGTGTGCCCAAGACATCAGTGCAATACAGTTCCTGCTGATGAGGAGAATTGCCCAGCTGACACTTTACCACCCCCATTCCCTCTGCAATCCCACCTCCTCTGTTAAAGGCACTCTGTGCAGCAGGAACTGCCCACAACGAGCAAAACAGTGGTTGCTCATGACTGACCTGGCCCAAACGAGGTAATTTTCCCTCTGACATCTAAGCATGGATGAATTAGCCACACATAGATCCAGAAGCCCAGCAGCAGTCTCTCTGGTCAGTTTACTGGGCTTTGGATCAGACCATAGCTACCTAATTCTAGATGTTCAGATTTCAGAAGCTTGACTCTAGGCCTGGTAATTTGGAATTGCTAAGCCCTTAGCACCTCACTCCACAGAAACTCAAGACACAGGATCTTCAGCGTGCTTTTAGGAAAAATCAGACCACTAGTTTATGTGCCGGATACAAACCTAGAAAAAATTTAGGCACTGAGATTTGAAACTTTGGCTAAATTGTTCGGTGGGGTTTCCAGAATGCTTTTATCAATCCAGCGTGTTTTCAGTTGAAACCAGTTTCTGTATTCTTTTTTTAAGAAAATTGCTTTTATGAAGGAAAAATAAAATTTGTCAAAGGCAAATGTCATGTTTGAAAGCCAACTGTGCCCACTTTGCTTTTGAATGATGTGTCACTGCTGCTGTAGGCTGTGTGAGCTGTGCCCCCTTCTCCTTTATTGCCCAGGCTCCAGGCCAGGCAGGTTCTCTATCCCATATGACATAAGTGACCACTCTCATGTTGTGCTACCTCCAAGTCACAAGGTAGACTCTCTCTGTGAGAGAGAGGTGAGTATGGAAAAAAAAGTGACATCATGGAACTGCACATGCTGCGTTCCTGAGTGGATTGATTACAAACATTTTCTTAGTGACCTTTTTTTAGTTTGCAAAGATTCACTCAAAATTCAGTTTTCTGTGGAAAAAAAATGGCACACTCTGTAATCTCTGTGTTCAGCAGATGGAAATACATAATGTGAAATGTGTAAATTCTGTGTATGTGTTCAGCAGATGACATAAAAAAGAAGAAGGAAACGCAAAACCTGGGGTTCTCAACCTTATCAAGGCAACATTGCTCTGTATGCACAGAATCTTTCTCTGGGTCATGCCAAAAAAAATGTGAAGCATAAATAACTTCCTCACTATGTAGCAAGTCCAGCACAGTTCTATTTATACAACTGCATTTGGAAGTGTGCCAGAGGCAATAGATGCCCTTGCAATTCAAGAAGAACTTGGCACAATCATAATCTATATTTTGCTGGTGCAATGAGCTAGAAGGGATCAAGAAGAGTGACAGGTGCTGACACCCTGGGTTGCCATTGCGGGGGCTCCTAAATCACTCTTCACCTCCACAGCTGAGCTGGTTTGCCCCCTGCGCGCAGGGTTTACCCACGGATTAGCGTCTCGCGGGCCGGAGCTGGAAAAGCCTTTGGCACGTTTCTCAGGGCCACATACAGCTTCTGCTCAAGCCAATCAACTCTGACCTCCCAGCTTAACAGTTCAGCTGTCAGCTTCTGCAGAGAGATGACAGCATTTTCTAGCAGGCTCTGCTGTGCTTATCAGCTAATGCCAATCTCTACTCACACTGATCCATGAGGGAGTGCAAAGAAGCATAAATTCATACGTGGAATGAACGGGGATGGTCATCTTGTCCCACCCTGTGTGCTGTATTCCACTTGTACTTGCCAGTTCTTGGCTGTAGTGGGTGGATGAGGGAGATGAGCAATAATTTGGTTTTGGCAGCAGTTGTTGGATAAATGTAGACCCAGGCTTCCTTCTACTACAGCTTGTATGGCAGGCCCAGAAAGTTCTTATATGTGCCTGGATGTGCCTTAATCTTTTGGCTTTGTGTTTATGCCTCTTGTTGTACCCAGAAGAGCAGCCAGAGCTGTGTCTCTCTTCCAAATGACTGTTTTCCTTGTGTTTCAACTCTTCCCTCCTGGGAAGCAGGCAGTGGGTTTTGTCTCAGCCTCGTGGCCAGAGGTGTACACAGTCCACCAGAATAATGTCTAGCCCTGTTCATGTCTGCTCCACCCTGCCATCCCTGCCATGTGTATGAAGGCCAGGAACAAGTGTGGCTCAGCTGACCTGAAGATCAAATTGATGGGGCCAGGATATTCATGGTGACCCAGGTATACAAGTTGCTCAGGAGGGACTTAATCCTTCATGGAGATGTGCCTCGGGAGAAGGGCTCCTGGAGAAGATCCTACCTTGTGCTCCTAGAAATCTGCATATTTCTACATGCACATGGTGTGTATGTGGGCTTGCACATCACTGTGACAGCCTGGCCTAGATGCATCAACCAAAATATCTAGTGGGAGTGACCTAATTCCTTAATCAAAACTACGGAACACATTGAGCAATAAATAATCTAGAATGGATTTTGCATGTACCTCTTTTCCCTGCTGTATTCAACCCTTTTGCTGTTCAGCTTCTTGTCCACAGACATCTCTTGGCATAGCTGAAAGCAGGCACATAATTTTTTAATACCTGCAGCACAGTTTCACTGGTGACTGCCAGTTCCAGTAGGGTTGACCCAAGCCTTGTTACCATGTTAGGCAGGATCTGCTTCTGCTTGCTGCAAACCATTTCCCCAAAGTGCTCCAGTGGAGCCGGGTCTGGTTATATCAGGCAAGGATCTGCCCCTCTGTGTCTCTCTGGTTCTGATCTGCCCTCCACAAAGTTCTGTTTTAGCATCACCAGGGAGAGATGTGCTTTATTCAATAAAATTTTCAATAAAATAATTTCACTATAAGCAATATTAATTAACACTCTAACAAAGTTATGATTTGGAAACAGTAAGCCTCACACTTTGAATCTATAGCTGTATTTCAAACTATGCTTTCAAATTGCTAGGTTCTAAAACTTATTTGGCTTGGAACAAAATAAGTAATAACAATTAACTGAGTTTAATAGACTTCTTTTGCAACAAATTTATTTTTACAACTCCAGTAGAATTTTAAATCTAGTCTATTTTTTTTAGTGGTTTAAATCTAAGTAAAGTCAGAAGATAATAAGCCTTTAAAACACTAAGCCTTGGTTTTTTTCTTCTTTTTTCAGTGAAGGATATTTCTCTACTTAATGATACCTCTGGGTACTTCAGCTGCATTTTCACTTGTGTATCAAGAAGTCTCTTAAGCTGAAATGATCTCATCAGATACAATCAATTCCATGTCATAATGAGGCTAAATAAAGTCTCCTGTATGATTAATAAGTGGGAACTTACACCTGTTGTCCCAGAGCTGCACACCCTTTGCAGCCTTGATTGTGAGTTTTGGCTCTTTTCTCTGCTGAGCCTGCACTCACCTGAGCACTGAAATTACTGGAAACTCCTTTTCAGGCTTGGGGAAAGCTTGTCTGCATAAACAGCCAGATCTAAATGTGTAGTGCTCAGCTTCTAGATTTAAAATCATACCATACTGCATCCCCTGATATGGAACAGGGTGAAATTCATATGGGAAAAAAACAATCAGCAATTTCAACAAATAAAGGCCCATTTAGCCAGAAACAGAAAAAGACCACAGTTAGGCATATTGGTTTTCTGGGGTTTTTGTTTGGTTGGTTTTTTTCTGGAAATATTACTAATTACAAAATGAAGTTGGACTATTTGGAACATCTTTTTGTTAACCAGGACTGGCCTCTGAGAGACATGGGAACAGGGAGACAACCATAGGGCATGGTGTTAATGCAAATATTAGAAAGACAAAGATGACAGTATCAGTAAGGAAGGTGCAGCATACATTAAAGAAATCTTTATCAAAATAAACTAACTGTTAAAAAAATATAATAAGCCTCTAGCCTGACATTTCAAAAACAAGAAGAGTGCAGTGAGGACTGAAGTGTCAACCAGAATAAGGCACCAGGGAGGCTGTAAGGCAGAAAGCACAGTGGCCATAGAAAACTTCAACTTCACACTGCCTCCACGAAGTGGGAAAATGTCAAACTGGACTCTAATTCCTGCTACATTTTTTAGCAATATAAATTATTTCTCCTTGGGCAGTCAAATGTCACGGAAGGAGAAACCATGCAGCCATTAACAGAGCACAGGATCAGCATCAAATGTTACCTTTGTAAAATGATGGTGTGACAGTCACCACAATGTGCATGAGTGAAACTTCCTTATGGGACTAGGAAGGGTAAAAGAAGAGTCAGCAAAGTACAGGGAGGAGTTATCAATAAAATACTACTACTCAAAACATAGAAAATTTATCTACATTGGCAAAACTGAAAAGAACTCAGAGAAGTTAAATAAAAGGTTGTAAGGAGGATGAGAAAAATGTTGATTAACACCAGGGCAGATGCATTAAAAGCTAAAAATAAAATTCATCAGAAGCAGGCAACCTGCCAGGAGACTGCAGGGTTTGCAGATGATAGATACAGAGCAGGAGTTCTCAGAAAATATGTTTGGTATAGGAAAGGTATATTAATTACCTGCAGCAGTGCTCACTGTGGAAGGGATTAGGAGAGTTTCCGTGCTAGAAATTTTATCTGCAGGTGATGAGAAATGGTCTCAACTGACGGGCCTGAAGCCAATAGCATGAACAGTGATATATCAGCAGGACCAGATGATGTTCAGCCAGTGATTTTAAAGGAGCTTGGATATGAAATTGCCTGCCAAGTTACTGTGGAGTGTAACTTATTGCTCACATCAGACTGGCACAAGAGGAACAGGAGGTGGCAGATGAAGTATCAGTTTTTAAGAGGACAGCTGGGCAGTTACAGACCAGGAAGCTTCATTTCCATATTGGAAAAAAAAGCCAAACCACAGAAAAGAACAGACAGAACCCAAAGGCACATAACTGCCTTGGGGTTTCAAGCATTGGAACAGGCTGCCCAGGGAAGTGGTGGAATCAACATCTCTGGAGGTATTCAAAAGATGTGTAGATGTGGCACTCAGGGACATGGTTTAGTGGTGGACTTGACAGTGCTAGGTTAATGGTTGGAGCTGATGATTTTAAAGGCCTTTTCCGATCTAAACAATTCTACATTTCTATGATTCTAAGTGGAAAAAGTCAGCAAGGCTTCTGCAAAGGGAAATCCTGCTTTTGGTATCTAATATGATTCTGAAACCATCAGTGAAAGTGAGCCAAACAATATGTTTTAAAAACCACAAACTGTCATGGGACAGAAAGGGGAGTTCTCCCTTTAACTGGGCGAAAGACGGAAAGAGAGTGGCAGTGAACAGTGAAATTGTATAATAAAAGGAGGTCCACAAGAGACTACATTGTTTACCATATTTACAGGAAAAGCAGAAAGATTGCAAGATTTTCTGGTGGTAAAAATTCATAGATGAGGGGATTGCAGAAAGTCATCTGAATGCCAAATCATAAGTGATAAAATGGTAGATAAAATTAAAAGTTGATAAGTGTGAAGGAGGATGCATAGGGAGAAAGAACACTCCAACACACAAAATAATGAGCTCAGCAGACACTGGCATACAGGAAAAATCTAGGAATTACTGCAGAGGGTTCCCTGAACACATCAGCTATATTGTCAGTGTTGGAAAAATTGCAGAGGGCAATAAAAACATAAAAAACATTGTAACAGTTTCGACTGGGGAAGAAATAAAGTAGAACTGGATCCCTTTACCTTAAAAAAAAAAGATAACTGAAGAAAAGACATGAGTAGTAGCAAATAAGGGCAAAAAGACTGGCTATTTGCAGTCTCTCAGTCCATCAAATAAACAGCAAACATAATAGCGACATATAAAATGAAGAAAGGCATTTCACAGAGCAAAACTGAGATGTAAAACTCGAAAGTACAAGATGTTCTGAAAGAAAACAGAACAGATATGTTTAAAAATGTTTAGACAAATCTGCAGAAGGAAAAAAGAAAAGACATTGAGTCCTGGCAAATATGAGGATAGACCTGCTGGCTCCATAGGAAGCTTAACCCCACAGACTGCTGAATTTCAGGAGGTGTTCAGGAGAGTTATTGCTCCTTTTTTCACCTGTCATCAGGGCACCGATGTGACCAGCCTCAGCAGCAGACACCAGGCACCTCATTGGGAGTGGGGGTGGGCCAAATAAGACAAAAGAAGATTCTTAACAGCCTTCAAATACATACAACATAGCAGCAAAGAAGAAAGCAAAAAACTCTTTTCCTTGCACACAAAGTAATGGGTTTGGATGTTAGCAACAGAGACTTCAGAGCAGTTTTCTTAGTCTAACTAACGGGGGGCATAGTTGGTTACTATCTGCACTGTTGAGAGGTGTGGGGCTACCAATGTCAAGGGATGCTGCCAGCGGTCCCAGGGAATGGGTTCAAAAATCCATCAGAAATCCTTTATAACAACTGTCCCAGCTTGGAGAGGGATACTACCTCTTGAGGAGGTCCTATGAAAGCAAATATCAAAGGCTTCTTTCAGGGTTTAAGATGCCTCAGCCTTCCCAGCCTGGCTCAGTGGAGAGGTGGACATTTTACAATGGAGAGAAATGCTAATAGAAAGTTGCTGTAATTTTTTTACAGGAACAAATAAGGGGTGTGTGAACAGGCCTATCTACACTTTCCTTGATGGAATTTAGGAAGTGTTTAGGTGACTCAGAGCAGTGCTTCACAGCATGGAAAATTCTTGCCTCAGGGAAGACGAATGCTGCACTGATTTTATTTCCTTCAGGCTGCTCCTGTCTCTTTGGGATGTCTCAGGTCTTGAAGTGCAGGATCCTTGGCAGTCTTTCCCCAAGGTGAGCGAATTCACAACAGCCAACTCCTATTCAGGCAACTTTTGATAGAATAGAAGCATAAATTATGTCAGATTGAAAGGGGACCCATAAGGATCATCAAGTCCAACACCCTGCTCCTCGCAGCAAAACGTAAAACTAAACCAAATGGCCCAGAGCATTGTCCAGCCACTCTGAGAACTCTGGCAGGAAAACTGAGCGAAAAATCACCCAGAACAGTTCCAAAGCCCTGAAGGGCATGGCCTCAACATGACTGCCAAACTCTGAATTCCGTCAGAAACCCAACTATCATTTACCTAATTTTATTAACAGGGCTTTCTTGGAGATGGTTACCAAGCATCCCCACCGCTGTTGTTCCAGCACTCAGCGGCAGCAAAGGGCTGTAACACGGGAATGACCAGGAGCTGGCAGAGCGGGTTACTATTTTTGCCTCGGGGGCTCAGTGCACCCAGTCAGCAGCATTGGGAGCTCTCGCTGCCCCGCAGCGCCCAGCGCTGTCCGGCGCTGTCCAGGGTGCTGAAGAGGCGGCACTTCGCCCTCTGCGGTGCCGGGGCCGCTCTGAGCGGCGGGAGGCGATGGCAGCACCGGGGTTGGGAGGGAGGGACCCTGCACCGGGAGAAGGGGGTTGTCCAAAACCTCTGGATGTTTTTGAGAACAAGACGAGAATTCTGGGGTTCTTTTACCCCAGAATGGTCCTTGATTATAACGCAGTGGGGTCAACTGGAAAGCAATTAATCACAGAATCACCTGAGTTGGAAGGGACCCACAAAGATCACCCAAATCCAACTTCTGTCCCTGCACAGGACAACCCCAAAAATCACACCATGTGCCTCAGAGCATTTTACAAGTCCTTCTTGAGCTCTGTCTGGTTTTGTATTGTGACAACCTACCTGGGGAGCCTGTTCCAGTGCCCAAACACCCTCTGTGTGAAAGCCCCTCTCCTAATATCCAAGATAAACCTCCTCTGACACAACTTCAGGCCGTTTCNTGAATGCCAAATCATAAGTGATAAAATGGTAGATAAAATTAAAAGTTGATAAGTGTGAAGGAGGATGCATAGGGAGAAAGAACACTCCAACACACAAAATAATGAGCTCAGCAGACACTGGCATACAGGAAAAATCTAGGAATTACTGCAGAGGGTTCCCTGAACACATCAGCTATATTGTCAGTGTTGGAAAAATTGCAGAGGGCAATAAAAACATAAAAAACATTGTAACAGTTTCGACTGGGGAAGAAATAAAGTAGAACTGGATCCCTTTACCTTAAAAAAAAAAGATAACTGAAGAAAAGACATGAGTAGTAGCAAATAAGGGCAAAAAGACTGGCTATTTGCAGTCTCTCAGTCCATCAAATAAACAGCAAACATAATAGCGACATATAAAATGAAGAAAGGCATTTCACAGAGCAAAACTGAGATGTAAAACTCGAAAGTACAAGATGTTCTGAAAGAAAACAGAACAGATATGTTTAAAAATGTTTAGACAAATCTGCAGAAGGAAAAAAGAAAAGACATTGAGTCCTGGCAAATATGAGGATAGACCTGCTGGCTCCATAGGAAGCTTAACCCCACAGACTGCTGAATTTCAGGAGGTGTTCAGGAGAGTTATTGCTCCTTTTTTCACCTGTCATCAGGGCACCGATGTGACCAGCCTCAGCAGCAGACACCAGGCACCTCATTGGGAGTGGGGGTGGGCCAAATAAGACAAAAGAAGATTCTTAACAGCCTTCAAATACATACAACATAGCAGCAAAGAAGAAAGCAAAAAACTCTTTTCCTTGCACACAAAGTAATGGGTTTGGATGTTAGCAACAGAGACTTCAGAGCAGTTTTCTTAGTCTAACTAACGGGGGGCATAGTTGGTTACTATCTGCACTGTTGAGAGGTGTGGGGCTACCAATGTCAAGGGATGCTGCCAGCGGTCCCAGGGAATGGGTTCAAAAATCCATCAGAAATCCTTTATAACAACTGTCCCAGCTTGGAGAGGGATACTACCTCTTGAGGAGGTCCTATGAAAGCAAATATCAAAGGCTTCTTTCAGGGTTTAAGATGCCTCAGCCTTCCCAGCCTGGCTCAGTGGAGAGGTGGACATTTTACAATGGAGAGAAATGCTAATAGAAAGTTGCTGTAATTTTTTTACAGGAACAAATAAGGGGTGTGTGAACAGGCCTATCTACACTTTCCTTGATGGAATTTAGGAAGTGTTTAGGTGACTCAGAGCAGTGCTTCACAGCATGGAAAATTCTTGCCTCAGGGAAGACGAATGCTGCACTGATTTTATTTCCTTCAGGCTGCTCCTGTCTCTTTGGGATGTCTCAGGTCTTGAAGTGCAGGATCCTTGGCAGTCTTTCCCCAAGGTGAGCGAATTCACAACAGCCAACTCCTATTCAGGCAACTTTTGATAGAATAGAAGCATAAATTATGTCAGATTGAAAGGGGACCCATAAGGATCATCAAGTCCAACACCCTGCTCCTCGCAGCAAAACGTAAAACTAAACCAAATGGCCCAGAGCATTGTCCAGCCACTCTGAGAACTCTGGCAGGAAAACTGAGCGAAAAATCACCCAGAACAGTTCCAAAGCCCTGAAGGGCATGGCCTCAACATGACTGCCAAACTCTGAATTCCGTCAGAAACCCAACTATCATTTACCTAATTTTATTAACAGGGCTTTCTTGGAGATGGTTACCAAGCATCCCCACCGCTGTTGTTCCAGCACTCAGCGGCAGCAAAGGGCTGTAACACGGGAATGACCAGGAGCTGGCAGAGCGGGTTACTATTTTTGCCTCGGGGGCTCAGTGCACCCAGTCAGCAGCATTGGGAGCTCTCGCTGCCCCGCAGCGCCCAGCGCTGTCCGGCGCTGTCCAGGGTGCTGAAGAGGCGGCACTTCGCCCTCTGCGGTGCCGGGGCCGCTCTGAGCGGCGGGAGGCGATGGCAGCATCGGGGTTGGGAGGGAGGGACCCTGCACCGGGAGAAGGGGGTTGTCCAAAACCTCTGGATGTTTTTGAGAACAAGACGAGAATTCTGGGGTTCTTTTACCCCAGAATGGTCCTTGATTATAACGCAGTGGGGTCAACTGGAAAGCAATTAATCACAGAATCACCTGAGTTGGAAGGGACCCACAAAGATCACCCAAATCCAACTTCTGTCCCTGCACAGGACAACCCCAAAAATCACACCATGTGCCTCAGAGCATTTTACAAGTCCTTCTTGAGCTCTGTCTGGTTTTGTATTGTGACAACCTACCTGGGGAGCCTGTTCCAGTGCCCAAACACCCTCTGGGTGAAAGCCCCTCTCCTAATATCCAAGATAAACCTCCTCTGACACAACTTCAGGCCGTTTCCTTGGATCTTGTCACTGGTCACCACAGAGAAGAGATCAGTGCCTGCCCCTCCTCTTCCCCTCACACGGAAGTTGTAACTGCAATGAGCTCTCCCCTCAGTCTCCTCCAGGCTGAACACACCCAGTGACCTCAGCCACTTCTCATACAGCTTCCCCTCTAGACCTTTCATCCTCATGATGGCTCTTTTACTGACCATAATGTGAGGCTGTTCATACAAATGTTGGTGCTTATGGCTTTGAAGTTGCTTTTTGTGGTTTTTTTGTTTGTTTGTTTTGTTTTTGTTTTTTTCTCTTACAATTTCAAAGTCATTGTATAGTCCGACATCACGGGTGAAGACTTTGGTTGCGGGGGCCTTGCAAGAAGAAAAGTTTTGGAGTGAAAGTGAGACTTTGGTTTTGAGGAGATAAGAATGCAGGTGAAAAAATAGGCAAGGAGGCAAAATCCAAAGGTATGATGGTCAGCTAGTTAGAAACCAGAAAAAGTGCCAGGCATTAAACAGAGAAAGCTGCCCCCTCTGCCAGGGGTATCTGACTTTCTGTATTTAGATGGTGTTGTGGTTTATCCCCAGATGGCAACTCAGCACCACCCAGCCACTCCATCACCCCCTCAACAGTGGGATGGAGGAGGGAATCAGAAGGGTAAAAGTAAGAAAACTCCTGGGCTGAGATAAAGACTGTTTAATAGGTAAAGCAAAAGCCTCACATACAAACAAAACAAAATAAGGAATTAATTCACCACTTCCCATGGGCAAGTAGGTGTTCAGCCATCCCCAGGAAGGGAATCCATCCCATGTAATGGTTGTTCGGACAAACACCATCACTCCAAGCATCCCCATTTCCTCCTTCTTCTCCCAGCTTTACATGCTGAGTATGATTCCATACGGTCTGGAATATCCTGTTGGCCCCAGCTCTGACCCCTTCCAAATTCTTGTGCGCCCCCAGCCAACTCACTGCTGGGTTGGTGTAAGGCCTTCTCAGCAGTAACAAAAATATCTCTGTATTATCTGTTTCCTGCACAGATCCAAAACACAGCCCCACAGTAGCTACTGTGAAGAAAATTAACTTCACCTTAGCCAAAACCAGCACAGATGTTGCTTAAAGGTCAGGTTTCAAGTGTTGCAGGATGATGATGATGACGCGATAGCTTTAAGCAAGATGAGACACTGTGTTCCATGCTCAGTGTATATATGTATGGAATAACACAAAGTTCAGCCATGCCAGAGAAGTGGCTGGTACAGCAGCTAAGACAAAACAATGAGACCATACCCCAAATTTGTATTCACCAACTATAAACCAAGATATTTCATTCACAGAGGGTATCCTACTTGTCTTTTGGAGCAAGATTCCTCATGGCTAAAGCAAGAGAGGAGAGCATGGGAATTCAGGCCTCTTCCATGCACTAACATAATTGAAACCTATATTATTTTGCACCTCCTTTACCTCAAATGTGATAAGTAGGTGTTACTTGTCCAGGCACAGGGACTTTGTGAAACTGAATTCCTTATGATGGGTGAAGCATTACTTGTCCTTGCTGGAGCATGGCTACTGGGACTCAGTCATACAACAGCAGTTAGCTGAGATACGCTGATATTACGTGGACTTGCCAACAAAAAATTTGCTCTCTCTATACCGCAATATTTTTCCCATTGCCCTTTTGTTACAGACAATTTAATATGAAGAAAATGAAAATATTGCAACTGCTTTGATCCCAGGAGCAGCAGTGAGCTGAGGTATCCTGGAATTAACTCCTGGCACAGTGCAAGACTGATGTAGAATTCCCACTGTTTGTGCAGGTAATTCATCACTCTGCAGTCCCCAACTGCAATGGGCATTTCAGGCTTATCTTTTTCCTTGATGGTCTTATGAACATTTTCACTTGTGCTTATATCCCTCTCTGAAGTTTAGGCAATTGATATTAGGATTATATTGATTAAATTTTCAGTAGCATCACAGATGACCTAACCCAAATCACATAGGTGGCATTGCCTCCCACAGTGATCTACCCCAAAGGCAATTCACTTTCTTCGGGGAAGAGAGTCTCTGATTCTCATCACTCAGATGTCTAGGAGCTGTCATTGCTGTGCCTAAAAATAATAGAATAGAACCGTGACATAGAAGTTAATCACCATTATGTATAAAGCTCATAGGCAGTGATTATAGGCATCCATAATAAATTTAGGAGGATCACAAAAGATACTGTTTCTAGACAGTGACATTTAATGCTTTATTCTCTGTTCTTAAATTGCACCTATGCATGCAAAATGAAGTGCCAGCATCTCTCTCTGATTTGCAGTTCAGATAGCTCCAAAATGCAGGCTCCCACCACCTCTCTGTATCTTTTGGATCTCTACTGGAATTAGAAATTAGTTTAGTGCTGCAAAAGCACTGATATTTCACACAAGGAGAAAGTCACTGGCAAACTTTTTAAATTGTCTGTAAGGATATGAATGCTTAGTCTACCCTTTAATACAAGGGCACTCACACCAACGATCAGGGAATTCTTTCTGACCCACTCACTGTGTTGCCAGATGAAAAATCATCTGCACCTGGTGAGCTAACATGATGCTTATTCTTCAAAACTCACTGGTCTGTGGAAGTGCACAATGCCCATTGTGTAACAAGGAGAACTGGAAAGCGACCAGCCTGGGTTCTGCCAAGTGTTACAAGTTCACCAATCATTCAGGTAGGACTTTGGGATTTCTGACCACCAGGGACCACCAAAGAGACGCCCAGCACAGAAGAACACATATGTATAGGGGAGGGAAAATACGTCAATGATTTCAGGGAAATGGCTATCACAGATGTAAGTTTATTCTGTGACAATCAATGAATATGTATGTAAAATACAGTATATTAACAAGAGCTTTCCTGTACTCAGCACGGTATTTTGGAGGAGATATTCCCTCATGCCTCCAG
The DNA here is from genome assembly GCA_013399195.1 of Dicrurus megarhynchus. NCBI lineage: Eukaryota > Metazoa > Chordata > Aves > Passeriformes > Dicruridae > Dicrurus > Dicrurus megarhynchus. Next base: position 318,224 of record VXAD01006267.1, on the reverse strand, counting down.
ATGAATAAATAATGCCCGATTCTTAATATTAAGAACCATTGTTGTTAAAGAGTTTCTGTTATTTTTACTGATTTTTGGTTACCGCTAGATAGTTGATGTTCACATCTCCCTCAGACATGTCTTTTTATCCAGTTAATGAAGGAGAGTACTGTGGTGGGATTATAACTTCTTGCTGGGGCTCAGGATCCCCTGTTTTTTGCTGTTGCTGGATTCATCTCTTCCGGTCAGATTTCGAACCAGTGTAAATTTGCTGAGTTTCACAGCAGACAGGCAAGAATTACACTAACTGAGGCCTGTCTCAGGCCTCACAAAAAACCCCTAAAACCCCCATTCTAGTCTGCAAGACAAAAGAAGCTGATTCTCCCTGGAGAGAGCCTGGTGGGAGGTTGAGGGTGCCTTAGGGATGGAACAACCCCATGCACTGTTAGCAGCTAAGCTGGAGAAGCCCTGGGTTGAAAAGCCCTCAAGAAAAGCACAAAGCAGTTGGAGACAGCAGCCTGGAGACAGCCAAGCTTAGAGCAGCCTTCTTACCCCGGGTGTCACAGTGGCCCCCTGCAAACTGGGACAGGAGGAGGGGGCTCACCAGGTCAGGGCACTTCAGAGCAGCCCTCTCAGAGCTCTGCTCCCACTGTTCTTTTTCTGTTCTTTTTTGGCCACAGAGATATGGAGAAGTGACACTCACATCCTCTGCAAAATGGCTTGCTGACAAATGTGTGAGAAGGACCAGTGGGGCCAGAGGCATGGAAACTGGAGGAGAAGTGTGTGCCAGTTGGCTTAAATTCAAACCAACCAGCCACTGTGAATGGAAAACTGGGAGAGAGTGAAAAGGCAAAAGATGGCTTAGTCGTAATAGCTCAAAGGAACATGTTAGACCATCCAGAGCCAAATCAGCAAATTCCCCTATCAAAGACAGACAGCAAACTGCATCCTTGGGTCTTCTGCATCCTGCCCCTTTGGTATCCCCCCATCCAGCACACCAAGCAGAGGCAGATTCTCAGGGGTGAGCAGGCAGGTTGCACAGGCTGATTGCCTAGAAGCACTTCCTAACTGTGGAGAACACTCTCACCTTGTCTCTGCACCATGACCAAGGGCCCCACTTTGGCTCTTAACCTCCCTTCAGGGCTTTACATCTAGGCTATGTCTACATCTTATTGATACTTCCTGACTAGTCTCTTTTGAAAATCACGGATTTTCTTCTCGTCCATGCGGTAGGCACCAGGGATCACAGAATCACAGAATGGCCTGGGTTGGAAGGGACCTTAAAGTTCATCTGGTTCTAATTGCCTGCAGAGACACCATTCACTAGACCAGAGTGCTCAGAGCCCCATCCAGCCTGTCCTTAAACACTTCCAGGGATGGGGCATCCACAGATTATCTGGGCAACCTGTCCAGTGCCTCACTACCCTCACAGTAAAGGATTTCTTCCTAATATCTAGTCTAAACCTGCCCTTTTTAGTTGGAAGCCATTCCCCCTTGTCCTGTCACTACATGCTCTTGTAAATAGCCTCTCTCCATCTTTCTTGTAGACTCCTTCAGGTACCAGAAGGCTGCAATTGGACCACCCCAAGGCTACTCTTTCCCAGGCTGAACAATCCCAATTCTCTCAGCCTTTCTTTATAGGAGAGAAGCTCCATCCCTTTAATCAATCATCCTGGTGTCCCTCCTCCGAAATCACTCAAACAGGCCCATGTCCAACCTGTGCTGAGGACCCCAGAGCTCGATGCACTGCTCAGCCTGGGGTCTCACGTCTGTCCTCATTTCCAGTGTCACAGTGCCATGCCCTGTTGTCCACTGGTTAGGTTTTTCACAGTCACCTGCACATGCCTTCCTTGATTACCCTTTCAACAGGGCAATACTGCCTGTAAACATACAACAGGCCACCTCATGTCCCTTTTTTCTAGCTCCTCTTGTGCTGCTCTGCTTTGCTGAGCTGTCAGCTGTGCTGGTGTGTGTTGGCTTTGTGCTCCCCCATCCTGCTCCTCTCCCTCATTCCAGGCTGTAAGGTTTTTGGGAATACATCACCTACAGCGTTGACAGTCCTTCAGCACAGTGGAGCCCAGGCCTAGGAATGTGATGACACAAGTAACCAGCCCTCTGCCCTTCCTCATAGCCCATTTGGAGCTAAGCTGCTGTACCCAGCTCTTGCTTGGAGGTTTTAGGGCTAAATCTCTTTTCTAATTATAGTACCATATAGAGTAGAATACTTTACTAGAATGAGTAATGACCTGATTTCTATGTGCACTGCTCACAGGGGAAAGGACAAAGCCTGTCCTGCTATGTTCCTGTAGGATATGGTAGGAAGAGTCCTGTCTAATCTTTGGCAAGTCTTACAGAAAACCTGCATTGCTGCAAACTAAGAAAAACAATGAATAATTCATTTCCTTATCCATTTCAGGATTGTTTTCTGCAAAACATCTATTTTAATAATTTATGTGATTTTTAGCTGCACCATGCTGCAGATGCAAGAGTACAGAGGGGAGCCCTACTGTTTTTCTCAGTGTAGCCTAGAGGATTCGTTAGTTCAAAATTTGAGCTCCCATTGGACCAAGTTCCAAGTGAGGAATGAGAGGTGGAAATCAGGGTGGTTAACAAGATTCAAAGTAGAACAATTCTCTGAAAATCACGGTTCCAGAGGAGTCTTTCTGTGATGCCAAAATGGTCATATGTTGATGGTGTCAAGCTTGTTCAGAGCCAGCTGGGGGATAGAGGGAAGTATATTCAGAGTTCTTGTATTTCCGATCTGTATACAGAGTTTTCCTATTTCCCCAACAGCACTTGCCAAAGACATGAACTTAACAGTGATGGAATTGTGCTCCAGCTACTATTTCAGGCTGTAACTGATTCCTACCTCAGTCAGATCCATCCAAGTGGTAGAGCTGTAGATTGTGTTTTCCTTTAGAGCTTGGGCAGGAATAACTACAGTCTACAATACCCCACTAGGGGACAACCCGGCAATGCTGATCACTCCTGTGGAAGGGTCAAAAATCTCTGGTCACATTCTGACAAAAAGGGACAGGTCAGCAAATGACATGTTAAAAACTAACCACAATCCATGAAGGGAGGGATTAAGAAGGAAATGATCCCTCATAATGGAAGGCAATGTGTTCATGATGCTACCAGTGATTCTTTGGGCCAGTAGAGGTGGATCTGGGTTCATTAACCTGAGCATCAGCACTCTGTTCACATACATCCTGTTCCACCTAACAGCACTTACTTCAGCTGGGGGTATGCTGAAAATGCCCTGCTTGCAGCAAAGTGTTTCAGCCTGCTAAGTCATCACCAGACCTCTGTGCCCCACAGGGCACACAGTGGGTACAGGTGCTTTTAAAGGTTGCTCCTTAATTAAAAAAGACAATAAATTAATCTCCTTTACCCTCTACATGACAGTTAAATTTTCAATCGAGCTTCAGTGCTCCTTCAGGAAGCAGCCAGGAGACACAATTGTCCAAAACAAATCATATAGATAAGGTAGACCTTGTTTGCTTCTAAAAACAGTATACAGAAATACCACCAGCACCAGCATTTGAAAAAATACCTTCCAAAAGAGCCAATTAGAACAGCTGCAAAAATATTTCTGCTTGCCTCAAAGAAAAAAAAAAAAGCTACAAGCTGAAAAGTGTCAGGAAGCTGGAGTAGCACTTGCTATCCTCCTCCTGGCTGTCATCAACCCCCCAGGTGCAGATCCTGTTGGCTCTCACAGCCCCAGCTCCACAGACGCTGGCAGAGCACCAAGGTTCAAGAAGACAAGTCAGTGNAAAAAAAAAAAAAGCTACAAGCTGAAAAGTGTCAGGAAGCTGGAGTAGCACTTGCTATCCTCCTCCTGGCTGTCATCAACCCCCCCAGGTGCAGATCCTGTTGGCTCTCACAGCCCCAGCTCCACAGACGCTGGCAGAGCACCAAGGTTCAAGAAGACAAGTCAGTGTCCACCTCTGTTGTTGAAGGAGCCCTGGTAACAATTTAATTACACATTAGCTGGGACAAGAAAATGCTATGGGAAGTGCCTGAATCTGTAACAGAGAAATATAGGCCACCCTTATAAAATTATGCAAACAGAATTAAAGAACTACAATAGTACATAGTCTTTTTTTTTTATCCTGGCTTTAAACAGATCAAGGTAAATATTTCTGCATTTTAACACATTCAACCTCCCAATATTATACTTTCATCAATTATAGTCTCATCTGCTGACCCAAAGCAGTACATATTCTGCATTGCTTCAGCATGCTATCTTGAATTTGATACAAAAAAGTAGCAGCTTAGACTTACAACATGGCTGTGCCTTTCTAAAATGATACCTGGGCTGAGTGGCATTGTCAACGTAAATTATTTACCTGAGAAAAATTACCTGTTAAGAAAGAAGGTGTCCATTTACTTTACAGTCTGGGCAGGAAGCACTTGCTGCCCAGATGCACATGGCCAGGCATGAGCCTGTGGGAGAACTGGCTGGTGAAATGCAACAACCATGAAGCTGTGGAAAGTCTGTCGAAAGATCCAACCTAAACTTTCTCTATACTTAATTAAACCAAATTCTGCACCCTGCAGTGAGTATAAATATTGATTCTTCTTTATTGAAACAACTTTTTATACTTTTTCCCCCCATTTCTTTCATTTTCTCCTCCCTAGGGAAAGCAGCATCCAGCTGCTCACAGGTCAGTTTGGATCTGTACTAAGTGATAGTGTAAATTCTAATTTTTTTACGAAAAGGTTGGGTTTGTGCCATGGTAAGAGGTCATTTCTGGGGAGGAAGGAAGGCAGTGCCAGGCAGACATCCTCCCTCAGAAGTGCCCAGCCAGTTTTAGGCACTCACCAGGGATATTCTCTGCCCTGGGTTTGACGTGGATTTTGGGAACAAGCATGTCACAGGCCAAAGCGGAAGCACAAGGGGGCAGGATGATAAGATTTGGAGGTACCAGCATGCAAGGGCTCCACAGGAGAAAGAATTTCACATTTAGCCTCATTAAATCCATCTTCCTGCAAGACAGGAAAAATCACCCAAACCAGTTAGGATATAGTGATACAATCTGACACAGAGCCAGATGACATTTTCTGATTTTATTTGAAGCTAACACCTTGAGACAAGGCATAACTGAGAGGATCAGAGCAGTAAGGGTAGCAGGCACCTTCCCTCTCTCCCCCGCAACTCCATCAACTCTATTGCAGAGTATTAAAAATAAACCAGTGTAACCTAATAAATTGCAGGAGATATTTAAGTCAGAGTGGGGCAAGGAAAGAAAGTGAGAGCCTAAAATTTGAAACAATGAGAACTGTTCCTAGAAACCTATTTTAGAAGCTTCAAGAGTGACACAAAAAAGTCCTTAAGACCTAATGGCTATAAATAACCACTTTCCAAAATCAATGGTATTAAGTTAAACATGCATAGTTTTTATTCCTTATATTCTCATGCAAAATATGCTAATATTTCCAGTTCCATAATTCCAAATTCATTGAAGAGGACTAATTATCGCAACACCCATAGAATTTTGCTGATTAACTCCACAACAAGTGCAAGTTTCCAGCTGTGTAGAGAATTCCTGACCCCCAGCTTACATTTTAGCAAAGAAATGAGATGGCTTAAACCCAAGGAGTTTCCCAAGAAGTTGAAGTACTCCAATTTCTTTATTTTTTATTTTTTCCTAATAAAGTGATGGCCCAAGCAGTAACTAAAATGATATAAAGCACCTTATCTGAAGAAGCTGCGATCATACTTCAGACTCAGGAATACCACAGAGCTGTTACATCCCATTTTACCCGATCCATTACGCAAAATATTTTTCCTCTGTATTACTGCATATCTCAAAAATAAAACCCACAGTGCTTCAGTTTAGAATGATGTATAATTTATTCATATAATTCACAAGTAGTTGGACACTACTCAATTTAATCTCCATATGCAAGTGATTTACACAAACATATAATACTAAAATTGATTGCTTAGAAGGTAAAAAATACCATGGGTATGAAATGCCATGGTAGATGTTGTTCAGTATACTACACAATCTTAGTGTCAAACACTTTTATTCATCTATGGTTTTAGAAAAAAGGCAGTTTGCCATTTTTAATTTTTCTTTTATAAGTAGTCTGGGAAACACAAGCAGTTTTGTTCTAAACCTTCTAATTAATTATTTCTCCCTGCTCTTAGGAACTGAATTGATAACCAAAGCAACATTTTCAGCAGTTCAAAGAAAAGATACACATTTTTGTTCCCCTGAATTCACCAAGCACCACGTGACCAAATCATGTTGCCTTCTGACGTGTGACACAAAACACTAACCTCTGCATACCCAAAGGAATGTGCAGGAATCTAGACCATGCTTCAGCATGGTGGTGTTGGTAACAACAGCCTGATGTTACAGTTTTTGGCCCCTGCCAGTATCTGGTAGTTGTGAGTGTGTTCACAGTTCACTGTATTAACATCACCAGACCATTTGGTATTCATGCATTTGATTGTAATTCTGCATAAACTCTTCTCGCTGAAACTTGTATCTCATAAGCCTCATTAATTTTGCATTAAGCATATAATGGTTGCATGGAGAAAATTGGACTTTAATGTGTTTGCCTGCATTAGATTAAATTACATTATCTTCTAGATGAGGTCCAAACATATATTTTGCTTGAAATGCAGTAGTTATCTTAAAACATACCGAGAAGTTAAAAAGCTTTCACAATACAAGATCCAGCTACTTATTCCACATATACAAAAACACTGCTAGAGAAATACAATTCAATTGTCAATGCTGAATTATGAGGAAAGTCTAAAAAAATAGAAAAACTCTGATATCTGGACATCAATTCAGAAGGTAACACTGCATAAGGAGGCAATATGAGCACCCATTTAAAACGAAAAATCCCCAACAAGAGAAGCATAAGGGGATCATGTGACAAAAATAGATGAACACTGCGCCAAAAACATGCACACGATTGCCATGGTCATTCAGTATGCTAGTGATGGTCTAACAGTGATCTAAACCAAGAGTGAGACAGTGCTTCCAAATAAAATCAACTGAGTAACTACATATTGATTAAACTTTCTGATGCAGCAAAATGAGGACACAGAGCCATCTCTGGGTTCTGGAGCTGTCTCAAGATTCGCTTGTAAAATTTCTCTCTGACACGATTGAATTCCATTATGTCCAGTGGATCCTCATCAATCCAGAATTTGTGGAATTCATGCATTAAGTAGCCTACAAAATAATAAAAAGGAAGAAGAGATAAATACAGCATGTAAAGATGACATGTAAAATTAGAAAGTAGTCTGGAATTAATAATTAGGATTTGCACAGAGAATCCCAGTCACTGAGATCTGACACCTCATGACACTGTGCAGGAACAAGACTGAACCTATCCTGGACAACCCCAAAATTGGATGAATATTACACACACTGGCAGAATTTCTCACAATAAACACAAGAAGTCACTACTCAACCTGACACATGGATTCACAAACTGAAACATAAAACCAGGGAGTATAAAAACAGGGAAAGATGCTGCAGGTGCTTATTAATCAGTTCCTTGCCTACCCATTGAAAATATGAGAAGTGTTGCTCCCACTGTGCAAAGATGAACAGCAGGCCTCTGCTGTAGAAGGGATGCTCGAATACAGGGGAAAGACCTGTCAAAGCATTATTTTGGCGGGGGAGTTGCAACTCTGCAGAAGGGTGGAGAGTAACACTTGAATGTAGATGCAAGTATCATATGGCAGTTGGATATAAGGGGAAGCAATATTCAGACACTCCTTAAAGCACATTTGCTTTCTTGTTATTATTAAAAAAACCAGGAAGGTCATTTGTTAAGGCACTTAGTGCATTTTTATTATTTGTGTTTCTTCATTTGTTTTACACCTTGGGTTGGTAGTGGCCTCCATCACAGCTAAGAGCTGAATCCAAGCATCCTAAAGACAGGAGAGGGAGACTAGCATTACAGTCTCTGTGTGGTGCCCGCAGATTTTATTCATTTTTTTAAACTATGGGCAGTACAAAAAGCGTTAGCAGAGCACCAATTATGCATTTCCACCCCTTGCCCCACACTCACACCCAGCACTTACAGAACGTCTGCTGGAAGTGAGTGAGCGTTGGTGCTTCGGGAGCAACATTGTAGAAATGGGTCTTCAGAGCCCCACTCACGAGCAGGTTGTATGCAAGGTCTGTTATGTTAATGCCCACGATAGCAAAAGAGTAGCTGTAAGGAAAAGCAGCAACTTTTGTTGAGAGCTCACCTTCTTTCAGCACATTTTAAGAAATACTGATGACCCTGATGTTGCAAATTTTGTGTTACTGAGATGTATTAATTCTCTCCTTTGTGAGTTTCCAAGGTGTGTGTGGGGTGGAAAGCAAGGAAAACATTTATCCTGCATGCTTTGTACAGCATTTCCCTTGAGAAATACATGGCCACAGTAAAAACAGGAGTTTCATCACTGTGCCAGCCATTTCAGTGGAACAGTACTGATTAATTCCTACAAAATAGGAACAAGCACAGACGTCCCTGTGGTCCTGCACTCGCCTCTGAAACAGGGCAAGGACTCCACACGGTGGCCACAGCTGCAGGGTGACCCATCATTTGCTATTTTAAACTGCTGCAGTTCCCACTGGAACTCATTACCCATAGTTAGGAACATCAGGTTTCAACAACATGTCCTATAAAGATATTAATGTGGCTAAAAAGCTTGTGAAAAAGATTCAGCCAAGCCACCTCTAATTTTTTTCTAAAAGAGAACTAGAGACAAAGTCCAGAAAACAGGCAAAAACCTAAATCAGAGCATGCTGGAAACAGAAACATGAAAATGAGACTCATTAAGCAAATTCTGTCCTGCTAAGAGATATCAACAAGTGAAGTATATTTAGGCACAACAAAGCTCAGAAACTGGAAGTTAATTTGTGAGGCTGGTGCATAAAGAACTTGACATTTCTAGCAGTGATTATTTCCCAAGAAAGCACATAAAGACTCACATGGACATTTAGTGACAAAAGTAAACGTTTGGATATTCAGTGATTGGATTTTTTTTCTCAGCTAAAGACAGCTGTCTTCTCCAGACTGTCTTGGGTATTTTTTCAACTACCTCTATCAAGCGAACAAAAATATTTTCTTTTTCTTCAACCTTTTTTTGCATTTCAGGGGGAAAAAAGATAAATAGAAGTCCAGAAGTTAATGAGGCCTAATGGCAATTTTCATGGAAAAATTAAATACGGGCAGTAAAATCTTGTATTACAGATTTTTAGATACATTCAAAAGGAACATCCAGTTCCATACTCATGAATAATGCAGCTATACCAAACCCACTGCTTAAGAAGAAAAAACCCTCACTACTATTTTTTCTTTATTATACTTTCCTAAAAGCAGTTCTGAACCTGGCTTTGACAGAAGGAAGTGAGATTTGATCGTGTTGTGTTCTTAGAAGAATTAAACAGATATTAATCACTGCACTATACATAGCACACAAACTTTCTCCTTGTTACAAAATTTTTGGGTTATGTTTTTCTAAATGTAGCTTGAATTGTTTCTCCTGTAATCTTTGATCAAAACCAAGGTGTGGTCAAGACAGCAGATGTTCATATGCTCACAGAAGTTTCCTTTAAAAAGTAACCAGGAAACACCTTTTTCTCCTCAAATATGCAGCATCATGGTTAGCTGCTTTAATTTGTAGCAAATTAAAAAAGATCTTTAAACTTACCCAATTGCCTTATCAAACTTTTTCTTCTCCCATTCAGCTTTGCTAAGTTGGCTGAGGAAAAAAGAAAATTAAAATCCAGATATCGTGAAGCTTTACTAACTGACAAATATTTTCTTTCAACTTCTCTGGTATTATAACATTGACTGAACATGGTATTTTACCTTCTTTTATATGGCTAGTCCCATTTAACACTGCTTCTGGCTGAAGGGATTGATATAAACAGACTCGAAATGGGTTACAGGTTTAGAGCACTGCCAATAAACCTGTCTCACCATTACAAAATGCACCTATGTCAATGCTCTCAGCAAAAGCCCGTTGTTTTCTAAATTGACCACAAAGATATTCCACTTCAGTTAAGCCTGAGCTGTACAAAAAGTTGAAATTGCATTTAACTAATCCAAGATGGCTTTAGCTTTTTTTTGTTTTCAGAGATATATGTTATACTCATCACTGGAGGCATGATCCACCTGAGGCAGCAAACATGCAAACACTCCTCTGACAGTAAGTTTTTATGACTGGCCAAATTAGAAATCACTCAACAGTCAAAGATAAAGAACAGTGTTTCCTATTATTTGGCACAATAATGCAGTGCTTTTCAAGGACACAGAAAACGCCTCCCTTAAAATAAAATTAGTTAGGGAACAGATTGATTTTAAACTAAATTTCATCTCTTCAATGATTTAAAAGAGCTGTGTGATCCAACCAGTCAGCCAACATCCCACAAACCAGGTTTGAGTCTACTGAAGTGAGCAAGTTTAGCAGAATTCATCGCCCGCATTTATATCCAGCTAAAGGCAGGCACAGAACTGACCCTAACCAGGGTGCTACAACCTTGGCATGGCTCTGGGAGTTTTGCCTTAGTAAAGCAAATCAGAGCTTGCAAGCTTTAGGTCCCACATTATAGACAGCTATGTGTGAAAGCATTGTTCTTACACTATTCTTGAACTTCAACAAGTATATATTACACTAAAAACAATTCCCAGAGCTTCATGTAAATATAGTGCATAAAAATTGTTGTCATTAAGTACTCAAGATGCTAACAGATTCGTACCCATTGTGACCTGAGGGTTACTAGGTGGCATGCATGAGGACAAAATTTCAGCTCCTAAACAGCTTAACGTACAGGAATACACTATTCTTTGCTCCTCCTCTAAAGTCTGAACCACCTTTGTAGGTTGTGGCATAACATCAGTTAGAAAACCCCAGGTAAAGACACGATAATAAAGGTGGCACACATAGGATGTGGGCAAGTGAAACAGTTCAACTGAGATAGAAAATCCATTGATCACGATCCCATCAGAAAACAGCACAGCTGCTAAGCAACCACATCAGGAAGATCACCATGGGCACCACCTGCAGCATCTATCTTCTACTGAATGCTCTGTCAAGGCATAGAAATTGTACATGCTCACACAGCACTCCAGGACTGCCCTTGGTAATCAAACATGCAAACAAAGACCACCAATATGCTCCAAGGGCTTTTTGTCACAGAATTACCATTAGGAACTCAACAACAACAACAAAAACCCTGAGAAGATCAAAGGCTTCAGGATTTATGTGTGAACCAGCTTTATGGATATCTAACATTACTGGCAGAAGAAAAATGTCTTTTAAGGCAACTGATTTCTAACTGGCTGAGAGGCCTCTATCCCCCCAATAATTACAGAGTAAGTCTCTTATTGACAAATTACTCACAACATAGTTTGTGACACTTGAAGATACCCAATCTTTTAACAGTCATGACAATGGAGTAGCCAGATTGGCACCATCGTTACTCAAGATAGACAGGGTATGTGACTATAAGTAAAGGGGCTTTTCAGCTCTGCTAACAAATATTTGGCCTAGACTACTTATGATTATCAAGTCAGCCACTTCAACTACATCAAGCAGGATGGATTTCATTTTTGATACATAAGCATGCTCATATATACCCAGTGTTCCACCCCCAGCTATGTTTGGGTCAACTTTAAAGTAAAGAATATGGATCTCTTGGTGTTGCAACAAAATCTTTAAGTTTATAACACACCAAATTGTAGTCTGATCTTTATTTACATGTAGTGTCTCAGAAAACTTAGAAAAAAGAAAAAAAATACCTTAGTTCCTTCTTAGTGACTTCCCTTTATTATGAAAAAACACAAACAAATTAAAAGAAAGGTAAATAAAAATACAAAAGCACTTGAAAACAGAAGTGATAACATTTAACACTAAATTTAACTATCCAAGATTCAGAATACAAGTTTGCCTCTTGCACTTGATCACCTTTCAGGATCGGTACTTTAAAACAGACAGCATGTGGCAATACCCAAGGATATGCCCAACAAAGAGAAAAAAATCCAGCCCCCCTTCCTCAAACAGAGCCAGCAGAGTGCTCTCTCACGTTATTGTTTCTGGTCTCAAGCATTACCTGTATTTAGGGTGAAGAGAATCAGTGAGAACTTGCTGAGCTATCTCAGTGTCCCATTCAGCAAAATACCTGCAGACATACATGGTTAGGGAGAACTGTTAAAAAAAAACCGCAGCAAAAAAAGCATCTGAAGTCATACTAAGTTGTCCATACACACCTTCTTAAAGGTCAGTGCACGTGTTACACAGTATGAGTAGCACTTGACGTGTTAAACTCATTAAGCTGCCACTCAGACCCCAAAATGAAAGATTAAACAACTGCAAACGACAAGCGCACTCGCATACGAGTTTAGTGAATGTGCATTACCAGAGTTTCCTTTCTACTGACCCTACACAAAATCCGCTGCTTATTACTAGAGCATGTTGGGTGCTGAGCTCGAGAGAAAGCAGTTCAGGATTCTTGATCTGGCAGATTCATTAAGCAAGAAGAGTCATCACAGAAGACTAAGGAATTAAATACATGCTAGGGATTAATTTCAAATGGTAGCTCAAAGCCAGAGTCAAGAGTCCAGATCAACTGAGATTTACTAGAGAACAACATACGGACAGAGGATGATTTATATCCTTCAGTCTATAAAAGCAGAACATATTTCTTTTTCGCCTCAGAAGAAGTTATTCTACCAAATGTTTCTGAATTATGTAACTACATGCAGCAAATACAAGGGCTGGAGAAAATAACAGGCATTAGTCAATTCCCAAATTACAAAGCAGAGCTATGGCATTAACACATGGTGTGCGTGAGTTGGAAGGAAAAAGTGATGTAAACTCACTGCTTAATTTTGAGTTTTGTTAGAAACTGAAGTAGTATTCAGACTACCTAAGTGGGCCATCAGTGACTGCATATAAAGTGTTCTGCTGAAGAACTCAGCATGAAATTCCCAAAGAAAGCAGCTGAGCAGTAACATAACTGCCACCTACATAATTCCAGGGCATTTTGTTTAAGGAGATCTAGATTCTGGTGAAAATACACTTTACAGTTTCCTTCTCGTAGGAAGAGAGTGCTAACTTACTGTGTCACAGAGAAACTAAAAAAGGGGCTTAGCAAGTGGTATTACGGGGTTGAATTAGGAATACTGAAAGAAAAGAGACCACTTTGAGAAGAGCAACCCTCCAAAACTTAGGCTAGCAAATAAATTCTTCCATTTGCTTAATATGAAGTCCCTAGCACTTTTATAAATTATTCCCACAGGTTTGCTAAAATCTGCAAGTAATGCTGCTTTTCATGACTTCAGACATACATAAACCTATCTGCACAGGAACATACTTACACCAAGTTATATAAGCCCAGGAGACCCATTCCTCTAAAGTCTGTTTTAGGATCGTCACCTTGGAAACCAATTTCGCACCATTGCTTCGAAATCCGAGCTTTCAGTGGTGAATTTGGCTTCAAGCATTTCCACAACTAGGAAGATTACAGGTAAAACATAATTAAGTTTCCACACAGTACAGCTTTTTTTTTTTTTCTCTCTTTTTAAACCAAGCTAAGTTCTCATTTAAAATCACTGCATTGCTATCCCAGCAACCCAAACACAAAATCGAATGAAGTTCCTCTGTATGTGTGGGGGGGGGGGGAAATCCCAAGCCACTCTGCAGTACTGGAGATATTTCAGCCCTACAAGGCCCTTCTGACCTTATCACAGCTGCTCTAACATCTCACACAAAGACTTGTTTCGCTCATGCTTTGTGCATTGGAGTGGTGCCTGCCTCCATAAGGACAGAGACAGGAATGGCCTGGAATTTGGTTGTAAATCACTGACAGAGCAGCAGAGCAGCTTTGAGCCCCTGAGGCTCTGCAGCAATCTTTTCTCTGGCATCTTTTGCAAGTTTCTGGAAAGGTTATAAATCAAGAGAGCTGACTTGGCTACCACAGTGTTGAAGAGCAAGTTGGAGAACATTAAAAAAACCATACAAGATAGCATGTGTACCACCATATTTAACTAAGGGAAGAATCATTCATTGATCTCACATAAAGAAATGTCCGAAGTGATTTAACAAGCCAGATCATCAGCTGGAATAAATCCGTTTAACTGCACTGGTCCAGCAACTTTAGTGCCTAAATATCATGTTGCTATGCACCTAAAAGCAGCCTAAATTGACATTTGACAAATACATACCTTATGCACACCTCATGTGCCATATCACAACCTCACCCTTTCTGAAGTGTATTAAGAAATCAGAATTTAGAATTAAGAAAGTGTATTTATCACCAACCATGAGCTGGTGAGTACGGCCTCAAGAAAAGCACACAAAGCCTACCCAAGGGAAAGAGCTGTATGCATATTTCCCAAACAAAAACAGAAATTGTTTTAATTTTAGCAATTCTAAATGCATTTAAAATTAAGTGCCCTAGGAAGGTTAAAACTTTAATGATTTCACTTTTTAATGACTGCATAAAGCATCATTGTTTAAACCAATGTTCATCCATCAACAGCAAATACAGTATTAATCATTAGTCCAATCACATTAAGTTAATCTTTCTTTCATTCATAAAGTGCTCTCCTGGTAAACATGAATAAATGATAGCCATTAGGAACCTGAATTACCCATTGCAGAGATCACTTAGCACAGTATCTAGAAGGAATGAAAACCAACCAGCCACAGTGAGGACTGGAAAATGAATTAAACCCTTGGACATATTTCCATTTGACATTTGCAAAACAGCAAACACCTGCTGTAAACAAGTGCTAATATGTAGGTGAAACTGATACTTTTTTCAAAATTATGAGTTTGAATAATGTTACATAAGCTGCACTGTTTAATCTCTTCTCAGACAAATGCTCAGTTTCTATTCTGCTTTGATGCTCATGCAATTATGTTTTTAAAGCACTAACATGACTACACATCATTGACGACATGATTCTCAGGACCTTGCCCTCACAGGCTAGGTGGCCAGGAAAGACTACACTCAGCTCCTTGGTCCTTCTCACCTATGATCCCATCCTCAGATCCAACTTGCTCCCTGGGCAATGTAGATGCCCAGGGTATTTAGGAATGCTTTCCTGGAGCCAAAGGCCCTCTTTAATCTGCAGTGAGATGCCTGCTATTTTCAGGGACATACACTGTAGGCTTGCACCTGGATCTCTCATCTCCAAGACACAGGCTTCCTCAGTGGGTAAATCTAAAAAAAGTAGTGTGTCCCTTTAGTTAAAACTCACTCTACTCCCATAAATTTGTGCATTTGGCTGCACAGGGGCAGGACATAAACAGGAGGAGTCCATCTGCCCAAGTCTACCGGGCGGTTAGAACACTCCAGGGCAGCTCTGGATTTTGACCACTCCTTGGTGACACTCCCACGTCCCAGCAGTGGGCAAACCTTAAAGGCAGCTTTCCAGACACAAGAAGGAACCTTGATCATTTGAGGCATTTTTAGAAGCAGCTACTTGCATCTGACAGTGCTTGTATAATGTCTAATGCTTGTAAATGCCTACTGGGATTTTTGGAAGACCAAGTAACTATGGTAAAATTTCCAGAAGCACTCACTGTAACTTGTGCAAAGCCTTGCACTGCAAGCTAGAGCGTGGAAGACATGTTCATCATCATGTGGTGTTGTTAAAGTTTTCAATATTTTTGTTTTAAATAATTGAAAAAGAAAAACCCTCACAACCAAACAGGTAGTATGTTTTTATAAGAACTCTGAAAATTCTCTAAGAAGGCATTTTGCTTGTAGCTAATAAGCTCACTATCACTTATTCTATGTTTCTTGGCATTCCTCTGAAGCAACTTGCAATAGCTATGGTTAAAACCAGGATCAGGACCAGGGCTTGGTATTAGACAGTTTTCCAGACCCTTTATTCTTTCCTCAGTTTACTTCCAGTATAAGAACTCTCTAGCTCTTCCTCTGCTTATGGTTTCAAGAAAAAAAAGCTTTTATTATCTGTCCCAGTGCAAGGCTTTCCTGAAAGCATGAAGGAAGTAAAACACATTTGGTAAGGATTTCATAACTCTGCATGTATTACCTAAAGAATCATTTCATTTTGTTTTCATTTGAAAATATATTTGGTAACTATAAACGTGTAAGACATCAACTCCCACTCTTCCATTCGACACAATAAAAAATAGATGTTTGCCATTGGTATACACAGACACCACCCTCAAAATTACAAGAAATCGAAGAAATATTGAAGAAAATTTGTAATTTGGTTAATAGAGAAAAATATCCTTCTTGTGTTGGAGAAAGGTGTACTGAAGTAGGACATAAAGCTATTTTTCCAGAGCTCACTGCAGAAAACAGGTCTGTGCTTTAAGAGCTGCATGTCCAGTGCCTAGATATAGTCCAACCAAGGGAAATTAATTTATCAGCCAGGGAGTGAGCTGCTTGCTTGGCAGGTGTTACACCCAGACCAGATTATAATGCTGTGTAGTCTTCAAACAGGTACACAATGGAGGAAGGTGACAATAGCTCTGGATGTTTCAAAGAGGTTTATGAACCAGGCTTGGGAGCTGACATGAATACAGCATGTCCTCTAAGTACCTCTTCAGCGCCTACCTTCAGGAGCATTTCCTCGTGTTGCGGATTCTCTGAATCGTAAGGCTCTCGGCGCAGCTTCTCCACCTCTGCAATAAGGTTTCTGTACCCCACAATCTGCAGCAGGCATGCCTGAAGAGATACTCCCAACCTGAGGGTGGGAGGAGCAACATATTCCAACTCAGTCGTGTACGGCCATGAAACAGTGCTACCATGTACACACACAATTAATACACATGACTAGTGTTACATCCATGAATTGATAGTCTAACGCTTCAATTGCAATGGGAAAATTTCCAAGAGATCAATATTACATTAAACCAGGCATTGTGAAAGGCACAGTCTCATTTAGTGCCTTCCTTAAATGATAATATTTGGGATTTTTTTAAAACCATGAACAGTGATTTTTCACATTGAAATTCCATAATAACTATACACAGCAGCTTTGAATGCCTATAACAAGCACATTACTGAATCTTTCTCCTCGTTTCAATGACAGCTTCTCAAACAATTTTCTGGGATCAGAGATGTGAACTTGAAAAGGGCCGAGGGGGGAGAGAAAACTCAGCAAAAAGCTAAAATAATAATTTTGCTTCTGTGCCACAAAAGCTAGCATAAAGAATCCAAAACCCTGAAGTAATACAGTTTCAAAGATCTGCCTCCAGGCAGATTTGGCTTTTGTCTCATGTTAAGAAGCATCATAATGGTTGTCTTTTCATTATAATGCAGATTTTTGTGTTTCCTTTTTACATTTCCCAATGCATCATCAAAAAAACCAAACCCAACACACATGAAATAACTACCTTCAAAAACCCCCAATCCAAGCTTTAAAAAACCCACCAGAAAACCCTGCACCAAACAACAGCTTTACATTAAGATTTTATAATACAAAATGCAAGTCATGCAGTGTGCAACTCCCATGCTCATAGAAATATTTGCTTATACGTGGGAATAAGCCCTTTAATATTTAATAGTGTCTAAAATTATTTGAACACCCTAGTATGAATTTGGAGGGTAAGCTAAGTGCACCCTATTCCTCTGTGGAATACAGGCTGCACTGATATTACGTTGCATAGGTTCCCCATCTGTCGTGTTTGATACACTGAAACATTTTGTTTATTCAGTAATACTCTTAAATTTTCTGAATAGAAGAACTTTCACTGCTTATCTTTTGAGGCAAGTCCTGCTTGTCTAAATTGATCTCCTTCTACGGCACGGTGACCTGCCTAGTGGATGAGGTAAAGGATGTGGATGTCATCTACCTGAACTTTACTAAGGCCTTTGACACTGTTTTCCTCCACTGGAGAAGCTGGCTGCTCGTGGCTTGGGGGGTGCACTGTTCACTGGGTAAAATACTGGCTGAATGGCCAAGCCCAGAGGGTGGTGGGGAATGGCCTTACATCCAGCTGGGGGCTGGTCACAAGTGGCGTTCCCCAAGGATCATTTTGGAACCAGTTCTGTTTAATATCTTTATAGATGATCTGGATGAGAGGACCAAGTGCATCTTCAGTCAGTTTGCAGCTGATACCAAGTGGGGCAAGAGTGTTGATCTGCTGGAGGGCAGGAAGGCTCTGCAGAGGGATCTGGACAGGCTGGATCAAAGGGCCAAGGCCAACTGTATGAGATTCAACAAGTCAAAGCACTGGGCCCCTCACTGCAAGGAAGACACTGAGGGGCTGGAGCGTGTCCAGAGAAGGGCAACGGAGCTGGGGAAGGGTCTGGAGCACAAGTCCTGTGAGGAGCAGCTGAGGGAGCTGGGGGTGTTTAGCCTGGAGAAAAGGAGGCTCAGGGGGAACCTTATCACTCTCTACAGCTGCCTGAAAGGAGGGTGTAGCCAGGTGGGGGTCAGTATCTTCTCATAAGTAGCAAATGACAGTACAAGAGGAAATGGCCTTAGGTTGCCCCAGAAAAAGGTTAAATTGGATATTGAGGAGAATTTCTTCACTAAAAGGTTTGTCAAGCCCTGAAACAGGCTGCCCAGGAAAGTAGTAGTCACCATCCCTGGAGGTATTTAAAAGGCGTGTAGATGTGGCACTTAGGGACCTGGATTAGTGATGGATTTGGCAGTGCTGGGTTAACTGTTGGACTTGAGGATTTTAAACCTTTTCTAACCTAAATGATTCCATGGTTAATCTACAGAATCAGAGATGTCAGAATTAGTCAATTTCTCCTGCTGCAATTTTATCCCATTTGAGGCCATAACCCTTTCAGACAGAAGAAGCCGCACAGCATTTTCCATCCTTCGTTGTTTGGGTTTTTTTGGTTTGTTTTTTTGGGTTTGTTTGTTTGTTGGTTTTTTGTTTTTTTGGTTTTTTTTGTTGTTGTTGTTGTTGTTGTTGTTGTTGTTGTTGTTGTTGTTGTTGTTGTTGTTGTTGTTGTTGTTGTTGTTGTTGTTGTTGTTGTTGTTGTTGTTGTTGTTGTTGTTGTTGGGTTGTTTTGGTTTTTTTAACATGCTTCACTCGCTATAACATCCAATTTTACAGAAAGGCTGTTTTTCAGAGAAAGCTGAAAAGCCTGACAGACTATGATTTGCTGCAGAGTATCACTAAATTACAACCATCATGTTTTTAACTTCTCTATAGCCTCAGAATAGTTTAGAGCAGCAAAACAGGCTGTGGCAAAGCTGAAAATTTTATATTAAAAAAAATATGTTTTTAAGATCCGAGGTGCACAACACATTCAAAGTAAACCATTTTTGCACTTTATCTAAAGGCAGTCAAGAGCTCCATGCAATGTTATTTGGGTGAGGGAATGGGGGTCAAATTGGATTCCCCACTTTCATTTTCATTAAGGCTTTGTTCTTCTTGCCAAACACAGGATGTGGGTGAGCTGCTGATGTCCCACACCTCCTCCTTGTCATCCTTGTGCTGGCTGTGGCAGTTCTCACAGCACAGGAGCAACGTACCTGGGCTTGCACCTGCACTGTACTCAGCTCCAGGTGCTCCACCAGATGAAGGCAAGCCCAAAACTGGAGCAGGGGAACTAGATGATCCTTAAGCTCCCTACCAACCCAAGCCTTTCTGTGATTCTATCTCTGCTTCCATAGTTAGTGTAGACTGCACATGTCACCACCAGCTTATTCAACCTACTTGGTCCTACTGCTAAATATACACACTTATCTGAGAGGCATTGATAAAGGAAAATTACTGTGGGCTACCTCCTCCTCTTCAGATCACACAGCCTTCAAGAACAGCCCAATGCAGGCACCCCTGGGATGCTAGTTCAGCTCTGCAAAGATGCCACATTAACAAAAATGACTGCATAGATTTGCAGAAACACATACAGTATGACACATGTCCCCTTGTCCTTACCCCAGGAGATTTCAAGTCTCTGCTATTCAACACAAGGCAGGAGCTTCTAAATGATGATTTGGATGCAGGTTTATTATGTTCAAGAGAAGGCAAGGCATTGGATTTTTCTTAATCATGCCTATAGAAACAGCTGACCTGCTTTTGCTCAAATTTCTCCAGAAAACTTCAGTATAAAATAAATGGCTCACGTGCAAAACTTCAGTGCAGATGTCTAAAATTTAGCAGAAATATGATTAATTTAATATAAGGACCGATTTAGGGGCACAGTGTGTATCTATGTATGTGGCATCATCTTGCACATTTCAGGCCCCCATTCCTCACTGTTTTAAAAATATGTTTTACCAGACTGGAGGGAGTGCAAAGGGGAAAGTGGATGAAAGACTCAAATACAGTAAAATATTGAGTGCAAGGGTTCTAGCCAAAAAACAATTAAGCATTTGTCCTGTGCTAAGCATATGAACACCACCTGGATCAGAAAAAGATAATTCAGGTGATATTTTGTTTGGGTTGTTTGGAATTTTTTTCCCTTTGTGTGGTATTTAAAAAAAAAATATTATTATAGAATCACAGAATGGTTTGGGTTGGAAGGGCCTTAAAGTTCATCTAGTCCTAACCCCGCTGCCATGAGCAGGGACACCTTCCACTAGATCCAGTTGTTCAGAGCCCCACTTAACCTGGCCTTGAGCACTTCTAGGGATGGGGCATCCACAATTCCCTGGGCAACTTGTTTCAGTGCCTCACCATCCTCACTATAAAGAATTTCTTCCTAACATCTAATCTAAACCTACTCTTTCATTTTGAATCAATTCCCTCTTGTCCTGTCACTACAGGCTCTTGTGAAAGTCCCTCTCCAGCTGTCTTGTAGGCTACCTTCATGTACTGGAAGGACGAGATCACTCAAAATGTAACCTAAAGTTCAGGGTCCCGATTTCAAGCAAGGAGGAGTCATTTCCACCTCTGTTCTCTCTCTTTTCTGAAGGACAACATTTCTTCAGAGGCCAAAGGCATGCCATGAGGAGAATCAGAGGGTGATCTCTGAGTCTTACAGAATAATAATTAATTCCTTGTTTTTTCCTGAAATCATTCCATCCAGTTTCCCAACTGAGAAGCTAGTATTTGGATCATCCTGTTTGCTAAACATTGCATTACTGATGTCCACAGGCCAGGCTCTGAGCTGTGCACATTTACATCCTGCAGTTTTTCCTCATATGTCTCCTTCATTAATTTTGCCATCGCTGGTTTTTTTCTCTATTTCAGCTATCAGCATCCTGTGTAACACAAGAGTACCAGTGCTGTGACACCCTCCTCAGATGGCAGCCTCTCAGAAAGGTCTCACATCCACTTGCAGCAGCTGGTCTTTCATCCCTCCCTTTGAAGAGCACGTGGGCAAGGTCAAGAGACACCCCTGGAAAATCTCTGTGCTCACTTCCAGAAAAAAATCATAGGGCTTCTCACCTATGAGAATGAGGGGTTCTCTTTGTTTTGTTTCTCTTATTTTCTTCCCTTCTTTAATGGTTGGGTCACCATTTTTAGAATTCTTGGTAGTGTGGTCACCATCACAACAGTTGTCTCTCACGTTAGAGAGATGCACAGTGTACTCTATTTCCTTTATGATCAGTGAAGACTCATTTTAAGACTACCCAGTTACTGGCCTTTTTACTGGGGGGGAGGGTTGAGAGGGAGATTCCTCTAATGAGACAAAAAAAATCATAATTTTCCAACTTAGCTTTTGGGTTTTGTTGTTGCAGCAAGACCTTGGGACCACCTTACCTGTTGACCACTTAAAAAAAAGCAGCTATGATTTTATGGATGCCCATTTTTAATTATGTATGTCGACTTCAAGCTTGGGAAGAGGAGTGAACCTCAGAGTGATCACCTGGATAATACAGCTCTCAACTTACCTCCTACCGACTCCTGACCTAGGCATCTTGTGCCTTAAGCTAGGAACTGAGAGGTAAGGCAACCACAAAAGTGTTATCACCTACTTTTGAAATACACACTCGTAAATTTAATGGTTGGTTGTCAATCTCGTCTTACAATAATAAATACCAGTTATGTTACATCATTAAAACTCCTGTTTGGATAATTAAAGGCAGTTTTAAAATGCAAACCAGTATATGTTTTTATCAGCTAAAACAGGATGATTTCTTCCCTACTCAAAAGGCCACATACAGCCTTTCTAAGAAGCCATCACTGTCCCTGCCAGGACCCCTGGTTTGGTGGTATTTTATCCCTGGGGAAGTGACCCCCATATCATTGACAATATACTAAGACAGAACCAGCTAGATAAAAAACTCAGGACAAGTCACCATAAAAAATCATTCATTTTTACATTTGTTTTTTTACAGAAAAGCTAAAATTAGAATTTTATGCTGAGAGACAGAATTAATCTTCAAATTGTATGCCACAATAACTATGGAGAACCAGTTCTCCATGGACCCAGGCACAGAGGAAATCAGTAATTCCCACTTGCTCTGTAAGGAAACTATGAACTTACTGTGGATTTATATCTGGATTAATCCTTTTCAGCTCCATGATGTCATCTATCGTTTTTTCAATAGCATCAGGGTGAACATTTACTGATGTTTGCAGCCGCTAAAAAGAGGTTTTAAACACATATTAATTCTTATAGAAGTTATTACTCAACAGAAGTTAACAATGCTAAATTTGATACCTGAAAGCTTCTACATTAAGAGCCCAGAAGACCCAGCTCAACACATGTGCATATCTTTCCAAACTATTCAACCCTACTGACTTGTTTCAGAGCACTTGCCCTGTAAGAACTCGAGTCTCATCGCCCTTGTAGTCAGCTTATTGAATTTCTGTGGTAGCTGTCAGTGAAGATGATCAAAGGCCTCAGTGCAGATCAAGAAGCAGCTTCAGACCATCCCCCTAATTACACCGGAACTGCTAGCCTTCATTTGACATTCCCTCTCCCAACACGTTGCAGTAACACAGCAAAACATTCTTTCCTTTCTTTCACATATAATTGCTATTTGTAGAAATGCCCCTGGAAGTTCAGTATTCAAAAACCAACGAGCCATCTGAAAATTTAAGAGTTTCAACTTTCTTTTGCTTTGTCTCAAAACTACACAATTGCTTAAATGCAAGCTTTTAAATAAGATTCTGCCTTTCTCGTTGTGCTAGAAATACACTTGGAAGTACTATATTGAACTAAGAGCTCCATGACATAATTTTTGCTAATGCTGAGGTAAGCTTTTCAACATCACTGACTCTTGTGACAGAATTTAAAGGCTGAAAGATGCTATTTAACATATACACAAATGCCTTAGAGAAGAACTTAGGTTCTTCTTAGCATAACCACTAGTACAGTAAAATGATGAAGTGAGAGAGGCTTTTCTCCATTAATGTATTTAAAAGGAAAGGAGGGAACAAAGTTGGGAAAGTTGCTTTCCAGACAAAAAACCTGACTTTTTTCTTCTAAGTTTGCAAGTGATTGACTGCAGATTACAGATATTCTAAGACAGGATGAGGAATCAAGCCAAGAACCCTAAATTACAACGCTTCACTCTCATCATCTCCAACACGGCAAAATTTTCCCTTGATTCCATCATTGCCATGGTGGGCCTGTCCCTGGAACACAGGGCACTCTACCCGACTTTGCAAGATGAACTGCTATTGCAGATACAAGACCCTCTTCAGTGGAAAATGGTTTTAATGTAAAATCATATCAAATCTTAAAGTGATTTTTTGGGGTGAGCAAAGAGCAGACTGAACAAAACAACAGCACAGGACACAATAGAAAAGGTGAATAACAAGATCTTTCACTCACCTTACTTTTTGAACCTTTCAGGGATGCCTCTGTAAGGGAACAGTATTTGAAAGCATCATGTCAGACAAGCATGTTTACATTGGATCCATTTAACAACTGATCTCTGGTAACAATGTCATACTATTTCTAGCACATGCAGAAGGTTACAAAGGCATGCAGAACTAAGTATTTTGCAGTTACCTATTTTCATAGTTCTGGCAGCTCCAGGTTTGGTATTGTAACAGATCCTTTGCAATTCACATTGACCTGTTAGTTTCCTGACCACGAATTTCAGGCAGCGCCACAAGCATTTGCAGTAGAAGTACAGGCATACCTGGAGAAATATCCTGGCAAAAGAAGAAGCCTGAAAATAAGAGTCTGGAGCAGATTTCAACATGTTGACCACCCAAACAGAAAATACTTCCTCACCCCAGATTCCCATTGCCTAAGAGCACCTTTAGAGCAAAAGCAGCAAACACACTACAAACATTTATGCCAGTAAATGTTAAATCGTGCTTTTTAGTATTAGCCAAAGAAACAACCCACACAGAAAGCACCACAACTAGAAGCACAGAATAAGTAAACTCTGGAGTTTTCAGAAGAGTACTTACAGAAAACTCTTTGTCCTCTTAACATAAAAGACTGTAGAGTTCCTACCAATGCTTTGAGGAAACAGAGCTACATGAGCAGGCAGTACAGCTCACCCTGATATAAGGGATGCTGAGAATCCAAAGAGACACTACACCCCAGCTTAGTTTTGCCTCAGCAACCATCTGCTCCAAGAAGAGTGGTTGGTTATCCTGACAAACTTGACATCCTGAGAGCATTCGTGTCAGATCCCCAAGAATGAAAATAAAGGCAATCAAAACTTCTCCCCTTTCAAAAGAAAAGGTGCTTAAGAACCTGTCCTGAGGATTGCCAATTCTTCCCAAGATCAGCTGTTACACAGCACTGATGCTGCACAATTTCTCAAAGCATAGAACTGACAGCAAGCCAAGAAAGCCCTTATTTAGCTACTGCAACTAGCTTTGAGCCCCAGCAACAGAAGACAGACTTTGACAAACTGGATGTATTTCAGTGGAGGTGGTAGGGCTGGAGCACAAACCCTGTGGGGAGAGGCTGGGAGAGATGGGCTTGTTCCACCTGAAGCAGAGATAGCTAAGGATCTAACAGCAGCCCCCACTGCCTGTGGGAAGATCTTGAAGGAAACAGAGCTAGGCTCTTGACAGTGCTGCAGGGACAGTAGACAAGGGACAACAGCCCTAAGCTGAAACACAAGAGAATCAGCCTTGTGAAGAGAAGCTTTTTCCCCTCAAGGACAGTCAGGTACTGGCACAGGTTGCCCAGAGAGGCTGTGCAGTCTCCTTCCTCAGTTCTTTGATCCTTGACTGGAAGAAGCCCCAAGCAGCCCAGTCTGGCCTCAGTGCTAAACCTGCTGTGAGAAGAAGGTTGGACTGGAAGCCTGCTAAGGTCCCTCCCAGGCTCAACTGGGATCCTACAAAAGCCTGAAAGAGGCTGTGTACATGAGAAACACTGTTTTAACTTGGTTAGCATTACAGCTGCTACCAAAGCCCACATATTGCTACCCCAGTTACATAACACACCCCAAACCCATATTTTAATGGGAAACAACTTATTTGGAAATATTTTATCTTTCTTCTTTCTATGGCTATGATGGCACAGATCGTGTCACATTACCCAACTATCTGCCAAACTCCTGGTGTGCACGTGGATCCACCCACAGTCCCTGGGTTCAGAAACACATCCCATAAAAGACAAATTGCAAAGAACTAACAGTAGGAACATTGCCATTTGGGCCTGGTCCTTGGCTACAGGTGGTTCTGCTAGAAGAGGGGAATGGAGTATATGACCTCCACGTGTGTCTTCCAATCTCAACCTCTCTGTGATCCTATTCTGTGATTACATTATAGGAGAGCATCAATACAACTTTGATATGCTAGCTTGCCAATAAATATTCACAAATAATTTGGTCCATTATGTTCTAAGCCTGTGTGTATGCACATTCATCATTAGCCAATTATTTTCTGCTGTTGATGCTTTCAAAGGACAGTTATTTCTGAGGAGAATCTATTATCCTTTTCAACAGACTGCAGTGACTATTTCAAAATACTGAATTCCAGATACTCAAATCAGTTATAAATATGTATATGTATGTATGTAAAGCTTGAAGAGCTCCACCACTTCCTAAAAACTTCCTGAAGGGCATGGTGTAGAAGGATGTTCAAGGAAGGGAAGATGAATTAACACGTGTTAATGTCCACAGAGGAGTTTAATCTGCTTTATGTTAGCTTCAGCTTAATCATCTTTGAAGGGGGATTAAGCTATGGGAACTAAAGACATTTTATGTCTAAATGGAAAGCATCCACACAAGTATTTAAAATGCTTTAAAAGCATTCACTTTATCTTCAGACTTTTAGTTAATTCACTTAGTACTCCCAAATGCCTGCATGCAAGCAAACCTCCTCGGTTTTATGCAACTGGAAGCCTCTATTTTAGATGTAAGTTGACACCTGAAGAATGAGGAATCAGTCCCATGATGGAATCAAATTTTAGACAAAAAAAGAAGTTTCAGGTGCTGACCCAGTATTTGGGTACCCCCTCATTCCTGACTCAAGATCAGGTCTGTTCAAGTGCCAGAACACACTACTGTGAGGAGCTAACTTGTGCTTCACAGCAGGTTATCACCTTCAGTATTAAGAACAACACTAAGTACCAGGAGGCAAGGCCATCATCAGGCAAGCAGCCATTCCTTAAGTTTCCAACAGTCAGAAACAGAATAACAGAATCAACACAGAATGATTTGGGCTGGAAGGGACCTTAAAGATCATCTTGTTCCAAACCCCCCTGCCATGGGCAGGGACACCTTCCACCAGACCAGGTTTGCTCAAAACCCCATCCAACTGCCCTTGGGATATAAGTATGTCAAAGAATCAATCTCAGATAAAGTCAAACAATACCTTCAACTGCAGCCTTTAATAGTGGCTTGGAAAACCCCATAGGCTAACACTGGGCATTTTGGTTTTCCAGTAGACATCTGGTATCAACCTTCACAGATTTGAGTAGTGCCGCCTCTGTGAAGAATTCAAATATAACCTATAGCCATCCCTTAGTTTCCTCAGCACAACTCAGCTCTGTAGTCAGGCTAAAGGCACAGGAAAACACCAAACTGGAAGGTGGAGTACGGAAAAACAAAGTCTTGAGTTTTCATCATATATTTGTAGTAGAAATTAGAGTTGCTTTCTTTCACTCTGCTTTGTTTCCAAACGTTAGCTCTCTTTTAAAGCAAAAAAATACAGAGAGCTCATTTATATGGAAGATGAGAGGAAAGACTCACTTAATTTCATGTTAACAGTCCATGTAAGATTTCCTTCTATTGAGCAAGATAGCTCCGGTAAAAACCACATGTCCTTTAAGAAAGTTCATGCCTACACTTAGTTGCCTCCAATGCTGAAACAGGACAACCCATTTCATTAAAAAATGTTTTGATTACTATTTTGTGGATAACTGAATACTGTGTGTTGTGGATAAGTTTTGGGGGCTTAGAGGAGGGAAGGTATCAGGTGCATCTGAATTACATATTTTTGCCTTAGGCTCAATGACAGATTTGCAAATCGAAGGGAAAACTCCAAGTGGGATAGAGCTGTGACCACATAATTGCAACCACTTTCTCCACTAAAGTTCTGCTTTGGCTGTGGTTTGCACAAAGATTATTAATTAGGCTACTGAAAACATGACACTACAGCACCCAAACACTACTTCTGTGATTCACTAAAATATGCAATTCACTAAAATAGCAGCTATTACTAATAAACCAAACACACACTAATTTTGACTAGGTAGCTTATAGAAGAAGCCTTTGTGGGTACCTTCAGTTTTCTACTACTCATCCATCTCAAGCTTACAATTGTTGAAACCTTCCATTTGTAACATGAAAGACATAAAAAGTATCACAAGCTGTTTATAAAAGGAAATTCTTGCTTGCAGAAATCCTGTAATAAAAGCACAGCAGTGATTATGCAAGACAAGTTTTATGCAAGCCCCTACACACTTTAAAACAAAACACAGCATATCATGAATGGGAACACCCCAAAAGCACAGCGTGAAACATGTTTGACTGTGGCACAGCAGCACTACTTTCTGGTTTGTTTTAGAGCTAAATTCCAAACCTTCTCTCCACTTAGCCTCCTCTGTGTCTTTTTTTCTTTGGTTTGTTATTCTTATTTGTTTGTTCTGTGGGCTTTTTCCCCAACTGTTTGCCTGTACAGGTTTCTCAGCACAGAAAATAGTTTATGTTGTCATGTACAGCATTATTTCAGATCCTGAGGTGAGGTCTAAGAACAGAAGTATTACAGGAATGAAGGCGTTCCTCAGAGACTCACACTCTACTCTTTTCTATTTCAATCCAAGTTCCTTCTCCTCCTGGATTCCAAGCAGCTGTAAAGAGCTGCATATTTGTGTTTATACATGCATTAAAACAGTTCATATGAACATTTATTCAAGTAAAACAAAGAAAAAACTGCATAGTAAGATGTCAAACCAACATTTTGTTCCCTTGCCAAGGATGCTGTATGACAAAACCAATCAAGCAAACAATCTTTATCAGCAATAATGGGGATTCTGGAGAGCTCTCTTCCATGACGAAGAGAACAAAGAAAGGGGTTTCTACAATTGCTCAGATCCTTGCAAGACACAGAGCAATTTAGAGCCAAAATCAGCACAAAGTAAGAGTACTGCTGCAGCAGTGACTACTTCTATTTTCCACAGCATGTACTGCTCTGCCTGAGGAAAGAAAGCATGTGGCAGCAACCAGCAGAGAGCTCTGAGCACACTGTTTCACACCCCAACACTGCAAAGGGAAGGACCTGAGTGGTTTTCAACAAGGGATTTCCAGGTTTGCCCCAGACTAGCCCAGCTGATGCTGGGACAGTGTGATGGAAATGGCACATGAGATGGCTATTAGAATTTACATCTCTCTCCAATGACAGTACAACATCACATTTTCACGAAAACTGGCTTTTTATTTCAAGGTGACTGGCCCTAGACAGCCTTCTCCATGATAAACTGTCAGAAGCAAAATTGAGTAAAACTTTCCAAAGTTGCCCAGAATTTCTGTGAAGCTCTTTCCTGTGTGATCCGTTCACCTAAATAGCAAGGTATATGTATAATGCAACATGAAGTACTTCCTGAAGGGATGTTGAGACTAATTACTGTGCAACATTTTTGAAACTAATAAAATAAAAGGTGCTTATTCCCTCCCTCAGTAATTTCAGAACTTTAGTATTTTCAGAGCTAGTAACAAACATAGGTACTCTGGATAAAATAAAAATTTCAACTAGATACTCAGTGGTAGTTACTGGACTTAAAACTGGGGGGAAAGCAAGCAAACCCCTAAAACAAAAAAACCCAAACCAAAAAGCCACCCCTACCAGAAAAACCCCAAACCCAAAACAAACCTAAAACCAACCCCAAACCAAAACAAAAAAACCCACACCCCCAAAGCCCCTAGTTTAAAAGAATGAAACAAAAGTCACAAGTCACTGAGCATACTTACACATAATTTTCTTTCCTTTGTGTCCTGTTTTAGGTCCTATGTATACTAAAGATTCTTATTTTTCCTGAAGGACATACTAATCTCAGAAAAGAGTACAGTACACATCAGTATTTCCTTTCTGAGAATTCTAATTACAGTTTGAGAAATCAAGGACACTCTAGTCATGGGTGATAAGTTGCCCAAAGGGGTGAGTAAGCAAGTGACACAACCCTGTTAGGGGCTCATTAACTTGACTATCTTTGGTTTATGTCCATAATTTACAGTGGGTATACAAGGTCAACCAAGAAGTGAGGTATCAATCACCATTTCTGCCATAGTCAGACCTGCTCTTACCGCCTTTAAAACACAAGAAATTGCTTTCATTCTGTGCCTCGGCAGACTTGACAGCTGAAACCCACCTTATCTCCCCATTTAGACATGGGAGCAACTCACCGTGGCAACTAGGGAAGACATAAGAATAGTTTTTAACAGCAGCTTTCCACACAGTCACTGCTCTTGCTGTTTGCTGATTTGATTTTCATTTTATCTGGTATGACTCCAGTACACGTAAAATCTGCTGGTGCTTACAGTCTGCTTTGCAGTAGATCAAGAGAAGATGTCAAATTTCTAGGATTTACCAAAGAAAAACTAAGTGTCTACTACAGTTGATTCTTCAATTTATTATTTCAGATGTTTAAGATAAATTACAGTCAAAGTGGAAGTGTTGCTGACAGACTCCTCAGAATCCCTTTACAACAAAAAGAGAAAGCCCTGAAAGATTAGGTATTTAACTGAGAAACAGCTTTGTTTTTTCATAAGTAATATTTCAGATGTCAGAAATAATTCATATCAGAGCAAGCTGAAAAAGAAAAGAAACCCAAACCAGCTATTTTCATTTGGACATCACCACCTTGAATTGGAAATATGAGCCTAAGAGGCTAAATTTAGGGATTTAGAGTTACTCCAACTACTAGACTGTTTAACAGACAGACTCTTTCTCCAACCAAGTTGG
The DNA here is from genome assembly GCA_013399195.1 of Dicrurus megarhynchus. Classification (NCBI taxonomy): domain Eukaryota; kingdom Metazoa; phylum Chordata; class Aves; order Passeriformes; family Dicruridae; genus Dicrurus; species Dicrurus megarhynchus. Next base: position 288,046 of record VXAD01006267.1, on the reverse strand, counting down.
GTGGGAGTGCTGATCTGTTAGAGGCAGGAAGGCTCTGCAGAGGGATCTGGACAGGCTGGATCAAAGGGCCAAGGCCAATTGTGTGAGGTTCAACAAGGCCAAGTGCTGGGTCCTGCACTGGGGTCACAACAACCCCAGGCAGCGCTACGGGCTGGGGGCAGTGTCTGGGAAGCTGCCTGGTGGAAAAGGACCTGGGGGTGCTGGTCAACAGCAGCTGAACATGAGTGAGCCGTGCCCAGGTGGCCAAGAAGGCCAATGGCATCCTGGCCTGGATCAGCAATGGTGTGGCCAGCAGGACCAGGGCAGTGACCGTCCCCCTGTACTGGGCACTGCTGAGGCCACAGCTCCAATCCTGTGTTCAGTTCTGGGCCCCTCACTGCAAGGAAGACACTGAGGGGCTGGAGCGTGTCCAGAGAAGGGCAGCGGAGCTGGGGAAGGGTCTGGAGCACAAGTCCTGTGAGGAGCAGCTGAGGGAGCTGGGGGTGTTTAGCCTGGAGAAAAGGAGGCTCAGGGGGAACCTTATCACTCTCTACAGCTGCCTGAAAGGAGGGTGTTGCCAGGTCAGGGTCATTCTCTTCTCCCAAGACAAGAGAAAAGAGCTTCATGTTGTGCCAGGAAAGGTTTAGATTGAAAATTATTTACAATTTCTTCACAAAAAGAACTGTCAAGCATTGGAACAGGCTGCCCAGGGAGGTGGTGAAATTGCCAACCCTGGAGATATTTAAAGGAAACATAGATGTGGCATTCAGGTGACATGGTTTAGTGGTAGACTTGACTGTGCTGAGTTAATGGTTGGATTGAATGATCTTAAAAGCCTTTTCCAACCTAAGGAATTCTATGATTCTAAAGAAATGGAACAGGTTTTTCAGGTAGGCTGCAGAATCTCCATCCTTGGAGGTGCTCAAAATGCGTCTGGATGCAGTCCTGAGCAACCTGCTATAGCTGACCATGCTTTGAGCAATGGGATAGGACTTGATGATTTCCAGAGCTGTCTCTCAACCTCACTAAACACTTACAACAAGCTGGATTTGAAATCCACTCTTCAAAGTTCTCCTTGGGTCTCCAGGTGAATATCTGCTGCATGAAGTTGCTACAGGTAAAGTACTGTCACTATTTAGAAAGCAAAGTCAAGGTTATCATAACTTCAGAGATGAAAGCCCTGCTCCTCTCACCATCTGTTTTATGGCATTTTCCATGTTGCAATCAACAAAATAACTTGCAGTTTATGCAGACTTAACTCATTGGTTTTAAACACAGAGATAACCTATGCCATCAGCATCAGCTATTCTGGTGTCTGTTCCACATTGTGCAACAAGGAAAACACTGTGCCATTGAGCAGTCCCTGCCATCAGAATTCCACATTTCAGCCCTGCTTTTGATCTTAAAAACAGTTAAGGATGATTTAAGCTCCCAGGTGGTGCTGCTATTGGTAACAGACAAACATGTGAACACAACACACATTAACTTGTTTATTTTCCAACTGATTTCCAAGCTGGAAGGCTTAATATCCTTGTCTTGCACATATATGTCCCTGCAGTTCAGACTTCACTGCCTTACTCCCCATCACAAAAACCTGCAACTGCAGGTTGCAACACATAGACCAGAACTCATTATCCCCAGTAAGTGCATTTCTTGGAGGATTTTTGCTTCTTAATCTCTCTGGTTTTCTTCTATATTTACAAAATATGGGGAGGATAGTACTCTTAAAAGTTCATGTCAAAGGATTAACATAATATAGGAAAATCCAGATGCTTGTAAGCAAACAGAAGTAGCTTTCCTATTTCAACACAGTGTTCATATTTTTGGTGCTCTGTACTCTCCTCCCCCCCATCCCTTAACCCAATGTTCCGTTCAGCATTTGGAATACTGGACCTTACATAACAAAGTCTTAGACTGTCCTGTTTAGATAAGCAACTGTTTTTCACAAGATCCACCTTGACTATTTAAGAGAATCTAGCAGCAGCAAGACTTTTCAAATCTTTTAGGATTCACTGACTTCAGGAATAACAGGAAGAGAAGTAGAAGGTAGTTTCTCCATGATAGCCTCAGGAGCCCACATATTCAAAATAGCACTCTTTCTCCATCATGGAAAAATCATCAAGGGGCCAGGAGAGCTAAAGGTGAGCAGAACAAGTAGTTTAACAGGAAGGGAGTTGGCAGCTTAAAAGTTGTCAGCAATTCAGCTTCTCCATCAGGAGGGAACAAAATTACTTTATGCTCAGAAGATACCAGACCATTATGGGGGCAAGCTGTAACACCCTCTGTGATCCCAGCCAGAGGCTCCCACCCCTGTCACAGGACGGTGGAATCAACTTTATGAAGGACTCATGAACCAAATCCCATATGGCATCAATTTGTGACCTTGGGTCAAGCTGCTGAACAAGTACAGAGAAAAAAGGTAAAAATTATAGAGGCAGGACAGTTGAGAAGGAAATAATTAGCAGGATTCCAGAAGAAAGGCTCTGACATGAGATTACAAAATTGTAAAGGGAAAAAGCAGTGAAGGGATGTTAGTCAGGCTATTTGTGAAATTTCAGGTCACTGGACCAGCCTCAGTGGAATTGGTGGCAGACTTGGGACTACCCAGGACCTGGGGCACAGAGCTGCAGGGGTCAATTCTTTCCCTCCTGCCTGGTGCCTATGAGGTGGTGAGCACACTAATGTTTAAATTAAGGCTCAATTCAACCTTGAGTATGTTTTGTGGATGTTAGCAAACAAATAGTTGCTTTATACTTTTGGTCTGCCTATGTCCTGCTTACAGAGTCCTTTTGCAGCTGGTTCAAGATACCTGAGGAAGTTGGCCCAAACACTCCACAGAAATGCTTAAGCCATGTCTGTCTTGGCAGCAAAATCATTATAGATGATCAGCCTAGAGGTAAAGATGCTGATATCCATAGTGTGTAAGATTCTTTCCTACAAGCAATCTAAAAAGGGAGAAAAATATAGTGACAGATGCTCTATACAGAAGCATATGTTTCAGTCCTCTTGAAAAGGTTCCTCCCATACAGACAGAATATGATTTCTTTGGTTTATACACAAATCAAGCTCTTGATCTGTACTAGTTTTGAGAAGTGTTCAAATCCCTCCACTAACTACAGAACAAATACAACATGGGCTTTCTGCACCTACATCTGTTGTCTGCAAGTCCCCCATTCTATCCCTGGTTTATAGGGAAACAACTGCAAGCCATATGTAGGAGCAAGTAATTAACATTTCTCCTGCAAATTGAACATGATCAATTTCAAAAACACTTGCACATCTTCAGCAAGCTTCTCTGCTTTCACAAACAACACTCCAAAATTCCAGACAATGGACAAAAGCAGGAAGGAAAAACCCAACATTTTACAAGCTCTGATCTATATTACTATTTCTTCTATTTTCCCCTGACATATCAGGCATTCCTGATTTGATACATCACTGCTCCAATCCCACAAGACAGTTCCTACATTCTTTGCTTCTATAAACAACTGCAAAGGAAAATTTAAATTAAAATAGCTTTAATTAAATAGTGAAATCTAGGTGAACAGAAAGCAGCTTAGTATAAACTAGTTTACACTTTCTGTAATACTTGTAACAGCAAAACCACTTAGCCCACTGCAGCATAAAAGTAATTAGGATAATTCAACACTTTTGAGAAAATACAGAGCAGTTACCTCAGGAAGTGTTTCATGGTGATGGTTTGGTTTGTGTTGCTAGAGCCGTAATATATCGATCACTGATGACCTCTTCTTCACAGGTGATACTAGTGCTGTAGAAATAGAATTGAAACTTATTTACTGATAGAAAAAAAAAAAGGGATACTTCAGTTTTTAAAAATTTCTCTTGAAACAAACATCTATGGAAATACAAGGGAAATATGTTAAGAAAAAATCTCATGTCAATAAAAACAAAATGAAAAATCATAAGGTATTCACACTTCAGCCTGAGCACATACTTTGACCAGACTATACTACCTGTGTCTTTTTTCAGAGAAGTAAAAAACTTGAATGAGAATACAGAAGTAAGTGAGAAGGCTTGAGGAAGTATCTAGACATTTTCAAACACTTGTGTTCTTTGAACACCCATCTGGTTCACAGCAGCTCCCAAGCGGCAGCTTCAAGAGACAATCAGTTCACTCTGCTGTTAGAAGTCCTCTTTTCACCATAATTTGCATGCAACATACCACAGAATAATAAAATATGCAGAGTTGGAAGAGACCTACAAGGATCATCGGGTCTAACTCCAGGCCCTGTGCAGGACACCCCAAGAGTCACACCATGTGCCTGAGAGTATTGCCCAAACACTTCTTGAATTCAGAGTTCTTAAAATACAGTTGACCAGGATGCCCATTGGTTCTGTGATCTACTGTCCTACAGTTAATGTTCATTAGGATGACCAGATAGTTCCAGCACAGGAGAACAGGAAGAATTAATGAAGAAATTTCATAAATATAACCCTGCCTGTGTACTGTAGACTCTCCCCAGTCACCACCTCTCTACTTTAAGTTTCTAAAATTAAGTATTCACATACAAGTGATATTTGACTTAAAGATGCAGACTCTTCAAATTACTGTACTTCATGTCCAGTAAAAGGCAGTAAAACATTTGTACTTGCTGCCAGAAAGTGGGACACTGCTACACATATCCGCTATTGGGACAACTTAATCCAACACTTAAAGGGAACAAGACCATGCTTTCAAGCTCTGTACTAGTACAAACCACACACAAAGGCCTGAATGAAAGTTCTGTTGTTAAGAAATCATTTAAGAGGCCATTTTTCCTTAGCACTGCATGCTGAAAAGTGCTGAAGGCCTTAAGAAAGCTGACCTCTTTTGTCACATGTTTATAAATCTAGAGAACCTCAAACCTATTTTCTTCCGCGGGACGTATCAGCACTGATAGGATAAAAATCTTCTTGCCCTACCATGTTCTCACATTCTTTCCTCTTTGTAACTTGCAAGTTTTATATTGTGCTATTGCCTGCTGACAGGAACAGAACAAGCATTTAAGTTCAGAAAAACACAGCTATCTTGTTGGATTACATCATATACAGCTTGCTAAAAATATATAATCCCTGAACTGTGAAAGCTTCCTTCATTTATATTGTTTTTGACTGGCTGAATCATGTTGCTGTCCCCTGAATACAGCTGTAATTGGTGCTGGCTGCAGTGACACCTGCTTGCAAGGGCAGAGAGATGCTAACTCTGGTTCATTAATGAACACAAGAGGCAGGCTCCAAACACTTCCTGCTACAGCTTTTGATAGGTCTTCTATGGCAGCGAACACAGGAGATAGGCAAAAACTGGAGGGGATGTAACCTGCTCCCCTTCTCCAGTCTAATAATTTGCTGTTTAAAGGATACAGTTTGTGAAAGATTCTCACAGCTGAGTCTCAGTGTTTTAACATCAACTTGAACAAAGGAAGCTCCACCACAAAATTTGACCCATAAGGGCATCAGTGTAAGGAACACACCAGAAGTGCCAGAAGCTGTCAAATCAACCCCCTCTAAAAATGCTAGCCTCAGCCTCTGAGGTCAGCTCCTCCTTGATTCTGATCAAGGTCCGTGCTGAAAATTATGCTGCTTTGTTATTACTGCTTTAAAGGGAAGAGAAGTTCCACTTGCCCCAACTCCAGAAATGGCTCATACAAGCATGGCATGGTAGGAGCTTCAAGATACTATCTCTTCAAGAATAGTTACCAGCTACAGACAATTATAAATTATAAATTTGTTTTGAATGCTCATTAAAAATTAGAGCATCTCTGTAGCTCTTCAGAGACCCTTGTCTTCTATGCAGAAAGCTAAACTCAAAGGAAGGTAGTTGATTGAAAAAAAAAAAGAAAAACAAAGTGACACAACAAGCATGACAAGTGGTTAAAAGCACCTATTTTGGATCTCTTCAAAAGCCCACACTTGAAATTACAAGAATAAATTTTCCTTGCTCTCTCCTTCCTAATTAAAATGTATGTGGGGAAGTCTACAGAAAGAAAGAAAGCTTCTTACAGCTGAAGACCTGATGCCATAGAAGTCAATATCAAAGACCTTCAGCTTGGAGAGAAAGAGTTCACCCTGCAAATTCAACAGCCAGCTCTCTACAGTACAGTCCCAGCTAATAACTGGGTCCATAGGAAGTCCATGGCCTCAAAAGCAGTTTCCTCCGTGGGGGCACAAAGCAATCAACTTCCACCTGACTCTATTAACAAGAGGACTTCAAGATCTAGCAGCAAGACTTCCAGCTCAAACAAAAGTACAGGGTATCGATGCTGCTGTCTTGGTTCATAAGGTAAAAAGTTTAATTTTTCTGTGTGGCACACAACCTTTCTAAATGCTGTAATCTGCTAAGTACAGGGATAGAAAGCAACACCATGCTCTGCAGTTCATGCAACAATTCACTTCTGTGAACACACACATACACATGGCATTGAGCTATTTACATCCAGGCTAGACTGAGAAGCTGAATCAGAAGGTGAGAATGTACAGTCCTCTTTAAACAAGTAGGACTGGAGGGCAGCATTCTCTATTTCCATATACCTCCATAAGTGATCCTCTAGTGGAGTTCAGGAAAGATTTTCTGTGAAGAAAATGGTATTTAAACTCTTTAAAAAGATTGTTACCACAATTTACAGCTAAGTTCAACTATTCATAAACCTGTAAAGCCAGAAGACCTAATTTCTGCCAATCTCTTTTTATCTCAAGATGTAATAGATTTCTCATAGGTAAAACTTTACTTCCAGTGAGGTTGTTATAGCATCTCAGTGAACAGCAAGAATAGCTCTAGCTTAGGATGGTATGTTCTATCAGCAATTCAGAATTTACCCAAAAACTCATTTGCCATGAGGTGTGCCTAGAAAAAACCCAACCCAAACCAAAAAGCCACACATTCATATTTATTCAGGGAGAAGGACTTGTCTTCCAGCCTCCTGTTTTCTTTAGGAACAACCTTCCTCAGCAAGTTGGATGTCTGCAGATCAGGAAGGCTTTCAAGGTCCACTTGTAGGAAAGAAAGACATATGAGAAAAAGATTCTCATCAACAAGCGATAACCTTGTTAATAAATGTTTATGAGTTTGTTGAAAGAAAGGGCACAACAATTACACAATTCAGTTGAGAAGTTGACAGCAGTTATGGATTTGCAGAGACTGAAATACAAAATTCTGAAGATTCAACAGCAGGACACCCAGAGACAGCAGGTGCTGGGGAGCAGGCAGTTGGCCACAGCATCCACCCACTGCTCAGAGCCTGAGTTTGTGCTTTTACATGGTTTTACTCACATGAACTCGTAGCTGTGGGGTTTTTTACGGCTTAAGAAAATGTCCCAGCTTCATGCTATACACACAATTTCTCACTAAGGAACCCTCAAGATAATTCTCTTCTTCTGTGGTCAGTTTTTCAGCCTTTCCTGATTTTAAGTCATGCAGCTGAAATAAGTCTAAAGACAAGTAGATTTGACTTCATTAGCAGTCTTCCATTAACTTCCTAGAAGTAGCTTGAACCTACAACTACAGAAAGCCTCTAGACTCAATGTTTGAAGTTTGCTCTTTGACAGGAAGAGACTCACTCATGTTCTAAGGCTCTATATTGAGAATGATGGGGTGAGGATCAAGTTTGGATTTCCCATACACTCAAGTTCTCAGCTTGCAGGATTTTATCCCATACCACATCACTTCCACAAAGCAGCTTCCTACTCCCTCCAACAACACACCCACGTACCAATCCATTGCCAATTGTTTCATCCACTTCATTTTAAACTAGATAGCAGTTTCCCCTCCTAAAACTAACCACAGCTTTTCTTGGAAGAGAAGTAGTACTACTATAATCACATAGAACAGCAAAAGACCTCTTGCAAGATCTGTCTGAAAATATAAATGAAGCTTTCCTTAAATAAACATCATCTATTTGAATTTCTTGTGACTCTACAATCTTTTTAGCAGTATAGCAAGACATGCATCAATCTGAAAGGTTAACAGTTGCTGGAGGCTTAAAGAAATCAAGAGTAAGCCTTAAACGTCATCTCTTTATCTAAAGCTGGGGGTTTGCTTTGTTTGTCTTCAATAAAACTGCAGATACAGCTGCGGGGAAAAGTTGTGTTATTTAATATAAATCACCATACTTTCAGAGTAAAATATAAACCCAAGGTAGTTTCCTTCACAATTTTTGTTTTGCAAACTAATGGGTATTTGCAATCTGGTATATTGCAAACACTTTTAAATGTATATTCCAATTATAAAGGAAGATTAGGTGTGCTGAAGAAAAGAAATAAATCAGAAACATTAATGTGAGCAGGCTGGATATAATACTGGATTAATATAATATAATATAATATAATATAATATAATATAATATAATACAATATAATATAATATACTTTGTTTATGTGGATCACTAGATTACCGAAAAAAAAACCCCAAACCAAGTAAATTATTTTTAAGTTTAGTTGTTGCAGTTTTTAAGTACTTTCTTCTGAATGCCAACACCGTGATATTGATTTCAGGTTGCCACTTTTCTTTCCAGTGCTGTCCTGGGTTGGCATCTACTCCTCATTCACCTCAAAAGCCTACATTTATTTATTTCTGAGGGACAATAGGCTTGAGCCTTATGTCACTGAAAGTGTTTTGCTACTGTATATTCCTTTTTCTTTTGCTGATGGGAATGTTAGTGCTTCTGTGTCTTGAACACCAATCTGCGATAACTAGAATTGGAAAGGGGAAGAATAGCTGATACACATTATGAAATGTCCCTTGACGTCCTGGAGGATAGCAAGCTGGCTGGAAGCCACCAGGATGCAAAGACAGACAACAGCACTCTGGGCTGCATAAACACAAGCAGAGCCAGTAAGTAGATTGAGGGAAGAGATTATCTTTCTCTACTCAGCACTCTGGGCCATATTTAGACACTGCCTAGTTTGGGGCCCCAGCAATACACAAAAGACACCAATAAATTGAAGGGAGTTAAGCAGAGGCCACTGAGGTGATGGGGGTGAGGCTGCGGGAGATGAGCTTGTTCAGCTCCAGGCAGGGACAGCTTTGAAGGGACACAACAGCACCTCCAGTGCCTACAGGGATGTCATTGAAAAGTCAAGAGATGGACTCTTTACAGCAGTGCAGGACAGGAAGGGGAAAAACAACAGGCTAAAACTTAAACGGGAGTGGTTGAGCCTGGATATAAGGCAAAAATTTTTTCCCAAGAGGACAGTCAGGCAGTGGCACAGGTTGCCCAGAGAGACTTTGAGGTTTCAAGCCCAACTGAATGAAGCCCTGAGAAGCCTGACTTCAAAGCTGACCCTGTTGTGGGCAGGAAGCTGGGTCAGAGATAGTCTGAGGTCCATTCCAGCCTTTGATTCTCTGCTTCCTCCCCAGTCACTCTCATGGGGTGATCTCAAATATCCTGCATTATACCCAAATACCCTTAGTACTATGGTGCTATAGAGATGCAACTGACAGGGTGCCCAAGTCCCTGCTATTTTGTCAGTTTAAGAGCTAGCTGCTTCTCAATAAATTCCTATATACTTTGAAATGTTTCCTAAGAAACAAGCTTAGCTTTAGGATGGAACAAAATAATTCCCTCTCTCATCTCTCCCCACCACTCCCACCAAAAGCCTCCACCATGAAATTTGACCATAAACAAGTCATATTATGGTCCTACAATTTAAGAACGAGAGTCTACAAGAGTCATGCCAATATCAGCACAACACACCAAAAACCCAAATACAAATAAAACCCAAACAACTCTAGGACCCCAGTATGGCAAGCCATTATAATTCTAAGCAAGTATTGTTTATCCAGATATCCCATGGAATAGACACATACCTACTTGCATCTTCCATCTTGCATTCATGCCCAAAGGTGGCATAAAAGTCACTTCAAGTGTATTAAACAAACTAGTAAAAACAGAGGATCTTCGACCATCTCAGTTACAGCATAATCATTTATTGGTCTTTGAATGTTATAGCAAGAACACTGCTCAGACCTCTCCAACTCAGAGGACATCCTGGGAAACGCTTGTGTGAGCTCAGTTTCCCATCTCAGTAGAGAAGGGTATTTTCACTTCCATGTGCCCAAGATGAGGCTGTATTCAACATTAAGCATTCTTTAGAAGAAAATCTTGGAACAAAATGTCACACTTGATCGATGACACTAATAAGCAAGACTTGACTTCAGTCACACTGTCACAGGTAATAAGATTTTTCCACTTCTAATCTCCATCACACATTGACATTTTGCATTTCTGTATTTCACTAGGAGAGTGAGGGCAAGGCTAGATATGAAGTAAAATTTAACTGAATTTTAGTCCTGTGAGCATGAGCACATACTACACAATTAACCAGTAAAAAGAAAAAGAGACCTGAATAAAAGGTTAAAATCACAGCAGAGGTGGGGAGTCAGGGAGCACAAAACCCCTAGCTTCTCTCAAGCTACAGAACAGTGCTTTGAAAGCCTCTAATTTTGTAGTTCTAACTTAGCATTTCAGTCTATTACTGCCTCTTAAAAGCATTACCAAAATAAGGAAAGATCAAGAGGGTCTTACAATTCTCACAGTCACATAGGATTGTATTTGGGTTCAATAAAACTTACTTCTCAAATCTCACTTGGCAAGTTACCTCTAACACCACTCAGTTCAGCTTACATGCTGTAATTACTCTGCAGATTTTTGCTCAGGGATAACCCACAGTTTGATGAAGACAATATCAAACCAAAACTCAGCATCGTAGAAGCACCTCCACCTTTCATTGTTGATCTCTGCCTTTTAAAAGAAAAAGGTTATGGTTCTCTACCTGACTGTTCAAAGCAAACTAAATCCCAGAAACTCAACAAAGGAGATGTTCATGCATACAGATGCACTTTGCACATAGAGCTGTGACAATAATCTAGTTTTACCAATTTCTATTAGCTCTGCTCTATTACAAGGTTGAAAGATGTAGAGGACAAACCTATATGAAGTCACTTCAGGCCAGACTTTGCTGGGTACATTCTATTTCTAATATACAAAGTTGAAAAATAGAGGACGCCCTTCACAACCTAGAATACCACAAACTTCTAGAAATGCAATCAGATGCCTAAATTCAACAGGAATTAGAGTACCCAAGTTTTGTCTCTGTCTATAGTGTGTCCATCCTTAACAAGCTCACTTTACGTATTGAGGAAAGTGTATTTTATCCAGAAGGGTACTGAGTAAATGACATACCAGCTAAAAATGAAGTTCTCGTTCTTGAAAACTGTCTTCAATGTACAGCAACTTCCTCCACTGCCTTCCTTCACACAATATAAAAAGGCATAACTTTTAGTCACTTCTCATGAACTGTCACTGGACCACTGATGAGTTCACCCAGGAGAGCAGCAGCTTCATCTGGGTGGCTCACGTGTGTCTACATGGTTTGCAGTGGAATGTTTCTGGCCCACTTGCTCTGTTTCCAAACACACTGTACAACAGCTTGTATTGCAAGAAAGTCTGTTCTAAATAAAACATCACACTTGGTAGCAAAAGTCCTTCAAGTTTAGAATAAATCCTACAAGGCTAGATGCATAAAATCCAAAGAGGCTGCCTGGCTACCTCCCAGACTAATTACTGTAGAAGTTTCATGGAAAAACCCAAAATTACTATTTCTAAAAGTGAATGACTGATGTGTTTTTGCTCTCCCTCCCTTCTTGGTTTCCATTCCATTGCGTAGAGACAAGTGGAGGGTACAAGTTAAAATGCAAAGATGAAGTATTCCCTTGCCACCAAAATTAGCTGAAGTCTAGATTTGCTTTAGAGGCCTATCAATTCCTAACAAAGAGTACTTTGTGGGGAAGAAATATCATCCTATCAACAGGTTACATACAGATCTGCAATGTCAATAGATTTACACCAGAGATTCTTGTTCTATCCATTCCCTTATCTTTCCAACATCTGTTATATTTGCTTGGACCAAGCACAGTTAACTCGTCCATCAGATTGATACAACCTCACATCAAGTATCAGCCTGAAAGCATGTGAAACTAAGGACCGAGATTTAGTTTGTTAACTGACCCTTCCCCTCCAAAAAAGTTAAGACAAGGATACCAGAGGTGTCAAGACAAAAGCCAAACTCAGCTTTCAGTCTAGAGGAGCATAAATCAATTTATTTACCCAGGAACCTGGTGAAGATCAGACACAAATCATAGTGATCTAACAGAAAAGTGCTCCATGTGGTGCCATTTTCCCATCATTTCACCACATTACTTTGGCATGGAAGTGACAACTTTTTCCACAGAGAGACAGACACGCAAGAGTAGAGCAAGTAGGATTCATAAGAGTTTCTGCATTTCCTTCTGCAATTTTACTAAGACAGGATTCAAGAATGATAGTAAGCCAGTTAGATGATGTCATGAAGCACTACACGTGTGAAACCATAAGCATCCTATAGGAAGTGTTATGCACCAGCTGTTTGCTGCCTGCAGTCCTGCAGCCTGTAGAGGGACCACAATAAATTAAGAACAAACTTACTCAGCAGACAGAAGGATCTAAAATCCCACTGCAGTTACTTTGCAAACTTCATGGCCTACAATTTAATCTCCTGGTTGCTGCTCAGTGAGATGCTCTGCATCCCAGGAGGTAGGAAATCAGGACAACTCCAAGTACATGACCTTGTTGGAAGCTCTGGTTATGCATTTGCTGCCCAGAAGGACATGTGCAGGGTAGATTGCTCCAGTTTTACCAATGTCTGAAGTGAGGAGAAGTGGAAGAAATCTATTTTATCACAGAAACCAGAAATTTTTCTTAAGTTTCTCTAATATGTATTGCAAACTCCATGCTCTGGTTGAACCAGGTATAAGCCCTTCTTTAGGGAAAAGTTTTGAATGGCAACACGGTAAAAAAAAAAAACAAACAATAAAAATAATTTAAAAAAATAAAATCACTCTAGGGCATCTATCCAAATCTGTTGTCCAGACAGGCCTATGTACCAGCAACTATGAGTTCAACTTGGAAGAGTCACAAGTATCTTATGAATTTTTTATCTCTATTAACAAGAGCTGTGAAGAACTGTAAAAATGACTGCACTAAGACTCCCTTCACCTTTCTGTAGCTTAAGATACCTCCAAGTAGCATCAAAGTCAAACACTGCTTCTATAAGCAGTGGAGAAAGAAAGCTGTGATGGAGTTTGGTGACAGGGACATTCATAGAAAGGACGGATACAGAAACAAAAACATCACACTAACATGACAAAGTAAGAGCAAAAGGTGATGAAGAGGTAAAAGGTAAAGATGGAAAGAATGGTTTGAAGGTCAATGAACTTACACTAGCTGGTAAGCAAGACTTATGAAACACACTTTCAAGCATGGCATAGGAACCATTCTTATGTGGTAATTGCACAAAATGTATTTTCTCAATCAAGTAGGAAAAAAAAGTGAGTGACAAGGGAAGTGCAAGGTGCTGTGGTGCTCTTCTTCCCTCTGTCACTTCCTGCTTGGTTCAACCAGACCTTTACTTTCTTTTAGGTGCCCAGTCTCAGACAGAAAATGATGCTGGCAAAGATTTGAAGTAGAAAACTGGAAACAGGGGACAAGACAATGTGGGAAGAAAAGACAAAGAAGAAACATAAAGACCATTGAAAACTGTTCCTGCAACAACATTACCAAGGGGGAAGAGGATCAAAGTGGAGCCGAGGGGAATACAGACTAGCACAGGATGATTGACAGGATTGCCATAAAGCATTTATTCTTAACACACTGCAACACTGAAAGTCTTCTTCCTTCAGAGTCTCTTTCTACTTAGAAAAGTGGGCATACTTTTATTTTTTATAGTCTTACTCTTCACCTCTTAAGTGTCAAGTGATAGAAAAACTTCTAAAAAGAAATAAATTAAACAAGTTTCTAGAACCCTCGCAGCAGATACACCCATAATAATTCAGCAATATGAACTGATCTTATCCTTGAGATGGTAACCTATACAACACAGCACATGTTGGTCAGGACAAACGAGGTTCAAAGAAGAACATGACTATCTCACACCACTGGAGATATTGTTGTAGTCCTACTTGAAAAAGTTTGGAGTAGATTGTGTGGGCTTTTCCTAATTTGTGCTTATGATATGTCCTGCTTTCCAAGTTCAGCAAGAACTCCTTTTTTCCTCCTTCAACCCATCTGTTCTCCTCAGGCTGCTTTAACACTGACAGCGTGAGGGCCTAGCAAGCCCAAAATTAACAAATTCCACATTGATTTTAGTGTTTCAGAGGAACAACCTGTTTGATGGCACACATCCAAGCCAATGTTAATATGGATATGGCTTTGTGAGAGCAGAGTGGGAGAAGAAATAAGAGACTTGCTCTTATAACTGCCTGCCAGAAGAGGACTATAGTTTCCATGACCACAGCATAGCTTTGTACTAAGGGACCCGTTTTTTATCACCTACACACCCACATGACTGTGCAAGTATTATCGGTGTAGTAACAAATTGTTGCTACGCCATGGACAAGTCTCAACACCCAAGCCATCCTGGAAGACAATGAAAGGTAGCGATTTAATTCTATTTTTCAAATATACGAATAAGACTACTAAAAAAAGAAAGAAAAAAGAAAAACAATTGGAAAGCTTCTGTTCATTATTAGTGCAATCTGTAACTAGCCACAGAAGCCCTTGCTCATCTGGGCAATTCCCAATAGCATCAATTTTGGGGCCCTAGGAAACTTACCAATTCACTTTTGGCAGACGCAGACATGGGCACAGGCATAAAATATGGGCTTAAACGGCAGATGGTACATATATATATATATATATATATATATATATATATATTTATTAGTTAACCACAGCCAAGGTAGCAGGATGATACAGAGAGCTGGGAAGATGGGACTTTGTATAACCAATTCTTTTGGGTTTTGTCTTGTCCCTTAATTTACCTGAGTATCCTTCCCTGGAAAAGCAAAATACATAGCTACTACAGAAGCTCCAGCTACATCAGTGCAGAGCACCGACCAACAGAAACGCTGCTGCCAAGCACTTGAGATTGAAACTACACAGGATGGGGAAAGGTTGTTTGTTTTTAAACAAAGCACCCTATACAGATGCTGGAGTAGCTCCAACCTGGTCCCTGGTGCTGAATGCCGGGTTGCAGCTGGTGTGCTCCCAAAACATTTTCACCTATTTATTTTCAGGTGCTCCAAGATTAGTCCACAAAGAAAGGTGAAGAACAAAAGCTGGGAGATTTGCTTCAAAAACATGAGGGTAGACATCTATACTTAGACTAAAAATGCCAGCGAAGTAACTTCCTACCAGAGAGGGAAGAACTCACAGGTACATAATTTGCTACGGACACAGTCCTGAGGACCACAGTATGCTGCACCTCCTAACTTTGCTCTTACAAGTTGCAATTTCACCTGCTTATATTGTTAATTGTTTTCAATTCCAGTCTTTGTACCTGCTATATTTCTCCTGTTCCCCAGGCTCCTTTTGATGTCTGTGGCTGGTCTGAACCAGAATGGAGTGCTCAGTCTGCAGATCTGCAGACAGATTAGGAAGGGGTAAAAACACTACGCCAAATCCCTCTGTTTCACTCAGGTACTATAACTACTGTGAGGGCTAGAAACTATCTTCTTGAAGGGCCTCTCAGCTGTAGCAGAAAGCTGAGAAGTGTTTGCTCACATTTTGCAGAGGACTAGGATACTACACTCCAGAACAAACTGCCAGAAACATTTAAAGCTGATGAAGTTGGTGTGGGGCTCTTCATTGGTTTTATGCTAAAGTGGATGAGAACTGCTCACTAGACTACAGCTGAGAGGTACTTTAAAGAAACCAATATCTTTCGTGCAAGGCTCAGTAATTGAATGGGAACACTCCCAAAGCAGAAGTCCTGGTGTGGTTTCAATGGGAGAGTTCAGGTCTCTTGCAGCCAGGCTGCTCTGAGACCTGAACCACTGCAAGGCAACCGGAGAAGGTCTTTGGAGGATGTGTCAGATACTTAAGCTGGATGCAAGCCAAATCACTAGTGTAAACATATCCATAATTTGTCTCAAGGCAAAGTCAGACAGGTCAATTTGTCACCAAAATGCTTGCTTTGCCTTGAAAAGGAGTGCTCACGCAGTCACACGTACCACTAAGTAGTGACTCGGGAAGCTGCTCTCACAGCTTCTGCTGTCACACTTCCCTTTCCACTGCCTGGCAGGAACAAGCAAAATTTCCACCTCCGGCTCAGGCTTGGCAAATCCCGCAGTACAGCACAGCTCAGCACTCCAGCTCAGTTAGGTGGCTGAGCCCGTATCATGTTAGATGGATGCTGAGGATGCTAAGCCTGAACCATAGCCACAGTCCTGAGCTACCACAAACATTCTCCACATCTCTTTACATCACTCTCATTTTTCATTTATTTTTCTTAACTTTATCCTTCTTTCCTGTTTGGAATCTCACCACATTGGTTTCCTTCTCAGTATTCTAGTAAGCCCTGCTCCAGAGTTTACTTTTCAGGCCTCCTTCCCAAAGCTTATATTCAAGGAGAGTAACATATTTCATGCAGTCCTTTGCCCTGCATTACCAAGCAAAGGATTTAAAAGGAATGTCAAATGAAAGAAGCTTTCCAATCAAGAAAGCTGAGCAGNAAAGAAAGAAAAAAGAAAAACAATTGGAAAGCTTCTGTTCATTATTAGTGCAATCTGTAACTAGCCACAGAAGCCCTTGCTCATCTGGGCAATTCCCAATAGCATCAATTTTGGGGCCCTAGGAAACTTACCAATTCACTTTTGGCAGACGCAGACATGGGCACAGGCATAAAATATGGGCTTAAACGGCAGATGGTACATATATATATATATATATATATATATATATATATA
>VXAD01006267.1:169901-267469 GCA_013399195.1 Dicrurus megarhynchus | reverse complement strand
CCAACGCGCGCGTGGGCGCTCCCTGCGCGCCGCCTGCCACCGGTCCCCGGCCCCGGCGCAGGATGCGCCTCTCATCCCTGGACTTCGAGACCTTCCCCCCACCTCGTTCTCCCCGCGCTTGCCAAGGAAAGGCGATACCTGTCTGCGCTTCAGAGGAATCCAGTCACAGTGGTACAGTTAAGGTCCTACAGGAAAGTGGGAAACATCTCCAAGGTGTTAAGGTCCCGGCTAGCTGGGGTAGTATTCAGCGAGCCAATATCCTTCCTCCATATCCCATCCCACCGACCTGTCAAGCAGTTGAGTGTCCTTTCTTCCCCCACAGTATATCCTGAAGGCTTTTGATCTTCAAAGTTTAAAGTCAGCTAGTCGGGATCATAGGCATGTCATTCTATTTATATGGCTCTCCCCTCTAAGAGAATAACAACCGTTGTCTGCAGCATCCACAGAATAATTTAAAGTTGCCCAGTGCAGTATCTACAGCCAGTAGGCAAGTAGTCTGTGTTTCGTTCATCTCTACTGCTGCATGCATCTGTCCAGATGTTCCTTTGAAGCTGTGGGCAGGCTGTCAGGCCACACTGGCATCCCAACATTGGCCAATAGTCTCATGCTTTCAGAAGGCCTTTGAAAATGCTAATGAACCTATTTTTCTAAGTGTTTTCTATGCCTAATTTTAAAATAGCTTTCTGCATGCCTGTTTCAGGGACATGGTTTAATTTCTTCTGAATCTCCTCTTTCAGTCATTGTGACCTCATAATCAACTGTCACATTCAAGAAGTATGGTGAAAACACTAGGGTCGCTGTGTTAAACATTTAATGACTAGGAAATGCTGTTCACGTCTTAAGGCAAAGCAGACTGGTATTTAACTCTCCTCCTAGCTAGAGCTATGTAGTCTCTCTTCCACTTGCCATCAACATGCCCGATGCACCTGGCTGGTAGGTGCTGTGCCCTGCAGAGCTGATCCAGTGGCAGGGATGGAGGAGGTCCCAGCAGCCACTATGGCTATGTGGTCCATCAGCAAATGAGGTCCGACGCTCAATGGAACAACTCGATGGTCGGTATCAGACTACAGCTTTACCACCTCATCTCTTATTTACATCATGCTTTGCACATTGAAGTAATATTTCAAGCTTAATTCCATGCATCAATGCAATTAGAAAAGTAGTTCTTTCTCCTGTCTCCTGCATTACATCAGTGTTTCTAATTACTATATCACAACGATGTCCAGCCCTTAGAAGCACATCAGATCCTTGCCCTTAGGTCCTGTGCCTGTTAGAAACTTCTCCAGCACTAGGCCAGAGGAGCTGCTGCAGGTCTGTAGATGTCTGAACAAAATAAACTCTAAATTGGGGGACTTTTCAGGGTCTTCAGGAGCAGAGTTCAGTTATGCTTCCCAAAATAAATCTAGGAACAGAGATTTGTAAGACAATTCATTCATAATGATGCAAGATGAATCATGAGCATGAAAAGCCAGATCCTTACTACAGAAGTAGCCTTATTTTCCCACACGACATTCTCTTGTTCACAAATACTGAGGAATCCAAAATGTAAGATGGAAAACCTTATTGATTTATTCCCTTACTGTTATGGCAAACTTAGGGGATTAGACCAACATGTCTGGAGTTTCCAGATGGCCTCCTGCCCATTCTCTGGAATCATGCAGTGGTACATAGCTGTACTGTAGTCATGCAGTGCCATTTCAGACTTGCCTGGATTTTTTTGAGACCCCTGTTGTCAATTTCAGTTTGATCTACCCATTCACTCAATAGGTTACTATGACTCCTATGTTCAGCATCGTTTTGTGGAAATTTGAGGCAAACCAGCATTTTATAAAAAGCTCTTTTGTTTATAAGCAGTTACAGAATATTTTATTATGCTGTACTTTCCTTTTAGCAGCATAATTATTTTTAATTTTTGGCAAATGAAAGAAACTGTGCATGACAGCAGAAATACAGCGTGTACTTAGAAATGGCAGTGAAACCATATTAGAAAAAAATAGATGTAGGACCCCACTAGTTGAGCAATGTCACACTTTTCCAGCAATAGCTCATACAGCCCACTGTGCTTAATAAAAACCAGCAAGGTCACCTGCCTGATTAATTTAGCATTGGAAAGAAGGTGACAGAAGCAGCAGAAAAAACAGATAGCAACACACCTCGCCCAGATATTGGTGAAAAAGCTCAAGTCCTTATTGTTTTGGATAGAAGCTCTTGCTGTTACAGAAATTACTGATAAAGACGAAATTGATAACAAGGACATGTGCTGTGTCCTTGTGAAGAACCTAACTATTTTGACACCACCCAGCACTTTTCTCAGACAATGTGCCACCCAAGCATTATTAAATGCACCATAAGGAGTTACATTTTAGTTAATGTTTTTATAGTATTATTTTGTTTCCTTTTTAACAAGTAACATTTTTCATTTTGTGACAATACAGAGGTGGCAGAAATACTTTAGCTACACTTGTATTCTCTGACTTAAAGTAGACAAGGGAAAGAATATATTTTACCTAACAATCCTAGTACTGCTAGAATAATCTTAAAAGTTGTAGCAAGAAAAGATAAGGAAGGAATAGGAAAACCCTCCCTATTGCCATAAGGAACTTTCTTACCTCGGTTTTCAAAATCTGTAATTCAGATTATCAATCCCTCTAGTTTTCACTTAGCAGGAGATAGGATACTCTCTCCATAAATGACAAGCTTCTCAGGCTGTTCTCAAATTTCCTCACCTGCCCCTTTTGAAGGGATTCTTGTCAGCTGGCAATTCTTTGTGCCTGGCTTAGGACAAGCATCAAATACAGATTGTCCTGTGATGGTAAATTATATGGCTCTCATACACTGATATTATAACAGCTAGGGCAGTGGGCACACAGTCTTCATGATAATTTTTAAAATCAATCTCCCAGTTATTTTGTTCATTTCCAGTCCCACACTTTGCCTTACTTGTATTCCTTTGACTGAAGATGCCATAGAGTTTAATATGGGAGACACTAACAGAAGCATGTAGATGATGGTAACATCAGAGATGAAGTGTGTCAGGCTTACTCACAGAGCCTTTAGAGAGATGACAGCTAAGTGAAGCAGCCAGTATGCTCATTTAGTTTACCCATTTCTTGAAGCAAAGAATTTTGGTAGAAAAGACTTCGTCTGTATATGAGTTAAGAGCATTTAATGTTATAATATTTTAATTTAAATCATTCTGATTGACATTTCTACATAGAAAGAGTAAAATAAAGTGGTGTAGACATGAATTTCAAATACTATATGCTAGCAATATCTGCTTTTTTCTCTTAATAAAAGTGAACAAACTTGAATATGCTGAAACTGTGCCCTAACAATCACCAAGATGTGTACCAACCATATTATGTCTGTGTGAAAAAGAAAGATTTGCATTTACAGGAGAAAATTTTTAAATCAATTTCGAACAAGGGAAAAAAAAGGTGATGTGAATTTTTAATCTGTTCTCTTCATTCATCTTCTACCATTAATTACAGCCATACTCTGAATGCATGTGCTACACTTCATTCAAGGATTACAACGTGTTTCACCAACAATGATTCATGAAGATTCACAACCCCTGGTGATTTGGGTAAATATTTATGTAAATGTCATACAGATCAGCAAACTGACTCACAGACAAGTGGTGTTTGTAAAAAAAAATCACTAAGTTTGGATGCATCTTCTTTTTTTTTTTTTGCCTATTCAGTTTAAAAGCTTACAACTCCTGTTTTCCAGATATGTCAAGTGTGCATATAGATCCAGAGAAGCAATGAAAACTAGATTATAAGAACAGCAAATTGAGTGACCCAAGCACCTGACCATGTTTTTGTTTAGAAAATTTTAACTTACAGTTGCACAGGTATTCTTCTTACAAAGAGAGTAAACTTATTGCACGAGCAACAGCTAACGAGTTGTCCTACAATGATGCCTGAAGGGAGATGAAAGAATGGAGCCCCAGTCTAAGGAATACATTGCAATATTCTCTCCAGTCGGTGGGGGCACCAAGGATCCCACTTAGGATGGAAATGCAATATTTAGTTCTCTTATGTAAGCAGTACTATGTCTTTAAAAATTACCTTCACAGATTGTGTCTGAACTGCAAGCACTGCATCCTTAAAAATGCTCAAGTAGATTGGATTGCTCAAGTAGACAGGATCACAGCCTGATATTCCATGATTGTCCTTACATTTATGCCCTGAAGTTGTAACTGTGAGAAATAATGGTTTCCAAGGATATGCAGGAAAGCAGACTGCCTGCCTAGTGTAGCTATCAGGGAGGATCCCTGTGCAAGGTTGCATTGCTTCCTGAATGCCTACCAAATCCTAGTTGCTTGTGACAGAACTGAGTTTTGCCAGGTTACTGTAAGATTTTGACTGTAGGGCCAGAAGAGTATAAAATAGTTCAAACTCTATTTTTAAAAAATTATATTTCCTATTTTTTTAATGTAAAACAGGCATAAAGAGCGGGAAGAGAATGTAAAGTACATTCAGACTTTGAAGGGATGACAATTTTCAGTCTTTGTGTCCGAGAAAACAGAAATATTTTGTGAGAATCTTTCTAACAACATTGCCTTCAAGGCTAAACTAGACCATGTGTTGATGGGTTTAGTGATTTAGAGGGAAATAAATATTTTGTGTAGTTCTTTCAGTACTTCATATTACTTTTCTGACACCCCAGAAAGTGTACTAGACTGGCAAAAGATCTTACCTAAACTTTGCTTCAACTGCAAAGAGAGAGTCACAAGGGCAATGAAAGCAACAATTCCTGTTCAGCAGAGAATTATCATATTTTCTTCAAAGCCTGCATGGCTTTGGAATGATTTAAAGCCCTAAGTCACCCAGATTGTTAATGCCCAGAGAAAATTAAAACTGAGGACAAAACAATTTCACACAATGTATGGTTTGCTTAGTATTGGTGCATGTGGGACTTGGAAGGCTGAGGACCATTCACTGAGAGGTTTTATTTGGGCAGAAAAAGCTGTCAGAAGCTTCACTGGGAATTTTTAAATTAAGTTCATGGATATTATGCTTTCCAGTAGTCGTGCCCAGGGATTTTACATCTCTTGGGGTCTTCCTTAATCAAATCAAGAAATTATCTGTTTTTTTGACATCTTTGCCCACATGTTGCAGGGACCTCTCCAGAGCTGATTCTTTACACTAGTATAATGCAATATCTTCAGACTCATAGTAGGCACACCATAATTACAGTAATTTCTGCCTTATGCCTGAAAGTTCACACGAATTTTCTGAAGATTTACCAGAAAAGGATCAAAGTTTTTCTGTTTATTTGGGTTCACAGATTGTGCTCCCAGTTCTAGTGCAATATTAATGGTCACCCAGCAGTGTAGGCATGCCTTTGCAGTATGTCTGACAACAGAAGTTAAAGCTCTTCCTCCCTGTCTCTAATAAAGAGTCTTGAACTTCAGTAGTGCAATCTCATGGCATAGCAGAAGTGCTCGGTTTAGCTAACCCCTGTCCAATCCTAAACATTCACCAACTGGTTTGGTTCTGTAGATGACAAGATCTGTAGCTGTCCCAGTACAGAACTGGAATCTCCCTGCTCTGAAAAAGCTGTGTCATCACGCTAAAGAAACTTGCATCACAAGAGGATCACACCTGGTAACAGAGGAAGTGAACCTGCCAATAATCGTGCATTTGTGCCAGAAACACAGTGTTGCCAAATCCTACAATTTTACCGTGAGATTTACGCTATTTAGTGTATTTCTTAAAGTTCCAGTACACTGAGTCTTGAGATTTCAGGAAAACTGCAGCTTTTATTAAAAGAAAGGGGAAAAAAGTATTCCAAAACCTTATGTTGGTGGAAGAAAGCTTGAAAAAGTTTGGAGGTATGAACAGAATGTAGCCTACAGCTTAGAAATCAGAAAGCATACTGATATTACTTGACATTTTAAGTCTCTTGAGAATACAAGCAGTTTGATCACTAGCATTTGAATATCCCACTGATTTTAATAGGACCCAGACTTCTCATGTCTCTTTCAGTCTTATGCAATTGCTAAAAAATTTCTAAAAGTTGTTTTTTTTCTGACTGTTTTTCTTTTTTAGAAAGAAATATGAAATCTAGCATTGAACAGCGCAAACGCAGAATAAAAATGACATGCAGCACAGAGCCAGCCTTGCCTTCTTCCTGAAAAATGTAAGCCCTTGGCATTGCAGAGGTTTGTTATGGAGAGTTTTATTATCGCAAGCAGCAGCAGTTGCACATTTTGAATTTAGGTCAACACATATTTGTCCAAGTGCTGAACTATTACATGAATGCTATCCTAAAACAATTCATCTAGTGTCTCATCCTTTATTACAGTACTTCTCTACAGGACTAGTCATGGGTAATTTTGAGCTGGATTTTGTGCTAAGAAGTTTCTTCTTATTTCTGTAACAAACTGCTATCCTGAAATATATCCTATTTGTCATGATTCTTAAACTGCAGTTTCTTATACCAAGAGATTTGATATAGCAAATCCTATCTTCTTGCAATTCCCTTTTAATTGGGCTTGAAAGTAATGGAAATCCAGTGTGATCACATTAGGCTAAAGCATGGCTTGGTTTGCTTTGCTATAAAAGGGAGTAAGAGTGTCTTTCCACCTACGTACCAGTAACCTCTTGTTTTTTGAAGGAAATAGAAGTGTTTACGTGTTATCGTATGAAGTTAATTCCCAGGGACTGACTAATGCCTTGATTCTCCCTGGGAATGTGGCAAAGATAAAATAGCTAACAGCATAGCAAATAGTGTAATTTGTTCCTGAGAAAAATCAGCAGGATTTTATTTTTCACCTATGACTAAACAGGAGCATGGTATTCTGCTTTAGAAGATGTTTCCTCATTATCAGTTTAAAAAAAAATAGAGCCAGAGCCAAGATTTTCTGATATAAACCTTTTTTGTTTTAAGAAAACTATGAAGACTTAATATCAAACTAGAATACTTGCTGAAGTTTAAAACCAAAATATTATAATTACAAAAAGGGGATTTTAAAAAAGAAATATTGAGTTTTCTGCTAAAGCACTTTAAATCAGAGATTATATTAACATCAAAGGCAAACGTATTTGAATCCCCACTTCCATGAACTCTTTTGTGGATTAGTCAGTGATAACGTTGTTAATGGAGATGTATTTTTACTTGTGGTCAATAAGCACTGTGGTATCTGTAGAAGGAGTCTGTACCCATCTTATCTACCGTGGGAGGAGAATGCACAGGGCTTCTGGGCTTAAATAATGAAGGGCATAACAGTTCTGGATTGAAATAAGCTTGTATTAAACCCCTAATCAGCCTTTAACTGTTATTCTTTTAAATGGTGGAAATTTCCTATGCGAGAATGTTGTTTATAGAATCAAAACCTTAATGCATTATCAGAGGAAATGTTATTGCAATATGCACGACAAATTCTTGACCAATGCTAATCATATAGAGATACTTAAAAAACCCCCCACAGTGAGTCTGTTCTCCCCCAGAGAACACACATGGACATACACATGGAATGGAGAGTCCATAGAATCTGGAATGTGGGCACTTATGAGAAGCAACCTTTGGGCAGGTATTTTCCCCTTGTCAGAGCAAATTGGTAATGAATTACAAACTGGTACCATCAGGATCATCCTTTCAGTAGCTTTCGGGGTTGGATGGTTTCCAGGGCTGAGAGCCTCAGAGAATATTTTAATAGAGACAGCAGCTGTTGATGTGGCCTGGTTGTTCTTTCCCCATTCATTCTGGCTCACAAGATGACCAGATGATACTAAGGCTTAGTGTTCAAAAGGTTAACAAGCTCTATGCTATACTCTTACTAGGTAGGTAGTTAATATTCACCCTTTACATATAAGGAAACTTAGGCAGAAGATCAGTGCTACCACAGCACTTTGCTATCCACTGTGTGGGTCAAGGACAGAGAGTGATGTAATGGCACAGACTGTGGTGGAGTAAAAGAAGTGGAACCAAAGAAGTGGAACCACCCTTCTGAGCAAATACTTCCTACCTCCTAAATTTTACAGGCTGGTGGATATGCCCTGTCAGCCTCACATGCTTAGTGCACTTGTACCTACTGCACATGGAATAGCTGTGTCCCTGGCACTGGGCATGGTATACACTCCAAGGGAAAGAGAAAGGATTTTTTTGTTGTTATTTTTTGTCTAGTTGGATTTTTTGTTTGTTTGTTTTCTTCTGGGTAAGCACAGCCATGGGTAGATTCCTCCAGAGAGTGCATCTGAGAAAAACTTGAGGAGCTGGCTTCTTCTACAGGTTTACAGGCTCATCAGTCACCTGACATACCACCCGCCTGGGAATCCCATGCATCATTGATGCTGAGAAAGGTTACATACCCACAGGAGGCTGAGGGAGGAAAAATAAAAATCAGCTTGGTACTTAAATAGAGAGAGAGAGAAAAACAGGGTTAGGCTTTAGGTGATAAGATGCAGTGAGAAGTAGAATATTTGTCAGTTAAACAAAAAGTAGGTAATCCCGAATTCCAGCATTTTTGATAAAGAAGGGGGAAAGGTTATGTCTAGGGGCATAGTATAAAGCTTGGTTTGCCTATGAAGAAGAAAAATGAAGTGAAGGCTTACACACTGTATCTCTAATTTAAGGGACCGCTTTCTCTGCAGGGAGTCAGTGAGGTGTGGAGATGCTTCCCTTCAGTGAGGCAGGTCTCTCAATAGTGTGGGTTCACTCCACAGCCTTAGTGGGGTTGCTGGCCACAACAAGAGTGGGGCAGTGGAATATTTATGTACAACCAGAGGCTCGGTCTTCACATGGCCTTGCCTGGACTGGCATGGTTTTATCTTCCTCCATCCCTAGTGACGTGCCAAAGGTAATGTGATCAGTGCTGGCTGTAATGGTGGCTTGTCCACGGGATGGTCTCTTCTGGTGAGCACCTAGGCCTGGGGGAAGCCATGATGCTGTCTTTAATCCATCCTGTCCTGGTGGAAGCTGTCTTTAACCTTCAGTGTGGATGTGGCTTCCCCCACCTGGTTTTGGATCCTCTGCACTGGAAGAGGTTCCGATGAAGAAGTGGAGGGAGGTGTGGGGCTGAGGGATGGTGCCCCACTGCATGTGGGGTTAAAGCATTGCACTTGTTCTGTGTGAACTCAGAGGGACACTCTGTGGATGGAGAGAAGGATGACAAGGAGCTGGCTCCACTTGGTGTGAAGGTGGCATGGGGAGAGCCTGGTGGCAAGTGGAGTTGGGCAGGAGCTCAACTCCATGAGCTTATGGAGTGAGTAGGGACAGGAGGTGGCACAGCGACAGTAAGTGTGTGTCTGTCAAAGGTAGTTGTAGGGGGTCACTCACTCTCATCCCCTTGCCACACCGACTGCCCTGGATCCACCCGGCATGGATGTCCCTCTCCCCAGGACACGGCCACATGCCGTGGGAGCACCCTGGCCTGGTCACTGGGATATCTTGGCACATAGCACTGGCTGCTGCCAGAGAATCAGAGGGTCAGTTAGGTTGGAAAAGACCTTTGGAGATCATCAAGTCCAGCCTTTGACCCAACACCACCATGTCAAATAGGCCATGGCATTAAGTGCCACATACAGACTTACCCTGAGCATCTCCAGGGACAGTGACTCTACCACCTCCCTGGACAGTCTATTCCAAGGTCTAATCACCCTTTCCATGAAGAAATTACTCCTAATGTCTAACATGAACCTCCTGCAGCTTAAGACTATGTCCTCTTGTCCTGTCATTTGTTGTTTGGAAGAAGAGGCCAACCCCCACCTGGCTACACCCTCCTTTCAGGCAGCTGTAGAGAGCAAGAAGGTCCCCCCTGAGCCNAAACCCACACACGTTTACCCTCGCCAATCCCCCCAGCAGCCTCCCGCCTCCGCGGGCAGCGGGGCGGGGCGGTGCCATGACGGCGCGGCGGGGGCGGTGCCGGTGCCGGGTGCCCGCCCCGACATGGCCGCCTCCTGCAGGTAATGCGCCCGCCGGGCCGGGGCTGCAGCGTCTGGGCCTCGCCCGGCCCCGGCTCGGGACGGGGAGCCGCGGGGGCGGCGGGAGCCGAGGTGGCCTCTGCTGTTGGCTTCCCTCCCCGCCGTGCTGCCCTGTGCGGGGAGCAGAGTTTGCGGCGGCCTGGCTGCGGTTCCGGCTCTGTCCCTGTTAGGACAAGGTGGTGTAAGGGGGAGAAGGCCAAGTCAGTCCCTACGTCTGCCTCACAGCTTTTACAGCCTCTCCCGTGTTTACTCAGGGCAAAGCAGAACGGACGCTGCCGTGAGGGTGGTGAGGCCCTGGAACAAGTTGCCCAGGGAGGTTGTGGATGCCCCAGTCCTGGCAGTGTTCAAGGCCTTGAGAAACCTGGTCTAGCAGGACGCGCCCCTGCCCATGGCACAGGGTTTGGGGGTGGCTGATCTTTAAGGTCTATTCAAACCCTTAACATTCTGTGGTTTTAAGGCACGTTCCTGTTATCGTTGCTGTTTGTAGCGACTGCCCAGAGCCCGCAGGTTTGCGGGGGTGTCGGTGGGAGGTTTGGTGCTGGCTGTCCCTGGTAGAGGTGGGATGGGATAGCCGCGGGGACGTGCTGGTGCCTAGGTGTGCTGGTGCCTTCAGGCGCATTTGGCCAGTGCTGGAGCTCTTAAATCTCACCTTCGGGCCTCCTGAATGTGTTTTTTTCCCCCAGATGTCTACGTGTATACAGCGTCCTTATACGTTTATGCTGGCGTGTCTGCGGCACAAAACCAAGCCAAAACTGAGTAACAAAGAGCCAAACTTATCCTTGATCGTGGCGCTCCCTCTGCCGACAGCCGCCGCTCAGCTCTGCCCGGCCACCAGGTACTTTCGTTTTCAGAAGCGGCTTTTACAGAAGATAAGTTCCCTGCATCGCATTAAAGCTTTACATTAACCTTTGTAGTAACTTCAGGCCAGTTTTGCGACATGCTGTAAGCTGAACTCGCATTGCAAGGGGAAACCGTTTTCAGTGTGTATTTTCAGGAGCTACTTTATAAAAATACGTGTTGTAAAAGTAGGTGGTAACAGTAGTGAATGCAGCCATGGATTATCCCTTTTTCTTCTGTAGTCGCGTTGGCCTTTCTAAAGGAGGTGTGAGGTCCTAGCAAATGAAGTTTCCTATTTCTATACAGTTGAGTGTGATTCCTTTATTCAGCAATCAGGGCAGACTTGGTTTCTGTGCTTGCCAAACTGAGCCTCCGGCAATGATGCAACAGACAAGAGAGAGTTTAGACCCGGTTCGGACAGAGACCAAGGGAATATTCTGCTGTCTCAGCTATACAGGTAGTACTGTTTGAGATGCCTTCAGGAGCTGGAGGCAGCAGGGTGATGCTGGCTAGCATGACACGGCATATCAGGAAGGTCTTCAGCTTCTTGAGCAGCAGGTGAAAGGCTGAGTGTTGTGGGATAGGTAATCTCTGCCAGTGTTACATGCTGTTTAGACAGCTGAATCATACCTCATCCGTCCGTCCCTTGTTCAGTTTAGTTCAGGGGTTATGAAAGGATAGAAAGTAGCCTTTCAGCTTTAGTTTCCGTGCTTGTTTGATAAATATTGTGGCATGACTTACTTGCTTTTGCCTGGAGAATGTGGGAGTTTGTGATGATGGCCTGACTAAACTCAGAACTGCTTTCCTTGGAGATCAGATGAAGTCTTCCAGTATGTTAGAGGTATAGATGTTATGGGAGAGGCCTGACCCTTTCAGTTTGAAGTCCTCTGTTCTACAGGCTGCACGATAGTGGTCTCACTGGTATGGGTGATGTGCATTGCCTCCATGCTTTTCCATCAGAAGCCCATTTTCCCTGGGTCCAAACTATTAACCTGTCCTTTATTTTTGCTCACTTTCTGTAAACTCACCAAGTCAAAGATGTGTCACTTTCCTGTGAAGTAGTTTGGGACTGCCTAACACCCTCCCCAGAGGAACCTGCACATGTGTAGGCTATAAAGATGTGGACCTCTGTTCACCTGTGTGTGGCAAATAAAGTTGGGCAGAAATTGTGTAGATGGTGATGCTTAGGGACATAGAGTTTAGTGGTGGACTCGGCAGGCCTGGATTAACAGCTGAACTCCATTGTGCAGGTCTTTTTTAAGCTAAATGATTCTTTGGTTCTATGAAATCTTTTAATTGCACAGCTTGGTCACAGTAGGCTTGCTGAAGGGGCCTGCAAATCAGCTGAATCTTGGTAAGGGTAACCCATTAGATGCACTTAGGAGAATTTACTTGATGAAAACTTTGTGCTTCTTTTCATGAGATTTTTATTTTTCCCCTCTCAGGTACCTAGGCTTCTAATTATCTTAAGCTTTTGGGTGTTGGTTTTTTGTTTTTGTTTTTTGTGTGTCTCTCACTGTGCTTTTTTGGTTTAAGCAAGTTTGAGATTTCTTTATCATTATTTCACTAATGAAGGTTAAGATTACCATTGCTCCCTATGTGTTAAACACTGTTGATTAAGTGAAGAATATTTTGAGCTATTTGTCTTTAGAAGGAAGCATGTTATTTTCAAAGAATGAGCTGTGGCCTGTTTGCAGGTCTGCCTGCCATCAGGAAAGTAAAATGATTATTTAAGAAAGTCCCAAGAGAAGGGAAGGGAAAAAATCAGAGTATAAAATAGGCAAAAAGCCTTTAATGAGCACCGTTGCTTTGAAGGGAAATGCCAGTCAGTTCCTAACAGATCTGTAATAAAAACAATTTTGCAGAGATCAAGATTGATTCTGTAACCCATTGGTCTTCTCAGCCTCTACCCTTCATTTCTAAAGTCATGTAAATAATTATTTTAGTAGTCTTCTCCTTTTTCTGAAACTCTGCCCTGTTTCAGTTTTGTTATTTGTGAGATTTTATTCTCATGCATTTTGCCTCCATTGCATGTGAGCATGGTTGTGCTTGAATTCTCTCTGAGGGATCCTAGGAAATGTCAAGTATCTAATGGTGATAGGATGGATTTCAGTGCTGAGTAATTTATTCAGTGTTTTTTGGGTTTTTTTTGGTCAGGCTCAGATATAAATATGATCTTTATGTGGTCAGATATGTGTAAAAACTTGAATAATGCCAGGAAGTCAGGGTTCAGACTGTTACAGCCATGCATGTGCCACCTCAAACTTGATAGTAGGCATCTGAAACCATATCAGGAGAGAATTGTTGGTGCCAACCATGCCAGTATCTTGCTATGGTTGGTTGAAATTGTTGTTGACAGGTGTTTCAATTCATTTAAGACCACTGTAAAATCCTGTTTGAGAATGGAAGAGGAATGGTAGGAGGATGAACCAGTAAGTGGAAAGGAAGGGCAAAAGACTGAGTCTTCTTTGGCAGCATTTATTCTGCTCCTTTTTGGAGGATTAGAATATTTTATTTCCACAGAGTGCTCTGTCTTTCTGATTCTCTTTAAAAGATTTTTCTCTTGCAGTGCAGTTAAAAGTTGTGCAGGTTGATGATGGTAATGCTGCAGCAATCACAGGGAATACATACTTACAGCTCCTGTGCAACACTTCAGTATTTTGTAACAATTTTAGTAGCATATTAGTGCTTGTTTAAAACAAAATTTTGTGAAGTCATTCAACACCAAGTTGCAGTGAAGGCTAATATGAGGAGTTTCTTACCTTTACCATTTTTTGTGGTACATTGTCATATTATCATGATTGTGTCTGCAGTTTAGGTATTGGGAAGCCTCTTTGCAGTCATGCAAGCCAGAAGGCATGTAAGTGGATGAGTGACTGCTAGGGCAGTTGACACAGTTAAATAATTACATATGGGGTGATTGACCTAGTTTTGTTTCAGTTTTTTCCTCAAAAATAACTGAAACAAAACCATTTTTTGATATGAAGAGAAGATGGAAGGATTGTTGTCATGTCAATGATGGTAAAAGAATGGAATAGGACAGACAGCTGCAGTTGGACTGTCCAGCTATATTGTTAGGAGGATTTTTAGGAAAGAAGAGAAGATACCTCTAAAATACAGGTAAGGGGTTATGTAGGGAAGGATGATGTCAAAGTCAAGCTGCATCAGTGTCTGGGAGCTTTGTCATAATCTTGCGTGAGGTCTGGGCTCTTCCCTTGGGTTTGAAGGAAGTAGAATAAAGAAAGGAAAAGAATGTAAGCTCAGAGAGATGTGGGAAGGTACTGTATGATCTCAATATAGTGTTAGACCAAAAGTGGCAAAAGATGCAACAAAACCTGGAGAATGCCAGTGACCCTTAAGTACTCACTGGCTGGTAAATGCTGTGTTGCCATGAAATTCAGTAGTTTTTATATATATATATATATATATATATATATACACACACAGGTTTCTGTTCCTTCTCATGACAGGAATGTGATTTGTGTTAAGTTTGGCCTTGGGAGATGTGGTAAATGAAGTGTGGAGCATCCCAGTTGCTTGTTCTTGGACATCTAAGTATTGCTCACATTTTTCTACTCTCAAGAAAGGCAAGTTTGGCCAAATGTCATACTTCGTTGCTATTAGGAAAAAGGAGCCAAACATTTCATCTCCAACTCAAGCATTGGGTGAGGCATGAGAATAACTGAGAAGCTGAGACAATACAAATCTCATGGCAGTTCCACATGTAATTTTTTTCTCATGTTCTGCTCTGGAGAGACAGTAGAGAGATGGAAATTAGCTGAAACTACTGTGTGAAAACAGGAGGGGCAGACAGGTTAAAACCCACAAATGGATGTAGTGATACTGTGAATGTGAATAAAGGAGTGAGGAGGAAGAGAAAAATGGGAAAATGAAATCAAGCATCATAGCAATCTTTTAAAGCTTTACTTTTGGGAGAGGTCCTTTTCAAGCTGGACGCTCACTATGTGTTGTTATTTCTGCTTTCCAGAACACCAGCATGGAAGCTAAAACCACTGAAGATCATCTGAAAGTCCATAAAATGAAGAAGAAGGTATTGAGGAAGCAGGTCAGAGCTCAACATACACTGATGAGACATGAGGGCATAGAGTGTGTCTCCCATGCCACACAGGTGACTGGTAGTTGTGATTTTGATGGTAGTGTTAGAATGCTGCTTATCTGTGTTCTGTTCTCACACGTGTCTTGTGTAAAATGCAGTTCTTCCAAAGGCACTTCCCAAGACTGAGAGTTTGCTGTGTTTCTTTGATTTCATTGCAGAACTCTACTTCAGCAGTTCAGACTTTGATGGCCTTTGGATAAGGTTTTTTTAACCTGAAACAGTAGTTGCTTGGGTTGAGGAGGAGGAGGAAGCATTGGAAATGCTATTGAAGTAGATAAACTTTTCTTCTCTGTGGTTTCTTTTTTTTTTCTCAGGCTTTTAACTTTTGTACCTTTCTGTCCTCTGTACTTCTCTGTCAGGTGTAATTTGTCTCATCTGAACTCCTTGTTAAAAACATGTCGATATTGAAGCTCTTTTCCATTTTGTTTTCTTCCCCTAAATAAATTAAGGCTGTGGTTCTGTGGGAGTTGAACTGGTTGGCTGATTTGCAGCTGTTGAAATGGGAACAGCTTTCTCTTTCTTGCAGAAAAGAGACCTAGCAGAAAGCTATGCAGATTTTTGATTTGTAGTGTTCTGGCACAGTAGAGCTATGGCAGATCAGAGAATGACCTCACAGATACTGATGAAGCAAAAAGTGACAGGAATTTGCAGACAGAAAGGGAAGTCAGAGTTTCTAATCTCTCTCTCATTTATGAAGAAATACAAATGGCTTGAAACACTGTAGAGCAGTATAATTTACTCTATGCTTGTTCATCCTGATCCTGCAAATTCTTCCCATTCAAGTATAGAAAGATCAGTTAAATCTTTATACATTTTTGTAATCAAATTTAGTTTGATTTTCACTCAGATTTCATACCACATGGACAGATGCTAATGACTCAGCAATCTTGTTTATATTGTAAACTCTTTAGAACAAAGACTGAGTTTTTCTAGTGTTGCTTGGAAGTGGATCTGTAATTTGGGACTTGTTCCCCTTGAAATTGTCCCATGTACCAAATTATCCATCTAATCTATCCAAGGAGTAATTTTGGGGTCCAGCAAGGTCCTTATTGGTGACAGAACATTTGAATAAGTGATACATGAAACAAAGTCATAGTGCTAGTGGTAAACTTGTGTCATGAATACAGAAAATGCTTGCAGGCTTTGTGCAAGAGTTTGATTATCTCCAAATTGCATCATCAGTTGCTGCATGTGCTGTGGCAGTTGTGTAGTGGGGTCTTTGGAGATTAAGTGAAAGGAGTGGTTTGAACCTCTGCATGTCCTTCACACATGGGCCTCTCCTGCATTAACTGAGGAGGTGTTTCTAATAGAAGTTGTAAGGCTTTCAGCCAGACTGTGTGCTGGGCAAGCTCATGGAAATGTAAGTGTCTTGTGCAGAATACATAAAAGAGTGCCCATGGGTTTAAATTTTCTTTATAATGCTGTTCTCTTGGTAAAATGTTAGTTTTAAATAAACCAACAATAATCACTAATTATCTTTTTTTAAAAATTCTTTTTTAATTAGAGCCTGGTTATTGCCAATGCTGGTCTTGGTAATGGAGTGAGTAGACAGCAATTGCTCAGGATACTAGAAGAATATGGAGCAATGGAAACACTCTTAATGCCACCAAATAAACCATATTCATTTGTGAAATACAGGACAATGGAAGAAGCCAAGAAAGCCTTTAATGCCCTTAATGGAAAGGAAGTAACACTGGAAGACTGTTGCCAAAACATTGTTCTGTATATTAATTTTGTGGAAAAAGGTACAGTTTTTGTGATCTCCTATATATCCAGCTTTCTGCATAGTGCTTCCCTTTGCTTTTACTCCCTGGGTTGTAAATATAGGTGAAAGCACACTAGTTTTTGTAAGTAGGCACAAAACATGAAAGCTAGAATCTGAGATTCAGGACATATAATAATCTTTGCTCCTTGTATTTCATTATAGGATACTCTAATTTCAACTCCATTACTTGGAAGCAAAAGGGAAAAAAAGATTTGAGTAATTTCCTGACCATTCAATACTGCACATGAAGGTTTTTGATTAAAGAACCTGGAGAATCTCTGGACAGTTCATTGGATTTCTTGTGTGACCTTAATCTTGCAATCTCTATCTCAGCTCCAAGAAGAAAAATATGCACAATGGAATTTCTGTCTTTTTTTTCTCCTTCTCCCCAAGATTTTTTTTTTTTTTTTGACTGATTATAAGCTATTTACTAGAAGAACTGTTGCTCTTACCGTGAGCTTTCTTAGTATCTAGCAAAAAGGGCTCCTGGTGTTGGTCTGTACATTCTGCCAGCAAATAGATTTTTTTTAGCTCTTAGGATAGCAAACTGAAGGTCCCAACATCAGTGATGTTTCACCTGGATATTGTTTTGTACTCCATATTTGTACATATTTGATTACAGAGTACTTTTTGTCTATGGAAGCAATCTGCTGATATGGTAAATCACTAAAATTCTACAAAATTAAAATGAAATTCAGGTAGAACCTTGAAGTGATTGAGAAATTCTGTTTACCATTATTTTGACAGGAAAAACACAAGTGGTTTTTTGTTTGAATAGGGTAAAGTCTTGTTCATCTTATGCAGTAAAAGTTTTAGAAAGTGCTTGAATGATGCAAAACTTGGGCCTTACTCTGTTTTGTCATGACAAAAAGGGATCATTCATTCTCCAGATAAGGCCACAATGAGGGCTTCATTGTATTGTTAAACATTTCTACGGCTGTAATATATTCTCATACAAAGTAAATATATCCCCATAGGGAACACATGGTTTTATTTTCGCTAAACAGTGACAGAATTCTCTTTTTTTCATATACTTCAGTCTCCTTGCAAAATGCTGTTCCTACAAGCTTGCCTCCAGGCTTAATGGTAATTGAAAAGATTATTTCTCCAGAGGAAGAAAGGAGGATGTTGGAAAGTATTGACTGGAAAGGAGATGAAGATACTCAAAATGGTGGGCACAACTATAGGAATCCAGACCTTCTGTACTTTTATGCTGTTTTTTCCTACAGTTTCAGGTTATGGGAAGTCTACATCTTCGTAAATGTATTGTCAGGAATTATTCTGTGTTTGTTCTTAGCATTTTAGAAATGGGGTCTTATATTGCATGGGATCAACTCCTTGGGGTAAGTGGTCTGAATTGATATTCTAGAATGGATTTACTTGAGTAACATACCTGCATCCAGAGACAATTAAAGTCTTTTTTATGTGTCTTGTGCCAAACACAAGACTTTGTAAATTGATGTCCAGCTCAAGAGCTGTGTCTTCTTTTAAGTAAAAAATAACTTAGTGAGGCATACATTCTGGATGCTGTCATGCTTTCACTTGAGCTTGTGGAGTTAAATCTTTCAATAAATGAATTCTCAGAAATAATTTCAGAGTTTCTCTGTAAATTTGTTCTGTGGAGCAATGCAAAAGTTATGTTGACCTTAGCTAATGTGCAACTTGGTGATTGGTAAAAGTAAAGGATATTGAAGTATCTGTAGGGTATTCATCAGGTATAAGTTCAGAGATCAGGACAAGAAAAAGGTGCATTAAGCATGGCTCAAGAAAATTGGTTTTCTTTACTTCTTGCATATACAAAAACACCATCCCTTTGACTCAAAACAGCAGTGAATGTGGTACTCGATGAAATACAAAAGATAATAAGGCAGAAGTGTGTGCCATGAAGAACGAGGGTCACATACACTGTTTTAACTGCTAATTAAAGAATGTTGAGGCTTAACAGGTCAGATGGAATAGGGAAACATAGCAAATTGCCTGCAATGTTTTATGTAGTCTAATCTTACTTTAAAATTGTGTTTTTACAGCCCAGAAGACTTTAAAGCATAGAAGAGTAAAGCATTTTGGATATGAGTTTCGCTATGATAACAATAATGTTGATAAAGACAAACCATTACCTGGAGGTGAGAACTTCCATATTAAACTGTGCTTATTTTTCACTGATGTTTGAACCATTATGTAAAGCCTTTAAGCTTCACTGAGTTGTGGTTGTGAGATTCTGGTTAAAGGAGAGCCTTTGCTGTATCTTAAGCATACACCAAACAGTGCCTCTGAATTTTGAGATTCATTCCAAATTATTGTGAGTGCTTTAAGCTTGTTGTCCAGTCACTTGGAGCCAGAGGTTGCTGCCCTTTGTTGAGGTCTGGTCAAATAAGGCTTTTGGGATTGTAATTGTCATTCCTTTTTAGCTTTTTGTTCTGTCAAACAATTACATATTACAAATTGCGTATTAATTTGTTCGGGGGGTGTGATGTATGTTGCTGTATATATTTATCTCAAACAGCTTGAAGCTTGCTGGATGCACACTGAAATAAAATTTCCTTTGCTCTGAAAGCAATTTTGTAAAGGTTTCAATAACTCTTATTTGGAATTGAAAGCTGTGAGTCAGAGCAAAGCAAGTGAGTCATCTTATAGACTTAGATTTAAAAATAGTAAAATAGGAGATTTAAATTCCTGTAAAACTTGAAGGTGTTTAAGGTGATGCATGTGTACTGGGGTGGATGTAGCATGCAACAGAAGGATTCTGGTTATATTAAGATTTTAATTGTGAAGCCATATCCTTGTTAGAGGATTGACATGTGAATTGTTTTCTAGTCTCTCAGACTATTTCGTGTGTGAGAAAAGCATAAACACTTCTTGAGGGAAAACAATTAAGAATAAAAATCAGTAGATTCATGGAAAGGATAGTAGTAACATGTTTGTTGGTGTTACCTTCAGCAGAATTTTTTCAGTCAAGTCCTCAGGTAAAATAGCAAACCAAAACTTCAGTGGAGGACTATGCCTTCCATTCCATTCAGACCATGCATTCCATTAAGACCAGCTTAACTTCAGCAGATTCTTTTGGTGATATTTAATCTAATTCAGTAACAGATTTCCAGGGAATAAATTTTTTGGGGGGGCTCTCTGCACAACTGTCTCTCTGCATAATAGTATTGCTTCTTGACTGCAACTTTTTTATTGTAATTGGTGAAAACTTTGCCTCTGGTTTGATGTGGTTTTATTTATGTGTAGAGATACTACAGTTTGCATTTGTAAGGGTGTAATCTGCTTCTGAATGCAGAGGCCTTGGAGGAGTTGCCTTTCTAATTTTGAGATCTTAAAAATATATTGGACTTGAAGACTAGGCCCCCAGTTCTGAAGTGTGTGTTAGCAGCAGATGCAGAGTCATCATTGTTAAAGATGGACTTGCATGTATATGAAGCTATTTCTATGTATTTTTCCAGTTATATTTATTGTAAAAAGCTGTCTTGTTTACAGTTCTGTTTCTATAACTAGGTCTTCCTGAAATTTGCAAACCATTCTTGGAGAAGTGCTTAAAGCAGGGATATATCAAACATAAACCTGATCAGCTGACTGTAAATCAGTATGAACCTGGACAAGGTAAGTTTATTTGTCCCTCAAAAATTGTGAGCTCTTTATCTTATATTGTGGTTTAACCCTGGTAGGTAACTAACCACCATGCAGTTGCTTGCTCACTCCCTCACTGAGGTAGAGGAGAGAATTGGAAGATAAAAGTGAGGATTGAGATCATGGGTTGAGATCAAGACAGTTTAGTAAGTTAAAAAAATAAGAAAATAAAGCAAAGGAAAATAAATGATGCAAAAAATATTCCTTGGCTACTGGCCAGTCAGTGCTCAGCCAGTCCCTGAGTAATGGCATCCCTGGTAAACTTCCCCCTTGGTGTTATTACTGACCACAATATCAGATGATCATGTGGAATATGCCTTTGGTCAGTTGGGGTCAGTTGTCCCAGCTGTGTCCCAGCTTCTTGTGCACCCCCAGCTGACTTGCTGGCAGGGAAGCATGAGAACCATAAAAGACCTTGATGCTGTGTAAGCACTGCTCAGAAAGAGGTAAAACATCCATGTATTATCTCCACTGTTTTCATCACAAATCCAAAGCATAGCACCTTACAGGCAACTGTGGAGCAAATGAACTGCATCCCAACCAAACCAGTACAACTTCCCTAAAAAGCAGAAGAGTGTAGCATCTAACTGTGACATGGTGTAGAGACAGGATTTAAGCACCTGGTTAGTGAATTTCCTCTGTGACCAGAGATGCTTTGAATCAAAACCAAAGTCTTAATACTGGTTTCTGCATGTGGGAACTTATGTTCAGAAGTGCAGTTTTTGATATCACTGTTATGGAAGATGATGGTGTTTTGAGTCCAAGGCCATAATTTGAAAACTAACTATAAAAAGATATAGGAATAGGTAGTCGTATTTGATTTTCTATTTAAGTGCATTTTTTTACACCAAACTTGTATTGCTTCCTGTAATGTGCATATAGTCTCCAGGAAATGGCTCTTGCTGTTAGTGGGTATGATATAATGTTAGTGTATGTGATATATGGAGACTTAAGTATGATGCAAGCAGTGTTCTCTTATCTTAGAAATAAGGAATTACTGTATTTTTGTAATTTTTCCCAAACTGGAGGCTTCTGAAGAAAAATAAGCTTCTAATCACACTTCTAGGGAATAAATCACATGCTGTACTTTTTGCTAAGCTTAGTCATCAAGGTTAAGTATCTGGCTTGCTTTCCAGAGTGAGTATCTCATTTGTCCTTAGGAAGAAGGAACATTGGCTTTACTCTCAGAATTAATGTCCCACAGCTATTACAGTGTCTACTGAACAAGGGTCTGAAAAGCTGATCCTGTTTGTGTATCTGACAATCTGTTGAATTGATACAGTTGTGTACTTCTGGCTGGGACATCTGAGGAGATTAGTTAGAATTGTAGATTTCTATCAAGAATGGAAGCAAGTTTTCTTCAAAAATCAAACAAACAAAAACCCAAGCCCAAAGCAAAATACCCCTTCTTAAGTGCAAATCATTAGGATATGAATGAGTACAGAGTGGAGCCAGATTAATACTGTCTGCATCTTTGTTCTGAGCCATGTTTTCACTGGAAATTATACTTGAAATTTTAGAAAGTGAGTTATGGCTATGAGTATCTAAGCTGGAGGGACCACACACAAGATAATTCAACTGAGGCCACACTGATCTACCGACCTCATTTAATGTATCAGTGACAGTGTAGAAAGCTGTCGATGTTTCCCTGCTGCACAGTGAATTGCACAGACTTCAGTGTGCCTCTTAAGGCAGAACCTCAGTGCTTTGTACTGAGGCAAAGCTATGAGCTGTAACAAACAGGTATCTATCTGTCCTTGGTTTTCAAGTCTCACTGATTTTCTGTCAGATTAAATGTTGGTCCCATAAAACACTTGTATTGTTTTCACTGAAACTAATGGAATTCAGAATACTTACATCTGGATGTAAAATCTGCCAGGTAATAAGGGTGCTTTATAGAGCTGACTGACGCTGTAAGAAAAAATTGTTTTCAACTCAGGAATTCTCTACAGAGCCTAAAATGAATGTGGGTAGGATTTTTAATAAACAAATAAAACTGTTTCAGTTTGGATGGTATAGGAGTTACTCTGTCTGCCTGGGCCTGCAATGGATCAGAGGAAGGTGTAGTTGCAGTTCTCCCAAGCTGCCTGCTATTCTCTCTTGCTCCACTGCTGACTGCCGTTCCCCACCATGTGGTGAGATCTTGCTGTGGCATGCACACTGCTGTTTTAGCTCTTGGTGTTAAAATGTGTGACACAAGCTGCAGGGATTGGCAGTTTCTTTCCAATTAGCAGATATGAAAGAAAAATCTAAAAAAAACCCTAAAAGCTGACTGTCCTTTTGGCAATTCTCAGTTATGTGTGTGTACTCAAACACGCACCAACAGATGCATTACCAAGGGGTTAGCCTAGCAACGATGTGTGTTTGCCTAGGTAGTGCAAAACAGAGGCAGGACTTGATCCTAACAGTGCCTGCCCCTGAGATAGTAGGTCCTAATGCCGAAGCTGAAACCCTTAAGGCAGTAATTTGCTTAGGAAATAAAGGGATTTGAGATTACTCCTCTGTGAAAACAGTTAGGAAGAAATATATGATTGTGGATGAACTAAAGCCAGAATTGTTATATGTGCCATAACTGTTAGTGCTGAGGGCTGACCTGCCTGCAAGGAGAGCGAAGTGTTTGAGCTTCTCTCTGCAGCAGGGAGAGCATTTGGAGTTATCCAGGAGTGAGTGAGGCCTTGAACTAACCTGAACTATCTTGTAGGTATTTTTACTGATTATACAAGACACTTAAGTTAATTGTGTACATCTAATCTGGGTGTGTAAATAAGACAATTGCCCTGAATTCTCATGGAAGGCAATTCCCTTGTTTATGAAAAAGTTGGTTTGTTCAACCATACATCCCAGTTTTCCATATGGACATCCACAGAAATAGAGCTTGCTAATGGAGATAGCACTCTATTACTGTTGTTGTTATTATATTGACTTTTTTGTTGTTTGCTTTTTTTTTTAAACAGGAATTCCTCCTCATACTGATACACATTCTGCTTTTGAGGATGAAATAATCTCTCTCAGTTTGGGAGCTGAGGTACACTTAATGTTTGCATGTGGTCTGATGCTTTACTGAGAAGTTCCATTTTTATATTGTTAATTTGATTTTCCATGGTGTCTGTCCACATTCATCCAAACTTAGTATCAAGTATGAAAGGTAGTGTGATATGCTAATTAAGTAACTTCAATGCAATGTTGTCACTGGAAGATTTGCCAGTGATACCAATGATTTTTAAATCTTGGCATCCAGTTCTCCATTGACCTTCCATCATCTTTATTTCATGCTTTAATTTCGCATATTCTGCCTCAGTCCTGCAGCCCTGGGCTTTCTTACTCTTTCCATTTCAATGAAAAGGCTGGCTCCTGCACAGATGCTGTGTTACTTCATTGATGTAACACCATAAGCAGTGCATTTCTAGGTTATTGTATTACAGCATACCTTTGTCATGGTCTCGGAGATGGCCAAAAGCACAGTGATTTTAATCATGCGAAGAATACAATCCTTTCTGGGAAGTGGAGTGCCTGGAGTGTTTTGAAGCTGTAAAAGGTTGGAATGTGTACATTTCAACCAGGGAGACAGCCAGACTTGGGCTATTTCTAGATATTTCAGGCATAGGCATTGGATTACAGCCTGTTAGGTATCTCACAAATTTCAGTGCCTTTTCCTAATGGGCCATAAATACACTTTTCGGGTGCAGGCAGTCAAAGCACAGATGTAGTAAAGCAAGCCAGTAGCCCATGAAATGCTGCATTGTTTATGGCTTTTCTTTTTAGTACTTTTACAATTTTTTTATGATTTCTTTGTGGTTTTGTGCACTTAGCTCTTCATCTTATTTTAAAATGAAAATATCAGTTGCAGTAATACGTAAGTTAGCTATTTTAGGAGAGAAGCCCCCTTCTCTATTCCCATTAAATCTTACCATGGGCAAAATTTACACACTCTGTTAATAAATAATTGGACTTACACATACAGCATCAACCTTTTCTTTCTCTTCTTCTCTTTATTTTTCTCTGTAGGATGACTTTTTTTCCTACCTGAATACATTAGGCTGCAAGGTGGTAGAAAACATGCATAAAGCCATATGTCTTGTCCTTTCTTTGTTCTCCTCAGCAGTAAATGCACACATTTAAATAAAAAATGCCATAAAGAAATAACCTTGCAACCCAGCTGGTTCTGTATTCTATTTTGGAAATTGGCTAATCAGGCACTTCAGAGGAAAAAAAGGAAGCAGAATGCCTCATTATACTGAGTAATGGAAAGAGCATTTCTTTCAATTGCTTATATGCTTGTCCCTCCAGGATCTGAGTTAGGCAGATTGTGATAATTAATAACTAAAACAAATGCTTTGGCTTATGAAAAAGAAGTCTGGCAGAACAGAGGACTAAACACAAACACCCTCCTAGCCTGGTGACTTAGTTATCACCACAGATTCTCAAACTCCTTATATATGTTCACAGGCCCACAGAACTGTTTAGGTTGGAGGGGATCTCTTAAGGTCATGTAGCCCAAGCTCCTGCTTAAGCAGGGTCAGCAAAAGTAGGTTGTACAAGACTGTGTCCAGTTGTGTTTTGAATATTTCTGCAGATGGAGACTCCAGAACCTCTTTAGGCAAGCTGTTGAAGTATTTGACCTCTGTCACAGTAAAAATCCAAACTGTTTCTTTGTGTTTTGATGGAATGGCATGGGGTTTAAATTGTGCCCATTGTTTCTTGTCCTGTTGATGGACATTGTTAGGAAGAATCTGGCTCCCTCTTCTTCATTCCTTCCCATCAGTTACTTATACACATTAATAAGAGCCATCTTACCTGACCCTGAACCATCCCTTCTCCAGGCTGATCAGTCCCAATTCTCTCAGCATCCCCTTATGTAAAAATATTCCTTAATAATCTTCATGGCCCTGTCCTGGACAATAAGTCCATGGCATTCTTGTAGTGGGAAGCCCAGTCCAGTCCCAGTACTGGACAGAGTACAAGAGATACCTCCTCACCAAGGCTGATTAGTGAGGAAGGATCACCTCCCTTTAACAGCTGACAGTGCTCTTCCTCATGTAACCCAGGACACTGTTGGCCTTTTTTTCTGCAAGAGTACGTTGGTGGCTCATGTTCAACTTCTTGTCACCAGGACCTCAAGGTCACTTTTGGCAAAGCTGCTTTCTAGGTCATCAGCTTGCCAGTGTGTAGAGATACATGGGATTATTCCTGACCGGGTGCAGGACTTTGCACTTCTGTTTGTAGAACTTCATGGGGTTCCTGTTGGCAGCAGTTGTCCAGCCTGTCCAGATCCCTCTAAAGGGTGGCACAACCATCTCTAAAAGCCACTTCTCCTAGTTTTATTTCACCTGAAAATGTGCTGAATGTGTGCTTTGCCTCACCATCCAGGTCGTTAACAAAGTTGTTAAACAGTGCTAGCCCTGGTATCAGTCCCAAGGGCAGCCCACTAGTGACAAATCTCCAACTCTGCTTTGTGCCACTGCCATCTTCAGTGGTATCTTGCAACCTAACTCACATTACTGAGGATCAGTCTTTTCCTCAGTGGG
Organism: Dicrurus megarhynchus; assembly: GCA_013399195.1. Taxonomy (NCBI): domain Eukaryota; kingdom Metazoa; phylum Chordata; class Aves; order Passeriformes; family Dicruridae; genus Dicrurus; species Dicrurus megarhynchus. Next base: position 241,666 of record VXAD01006267.1, on the reverse strand, counting down.
GAATGAGTTTATGCAGTAACAAAGCACTCTGTGCTATTTTGTTAGAGGAATCACTGTAAGTTTAATTTGTTTCTGCAAACCTGATTTATATTGAAAAACGAATAGTTATTGGCATGTATGTTCATTTTAAATATAAACAAATAATCTTGAGAACAAAATAAAGGCATTTGTATTGCATCAGATAATCTACAGCAATCCAAGTTCTTATGCCTGTGTGAAATGAGGTGGAAATGTAGGTGTGAGATGTTCTTTCAGTCAAATGAAACAGCTTTATCAAGAGGCACAGAGTGGCCAGGTGGTTGCCCTGGTTGGTGCAATCCATTGTGTTTTGAGGAGTTTACAAGACAGATTAAACTTGTTTTGAAGGAGATAAATCTCATTATTGCTTTGCACTTCTGCCTAGCTTATAAAAACTACTGAATAGTTTGAGGGCAAATCAGTGAGAGGTGATTTGTCTTGTCCCATAATACTTCAGGAAAGGTGGGGGTCTCAGGCTAATCTTTCCTGTTTGTAACCCATTTCTTTGGCATCTCCTGGGAAACTGCAGAATAAAATGAGACTTCTAAAATGTCCTGTGGGCTTGTAGTTGCATTTTATAAATCACCACATTCACCCTTTCTTTATAGGAGCTGATACACTGAAAATATTAATGAATATCAGTGTCAATGCTGTTGTCTTGAATGCAACTTTATTCAGAAATTGTCATAGTAGGAAAGCCAAGGCAATGTGGTAAATTTAGGTGAGCAACCTTTTACTAAACTTAATGGCAAATCATGTTCTATGTCCATGAATTTGAACAAAGTGTTGCGAAACAGGGATCAGTCCTTTCTGTTGAGAATTTTGGTTTTATATCAGGTGTTATTTTCAGTGCCTCCATTTGGTGTCTCTAAAGATATGCAGTTTTACAGTATTTCATCTTAGAAGCCTGGCCAAGTTTGCAGCTGTCTCAAAAGAATCCTAATTTTAAAGCCTGTGTCGAATTTCTCTTTGCAGGTTTGCAGCAGGAGCATGATCAATAGTTAGATTTCTGTTTTTTCACTTTTCCTAATTTGCCATTTTATATGCTGCCATGTAAGCCTTGACCCATTAAAACTTTAGAAATACAGAGGTAGCATTTCTGTTATGAGCTAAGTAGTGCTACGAGCATATCCAACCCATAGAAGAATTTTCCCTTCCTGGCTGCAGATCTTACTCCAAGTCAACAGCTGCCAACACCCTGCAGTCCCTCCTTGTCAGCTCTGCCCCACTGTGTCCAAGACTGCTGTGGGACGCCCACTGTACCATGCCAGAGAGCAAAGCACAGTCATAGTTTGCTCAAAGAGGTTGTTGTGTTGGCACAATACTCTGATTTATGTTGCTGTGTCCCATTTTCCTAAGATCCAGCCCCAGGCTTGTCGTTCTCTTTAGCTCTGCTTTTCCTTGACTTACTCTGCTTCCTATCTGTATGCCTTGGGATGGTAAAAGGCTGGTACACTGAGAAGTGCCGTGATGCTCTGTCTAGGCCCTCACCTAATGTCTGAGGAAGGAAAACTTTAGGGATGTCAGCCAGATTTGTGGCTCAGGGTTAGAGGGGGGGGACCATGTAGGGATCATCATTCATCATCTCTTAGCCTGTGGATCTTAAGTGCTTTAATCTATAAAGAAAACCTGTGATCTATAAAGAAAACCTGTAACTCTCTTAAGCCTTGAAAGAAGAGCAATGTTACAAAGAAAAACTTCATGAGACCTTTTGGACAACCTTTGAGTATGGTCATTCTAGAACTGATAGAATGAGGTATGCTGCTTCTGCTCATCTCTCAGTCTGATATTTGACCCTTTTTCTGTCACTTTTGCTTCTTATCTGTTGATCGATTTCCAATATGTCTTGGTTAAAAAACAGAAACCTGTAGCTGGTATAGCAGCAGCTGTATAGGCAGGCACTGCATATTGCTGTGTGGTCCAGCTCTTATTCTGCTTATCTTGGTTAGTTGCTAATTCAGTTTAATTTGCTTTTTACATATATATTGCTTTATTTTTCTTGTAAGGGAAGGCAGAAAGCATCTTACTTATTTAAGGAATTACTATGGTAGTGGCTATACCAAAGCTTTTTTCTCTGTCTATGCTGGCAGGATGATGGTAGTGGGTGAAATAGTGGTAAGAGTCATCACTATTTAAAAAGAGATTGTACTGGCAGAATCAAATTGTCCCTGAACCCAAATGGAAAACAATAATCACTACAACCTAATGCTGAGTTTAGAAGTTTGTTCAGATGAGGTAGGATTTCTAAAGCTCAATAGTGTGCTTTTCCAATCTGTAAGACAGGTGCAACTCAAGAAACATGTCTTACAGTCATGGATTTTATTGGTTCTTGAAGAATAGTGACTTGCAGTGATTTTAGCTGGAAATCCAAATGGACTTTCTTTATAATTGTATACCAAGTTTAGTTGGTTTGTTCCATTTGAAGTGGTATTTCATTTTTGAAAACTAAAGAAGAGCTGCTCCATGTGAAAGGTATCCTGAGCACTGCAAATTAAATGCATCAGGCTTCATAAGTCTGTCTCTCCTGTTTGCATTTGCTTTTTATAGCTGTGTCCTGTGTGTTTCTTTCTATCTGTGTCATACCATGATGGACTGTCACTGAGCTTGGATGAGATACAAGAACCACCAAAAAAGGGAGAACTTCCTGTTGATGTAATTAAACATTGAATTATGCCCTCTGAGATAAGCAACAAAGCCTGCAGCCCCTTCATGGGAATACTTATAACTTACTGCCTCTTTTGGGAAAGGTGAAACATTCTGTTCTGAATTTTTATTTCTGTGCTGGATGTCTCTTCTCCATTTGCATACAGGAATCTCTTCACAGATACCAACATGTCCTGATGTTTCTACCTGATGAGTTATTTTAACCTTTGGAAAGATCCTGAAAGCCCAGCTGTGATGTAAACTGTTCAGACGGAATCTGCAGTAAAAAAAACCTCCTTGGTTGTTGATAGGCTAACTCCTGTTTTAGCCAAGGGTAGCAAGAGCAAGGCACCCACTGTGTGCAATTAATGCAGACAAGCATTTGTTTCCAAGTGCTGTAGGAATCTGCTAACCAATTTCAATTTGCATTGAGATGGTACCAGAAGAGCATTTGGTCAAAATTGCCCCCAGAACAATGATTTGATAGCATTATTTCTCTAGAAGCTGTATGGCAGTAATTTATGAAGAAACAAGACAGCAGTGTGGAGATCTTGCTTTCTCTGATCTCTCCTCAGCTACTTGGGAAGAACAAAATCAAAGCTAAGTTATGAAAGAGCCATATTTCAAAGTTTTGTATGTAAAAATATGGTTTTTTGCTCCCCTTTCATATTGGTGGGATGTAGTTTCCAGCTGCCTCTCTCTCTGAGGTTGGGCATTGACTGCCAGGGGGCCAATACCAGGCAAATAGCTCTGCAAAGATTGGTCTCCTGTCTCCCTTCTCTTGGATTCATACCAGCCTGCCTTCCTCTCCACAGAAGGAAGAAACTTACCATCTCCCATGCCTTTCTGTAAAGCTGTGCCCCACTATGCAAAGCCTGGTAGCTGCTACTTCAGCGCTGAGGAAGGAAGGCACCCTGTAGTTTGATTGCTGTGGGATCTCTGATCTGCAGAATGTGCTGTGACTTGCTGAGCTATTTCTCCTGGGTCTGCTAGAGTGGGAAGCTGCCTTACTCCATTCTCTGTAGTGGTTTTGTTTCCTGTTTGTGGTCCCTTATTTTGGCTACTGAGGGGAAAGGCAGAGCTGTAGCTCCTCCTTGTTCATACCACTTTGCTTTCTTCACAGCCAGATGGTTGTTCTTTTTAGCATCCTGTGTTTTGTTTGAGCCTTTCAGTGTTGAGAAAGAGTTGTGGGAAGAATGTTCTCTTTGTCTCCTGAACTCCTCTGGGTAATGCATCCAAAGTGAATGTGGAAAGAGAGATAAAAGAAACTGCAATTAGGAGAAATTTGAAAATGAAATCCACTCAATATCACATCGAAAAATACATAGAGATGCTATAAAAATGTCATATGGTTCCAGTTATTTCTGTGTGATTGTGAGAAAACTCCTACTGTGAGTGAAATACTTTCTAAAATGTTTGCAGTCTGCAGTAGGGCTTAGGATTTTCTGATTGAGGTCATAACTGCTAAATAATGAAGGAAAACTTCTGCATAATTCCTTTACCAACTTGATTCTATTTTAACAGAACCTGTTGTCACCAGGCTATTTGCTGTTTCTGTAGTGTGCTTATTTTGTATGCTGAGGCAGCATCATTTCATTTTCAATTCTCAGATGTCTGGCTGTTAAGGCGCTACTGTGACACGCAAATACAGATACTGAATTTTTCAGTGGAAGCAAATGTACTCTCTAAAAAGTGTCTTGCTATTGCATAGCTATTGCTACATTTTTCTAATTGGTTTTCATTTGGTTGGAAAAATGTAAATAGGTAAAAATCTTGGAAAAATATTATATTTTGGTGTACAGTACTGCTTGTTTTAAATGAAAACCTTTTTTTTTCTCTTCTACACTTCATGTCTCCCTTGTATTCTTCACTATGATGCATGAACCATTCTTCCGTGGTGGTGAGATGAATTCACTGTTTAAATATGAAGTTTCTATTAACCCCAGTGAAAAAAATACAGTTATTGTAATAAAAGAAAAGAAGCATCAAACAGGAGACCATCAAAGGCAGTGTGGTCAACAGGTTGAGGGAGGGGATTCTCCCCTTCTACTGTGCTCTCATGAGACCCCTCCTGGAGTGCTGCATCCAGCTCTGGGTCTGCCAACATAAACAGGACAAGGACCTTTTGGAGAGAGTCTAGAGGAGGATCATGAAATTGATAAGAGAGCTGGAGCCTCTGCTGTGAAGACAGGGTGAGAAACTTGGGATTGTTCAACCTAGAGAACAGAGGACTCTGAGGAGTTTTCCAGTGCTTAAAAAGGGCCTACTGAAAAGTTGGACAGGGATTCCTTATCAGGGAGTGTAGTGACAAAATGTGGAGTAATGGTTTGATACTGAAGGAGGGGAGATTTAGATTATTTATTAGGAAGAAATTCTTTACCATGAGGGTGGTGAGACTCCGGAAATTGTGAATGCCCCATCCCTGGAAGTGTTCAAGACCATGCTGGATGCTTCTTTGAGCTGGTGTAGTGGAACATGTCCCTGCCCATGGCAGGGGGTTTAGAACTAGATGCTCTCGAAGGTCGCTTCCAGACCATTCTATGATTCTATGAAAACTAACAGACTATTTGAATTTACATTTCAATTGGTATTTTTACAGCTAAAATGGTTTTTGAGTCATGTTTTGAGTTGTCATTCTTGAAATGTAGTTCCATTTTTTATAGAAACCTCTGTGTTGTTTTTTTAGGAGTTACTAATTTCTTAATTTTTTTAAAGAATTTTTTTATTTTGTCAAGAGGTTCATCAGTGGAAGTTACTTCAATTCCCCATGTTATTTTTAGAAGGTCAGTACTTGCTGTGTGACATGGAATCCTGGTGTCTGTTACCAATTAACAGCAAACAGGCTGAACTGGAGCATTAAAGATTTGTTATCTTTAGCTGTTGCATTTCAGCTGTACTTCAGTTTTGGAATTCAATTCCTTTTGGAATAAGGAAATCTAATTTCATTAGCCAGTGATGTCATCTCTATTGTCATAGGAGCCTATTTTAAGACTGTGGCAAATTTCATGTAGAAATGCCAGGTAGTCAGTCAATAACAATAATCACAAGTAGCCTATAAGCAAAGAAACAAGCTTAACTTGTTAAGCTCCTGCTGTGGTCTCTCTTTGCTTTGGACAGGACTTTGTAATACCAGTAAGTGTAGGAAATGGGGTTTGAAGTCTGTCTGCATTTATACTGTCCTTACAAATCTGAGTATTTTGCATGCTGTAATGCTCTGTTTCTGTTTTTCTTACCAGCTATATTTTGGGAGGAGTTTCTCCCCAGGGCTCCTGTTGCAGTAGAGTTGAATTTTTGCTGAGGAACTGGCAATTTTGAGCAGTTAAAGTGTGCTGGAGCTGTCAGACCTGTGATGCTGATACACTTGACAGAAAGTTTCTGTCAGTGGGAGAGTCGTGCCCTTAGCAGAGAAGCAAGTAGGCAGGCAGCCTGTTGGTGCTGCCCAGAGGCAATGCAGGGAAAACTCTGGTCTGTTTGCTGGGGCAGCAGAGGAATGGTTGGAGGAAACCAAAGTTGATGGTGCAGCAGAAAACAGTGAAAGCTGGACACTTCACAGTTCCTTGTGAGGTGTTCTTGTTCCTCCTGCCCTTCCTGTTACTGCGTGCGTCTCTGCGGTGCACGTTCACGCAATCTGGTGTAAATTCAGGGCCAGATGTTGAGGCCCTGGTTAGAGCCCTTTTGTGTAACTTTTGGCTGCATTATGAGAAGACAGAAGGAAGAGATGACATTATTTATGATGAAAATCAGCAGTGTTATAATACTGCCTATCCAATTTCAGAATGTGTTTTTCCTTTATGGTTATTTCCCCTGCTTTAAAATAATATTTATATGTCAGATGTGTGGGACTTCTGTGGGGTGAAACATAGCAATTGAGTAATCGATAAAACGGTTTTCTTCAAATGATTTTAAGGAAGTGTCTTTGTGTCATGCAGCATTTTGAATTATACTTCATGGCCACAGGAGACATCATAAACTAAGATGGCTTTCATTGGCTTTCATTAGTTCTTTGGGTTTTGTTTGAGGTTTTTTTTTTGTGGGTTGGGGGTTTCTTTTCTTCTTTTTTTTTTTTTGGTTGGTTGGTTTTTTGTTGTTGTTGTTTGTTTGTTTGTTTTTGGTGGGGTTTTTTGTTTGTTTTTTTATTTGTGGGGGGTTATTTTGTTTGTTTGTTTGGGTTTTCTTTGGTTGGTTGGTTTTTTTTTTTGAGGGTTATATGCTTTTGACTGCTAAGGAATGATGTTTCTTAATGTATTTAATGTAAATTCATCCCCAGATCTTTGTTCCTCAGTAGATTTCCCTTTTACAGTGAAGATGCAGAGGATTAAGAAACAGGCTATTTGGTCGTTTCTATAGCAATAGATTAAAAACCATGTCTTATCAGCCCTTATGAGATATGATGCAAAAATTAGTTTGGGAAGGCACAGTTTGCATGTCTTGTATCCTAGCAGTTCTCTTTTATTGTAATGATCTCTGAGACAGCTGTTAGATGCAGGTATGAGAAGGACTAGCTGACCTTTGTTTCAAACTCTGAGTGCATAAATTCATCATTTCATCCCTTTGAATTACAGGTATTCAGCACCCCACTCTTTCCATACTACTCTCAGAATGTAGGGGCCAAGATTTTAGTGATGATAATAGTGCAGGAAGAGGTTTTAATTAAGGCAGAACTCTTTCAAACAGAGTTGAAGCATCTGCTGAATCCATACTTGGATGCCTTATTTAATAACTTGTTGTCATTGGTATTCAGTCCAGGGTTAAAACACTGAAATTTTAGTGTTTATGAGTAGGTGTGCACTGCATGTGTATCTGTGCACTGCATGTCTGAGCTCCTCTGTAATCCATGGGGGTTGAGTCAGTCCAGCCTATGGCTAATTCAGCTCATGCTGGGTTAGACATCTATTGTTTCATTTCGTAGGTTTCAGTTCCCATGCGTTGTTTTAAAATCTAAGGCTAAATATAGGTCTTAATCTTGAACTCATTTGCCTATTTCCACCCCAGACTTTAAGTTAGCCTGAATTCCTGTACTACAGCACTGCAAGCAGAAAGCTGAGACCTGCAGAGGAGAATAAGGTTTGATGAACAATCCTAATGTTTGTAGAGAGTGAGGGAAGATGGTTTTCCACAATGTAGGATAATTAACATGCAGCATGTTTTATCCATGCCTTGAAATACACTGAACCTGCAAGGACTTGGGCTATTTTACAACAGCTGATGGGTCTGTGCCACACTAATACTTGGTATGGGTCTACATTTTGAATGTAAATATTTCAGGTCCTCTTTCCTGCAAATTACACTTATCTGTTTTATTCCGTGTTTGGCAATATTACTCAGCCAAAGCCTGATTTTTGCTGTATCAATTATTGTTTATATTGCATGGAGGCTTTATTCGCAGTTCCTCTCACTGCTTCTGTTGTAGAAAACTTGCAATTAAAGGCTATAATGGTTGACGACAGGATGATAAATGTACAGGTAGTGTGGAATGGATGTAAAATTACAGTTGAAGGGAGTCCTGCTTATGTGTATTTGCAACCTCAGTAACGTGAGAATTGCATGTATTTCCGCAGATATTTGTAAACAATCAATGGTTTAGAAAGGTGCGATGTGCTTTTTGGATACTAAAGTGTTTCCCTTTCTACTGAGATATTGAGAATCTCTTGAGAACTTTTCTAAATATGTGGAAGAATTACAGATATGCCACAGCACCACACAGACCATGTGCTACAAGGATCCTCTAAATATCATACTTGCATATTAATTTGTGCTTATTACAGAACAGCTGTGTCTGTTGTAAGGACTTGTTCAGTGGTTTCTTGCTAGACATTTGGTATGGTATTAAACATGTAAATAAGGATTATTTGCTTTCAGGACATAGAGTAATACATTAAGTGCAGGTCTGAGGAGATGTAATTGAGGACACAGAACTGCTTTCTTATGACATCTGGGCGTGTTACATCTTAAGAGATTGAGCGCTCTGGAGGCCAACAGGGTCAGGATGATTGTGCTCTTCCATTGAAATATACTCCATTAGAAAGCAAGTGATGGAAAACCTTAGAAATTTCCTTTCCTTTGGAAAGGAAGATGAATGATTTGGTGCATTTCTGGCACGTTCTGCCCTGGTATAGTTGGATGCAATTCCCTGTATGTCAGTGTAGTAGCACCCATGGATGTGAGGGAAGATGTATGACTGAAAGAATGGAAAGTACTGCAGAGGAGGCTAAGTCAGTAAAAGAAATTAAATGAAGACAGCATTAGCCTCTTGCTTTCTGTGTACCAAAAGAATTTAAGCTAAGAGCTAGGCAGGCAATTTATTAAAGGATGAAGATGAAATGTTAGTGAGAATGAATAAATTGGTTCTTGTTGAGAACTTGACAGACTCTTTGTCTCTGGATTCACAAAAGGACATCAAGGTTTTATGCTTGGGTTAGATAGCACTTTCCAGAAAGGAGAGATCTATACCTGTTGGGGGAGAGAGAGAGGGAACCAGTGGTTATGTAGCTATTGCCTTTTACTTTAGGGATTGAAAGCCTTTTACATACGAGTCTAATATTCAACATTGAGTTTTAACACAGGTAATGATCTGGGAAGGTGCAAAGACCACAGGTAATGACATACAAAAGAAGCTTGATATTTTAGAGGCAGTAGGAACTGACATATTTAAAGGCTTTTGAAACACTGAGTCAGCTTGAGAAGACATATAAGTGAAGCACAAAAATTTGTAGCAGCTGTGAGGGATCTTGGAGTGGGAAGAGCAGCAGTCAGAAGTTGGTGGGACAGTACCAGGAGTACCACCAGCATCCCAACCTCTGCCAAGGCTGGGCAGAGCAGCCACCTCACTGGACATCACAAGGAGCTGGCATCCAGCTAGTCAGGTGATTGGTAATTTCTAATAACTTGGAGCTGGTGAACCTCCAAAAATGAATCCCTGTGTACAAAAGGAGAGTGGTGTATGTTCCAGCTAGGTGTAACAAGGCCTGCAGAGGATTAGAAGCTCCTCCATCCCGCTGTGGTTAGCTTGAAAATTACAGTAGTTTTTCGCTTCTTGTGCACTATCTGAACCTTTTAAACAGAGGCCAGACAATAAGGGAATTTTTATTATGGAGTCAATGGCATACAGAATAACTAGGAGAGATGCTGGTGTGCTGTTCAGTGGGTGCACTCAACTCCACTTATCAAGAAAATCGGAACAAGGTGAGACCTCAGATATAAAAGAATGAATGCTGTCCATATATTGAAATATTTTTTAAACACTCATATGCTAGACTTTGATTAAGAGGAAGAAATGCATAGATACTTAAAATGACACAGAGAATTCAGGAAGATGGTAACATATTGCATGGATGGAAAATTGAATACCATTTTTGAAGAAAGAAAGCCTAGTAAGTATATTAAGCATCTGAGTAACATCGCCATAGTGCCTAAGTGGATAAATAGGCTTAGCAAGACATGGTCTGCTTTGGTATAAATCTGATATGGGGGAGGCCTGCACATGTGTTGAGAGATTTTTGAGAAAGGCAGAGATGAAATAGTTCATCGTCACAATTGTCAATGCTGCACTCGTTTTCTGAAGTATGGCCAGAGAACATGATATAGGATGTAAATATCTGCATATATTACATAAGGTAAATTTGCTATGATGTGGATTATTCAGGAAAGATAATCCTAATTGCTTTCCTTTTAAAATTCAGCATTTTCTGAATCCCAAATTTTGGAATTTAGCATGGTTTTTGCAGTGAAAGGTGCTGTGTGTTACCAATTGGTTGCCTTGGTCCTGTGTGAGCCAGGAGGCTCTTGTCTCTGCATAGAGCCCCACTGTGTTGTTCAAGCTCTGTGTGTGGGCTTTAAACCTCCCAGCTGTCTTTGAAGTAGACATTCTTTTTCATCTGTTTTACATGTGGGAAACTGTTATGTAGGCTGACAATCTGTCTTTGCTCTCTGAAAATTCAGTAAATAATGTCAGAGTCTTGGGAAGCATTCCACATTGTACTTTTTTTAGCTTTAGAGTATGTTTTGTCTAAGGTAGTCTATTAACATCAAATACAAATTGCATCAGAGACAAGGCTTAGAAAAATAATTGTCATTCCCCACTGTAGCTGTGAAATTCTTATTGACATTGTCCTTATAGCTCTGTTGCATTATTTCTGTTTTGCCTTTGAATCTTTACTTATTTTATAGACCAGTCACTCACTTTCATCCTCCTACTCTTTCATGAAGTACAGTACCACTGCACTGGAAGGTGGTACAGACTTCTGCACACTGAGGTGTTATGAAAAACATACTTTATTCCCTTCTTATGTTGGATTATTTTCTGATTTTTGCACCTTGCCATATTTTATGCCACAGGAGCAATGTTCGTGATGTGGGTGTCTCTTTGCTTTGATGTTTAGCCATTGTTGAAAGCTGTTTACTGCTTCATGTGCTCCCTTCTCATGAACACTCTCTCTTAAATAACTTGGCATCATGACAAGTTATTTAAAAACACAAGTAGATATTAGCTGTTTGTTTCTTTTAAGTTTTTTTTGCTATATTTAGAGAAGCACTTTTTTCATAGTAGAAGGAAAAATGGTAAAACTTACATAGCATCCACTGTTTATTTTTTGATTGTAATCCTTGAATGATGCACCATGAGCTAGCTGGAAATTTGATCTTTATTGACTCTGCCATCTAAGAGAAAAAAGAAAATACGTGAAAACAAAAATAGTAATTGGAAATAGCTCCTGTGGAGCACAGCTGTCATGAAGCAGATTGATTCAGCAGTAGCAAAGTTGCTTTATTGATTGTAAGTCCTTAGTAAATTAGAAAGAGGACCAAATGCGTTAATCTTCTGTGTGTGTGTGTGTGTTTGACAGGGACGATTGAGAATGCTCTGCCAGGATAAAGACACATAGAGGAATGTGGGAATGTTATCAACTTCAGTCAGTAACAGGCTTGCCAGAGATAAGAACAGAGTTCTTCAAAAATCCTTCTGGGTTAAATATTCGTTACTGTGCGGTAAACAAAAGATAGAAGAAGTACTCCTGCTTGGTTTTTTAAGCATTCAGGTGCAGTTAATCTAGGTAAAGGAATGAAGCATAGGAATTATACTAATTTTCTTCAGATGTTCCTTAAATTTTATTCTGTCTCAATTGCAATGTCAAATTTCTTGTTAATAAATCAGTGCGAAACTTTAATATATTCTAGCTGAGGACCTCAGTCTGCTTTCATAAGCAAAAGTTGGTTTTGGATTTAGATTTTTGACTCTTTTAATTACTGTTAATTACTTGATGTCATCGCCCATTTGCAAGTAAACTAATCCTTTATTTATATTTTCCTTCCCAAATCATCACAACTTCTCATAAGGATGAAATTCAGTTAGATGGGGAGCAGCCACACAAAATGAGATTATAGTACAGAAGTTTTCCCTTCCCAGAAAAGTAGGGAGCAGGAACACAGCTGGGATTCTGTTCTGGTGAGGACTAGATGTTACCAAGATAAATTCTTGCTTTTCAGCCTCAAATTCTGCACCATCAGAAATTTTGTTTCATGTATTTCTTGTTGGTTTAGTGTAGTTGAAATTCAGCCAGGAGAACATGCTCTTCTCTTCTCTATTTTCCTGCCACTGCTGCCTGAAAATCCAGCCGCCAGGGATAGTTTTGTGGCCTCTCATTCCCGATGTGTAACCTGCTATAGAGCACTCTGAATGTCTGTTGTTTTGGATGCACAGTTGTTTACAGGACAGGGTTTGAGGAGCATGTGCTGTGAAGAGACTCTGGGGCCACACAGATGGTGGGGAAAAGGAATTGGAGATGCTTGATGTAAAACAGCAGAGAAGGCAGGGAGATGGAGGTACTGTTGTTTCCTACTACTTCATATGGAGTCACCAGCCTGGCATGTGGAAGTGAAAGGGAAACAAGGTCCTCTTTTGGGCCCTGGAGGGAGATGGGAACTGGAAATGCAGGGGACCCAGTAGAGGTCTCCACATTGATTAATGGATAAAGTGCAGTTCTTTAATATCATCTACAAGAACAGATGTTTGTAGTTACTACAGACTCAGAAAGAGGACCAGTGGGGTAATGGGATTCCTTCCAGGAAGGAATGTGGACATTCATATGATCAGTTTATTCTGCCATACTGCTGAAGAACCCAGTCTCTATCTTGTCCCCTCACACTTGTCCCCAGCAGCAGAGAGGCAAAAGACAGACTGAGGCGTCATCTCACCCATTTCATCCTACCACTTCACTCTCCATTTCATTTCTTTTCATGCTTTTTCTTTCCTTACTTGCTGGTCCCGATTAGTTACCTTCTGGTTTATTTGCCTCGCCAGATAGCTGCATCTTTTTACAGAGACTTGCTGCTACTTGTGCTTTACAGGACAGCATCCCCATCAGATTTGTAAAGCCCACTGTATTTTCGTCTTCACCCCATGCTTCTTTGAGGTTTCCTAGAAGAAATTGCCAAGTGCAAGGGAAGGAGTACAGTAGCAAGTGGCTGCCATTCATCTATTTGTGTAGCTATTGAAACGTTTCATGATCATTAGTCAGAGCTTATAGTTATGCTTTTTTCCTCTTCCCTGGTATATCTCTACCCCTTTCAACCCGACTGTTTGTCACCCTTGTCACTTCTTGCCTTAAATTTAGGTAGCCCAACAGGAGAAGAAGCTCTGTCACTCTATATGAGCGGTAGTACAGTATAAATAATTTTTTTCCTAAAAATGTAAATGCCATTGTGCTTTGCTTCCGTGTGCACAACATTAAATTGTAATTGTTGTTAGTGGCAATTTGTAGTGCTTAAGAGTCTTGCTTATTCAGTCTCTGTCTTGCTGGGTTTTTGTGCTGAAAGACTGATCGTTGCACCACTGTTTTCTCTTTGTTAAACACATCTGTACGCAGAAGCAGAACTGCCTAATTTGTTTCAATCTGGCATACTGGAGTAAGTCTGCTTTTAAATTGCATACTTAGTAGGTTACAAATCAGATGGCAGCATTTTCATGGTGCTAAATCTCCAGTGTACCTGGAACTGCTGACTTGAATAGTTTTTGACCACTTTTCTTTTTCAGTAGGTCTTCTGTAACTCATTTGGCTTGCTTAAATGACCTGCTCCTTATTTTCCACAGCAAGAGTTTCTCTCATTTGGGAAATGTAAAAGGATAACATTCCTAGCCCAAGCAGAAGCAAAATGTACCACTGCCATCTGGGCTGTGAAATTGGAATAAAGCTGAAAGCGTTACCTCAGTATATTGCCATGGCTGGAAGCCAGATGGCAGATAATAAAAGGATGGTCTGGTAGTTGGCATGTTAGTCAGGATCTTGGGATGTGCTTGTTGTGCTTCAAACCTCCAAGAATGTGGGCAGGTTGGAAATTATTTCTCTCAATACTGCTTATCTGAATGTTATGTATCTACTGAGTTAATTGTCTCAGCTCCTCTGCTGTGAATGGATAGGCATTTCCAGAGGGCATGGGGTCATTCCACATCACTTAGCTGTACATTTTACACTAGGATGAATAACCCTGTGGTGAAACTTGTCTCTCTGCATAGACATCACAAAAAGACAGTAGCTGATGGCCTTAGTCCAGGTACATAACTTTCAGATGCTTGAGATACAGCAAATGAGCTCTCTCTTCCTCTTATGCAGCTGCCTTTAATTGAGGATGCCTCACTGATACACAGAGATTGAACAGTGCTACTGTTCTTAAAAAGTTTTTATTGTGAAAAGAAATTGGTATATAATTTTAATTATCTCTATAGACATATATTTGTGACTACTGAGATTTGAACACAGTGCTGAAAGGGAGAGAGCTTTAGGACGGGAAACCTGAAGACTTTTGCATCCCTAGGAAATACTTAGCTGTTTCATAGAAATATTTAGTTGAACACATTAGAGAGACAAAAAAAGCTAGGACTTGAGAATACCTGGTTTATGTATGAGGCTCTATAAGTCATGCTCATTCGTGGTGACTGGTTTTGTTTCTTTTTAGATTGTGATGGATTTCAAACATCCTGATGGCCGTACAGTGGCAATTATGTTGCCCCAATGCAGTTTATTGGTGATGACTGGAGAATCCAGATACCTGTGGACACATGGGTATGTGTAAGAGTCCCTGCATTGCTGATAATAAAGGAATAATAAATGTTGCTTGTTTGCTTTATTAATGATATTCTGTATTTAAAATTGCTCTGAAAGAAATCAAGTCAAGTTTTATAATTAATGTACAAATTCACCATGCTGCTCAGATGCTGCTTAGGTTAAATTGAAGAACTTGGGGATTTAGGGAGCTAATTGCCAGTCTCTGAGGTACAGTTTCCTGCTGCTGTCACAAGTGAAGTTTCAGTCAGAAATTGCTCTCACTTACATCTGCAATGTGAAAGTTCTCAATGACTCTGAGCTGGCAAAGAATTGATTGTAGTGCAATTAGTGTCACCATTCCCTTTCTTTTCAGCTCACAACTTTTCCCATTGGATCACATATGCCAAAGCCTTGAGAGAGGGGCTAGTTTAAGAGAGTGACTTTCCCTGCACTGGGAGCGTCAGGGTGACAGGGGGAGTCTTCCTGAGCTATTCCCAGCTGCTTTAGAGATACTTTAGCTGCTGGTAAGAATGCATTGAGCAGTTTTGGGATGCTGGAGATTTCTTGAAATATGTCTTGGGGCTTTGCTTATTGTAGAATTTAAGTACATGCTTTTTAAATCGTACACCACTGGGAGATACTTACAATTGGAGAGCTGAAATTGGCAAAAAGTCTAGAAGCTTGGTGAGCTCTGAGTGTGACAGTAATGCACTTCAGGAGAGTATGGCAGCCCTGTATTGGACAGAAATACCCACAGTAATCATTTCTTCCTTTGTTTGACCTAAGCAGTCACTGGTTCAGCAGTCAATTGGAGACACTAATTACATTCTGTGTAAATTAAACACCAAATCCTTTTACTGGCAGAAAATCTTCTGCCTTTTAATTTTGCTGGTTAATATGTATTATGAAGAAGGGTGAATATGAACTCCTTGATAACCTTTACGTTGGTAATTTTTATAGACCTCTTATACCACCTGTATATTCCCTCATTAAATTGAAGAGTTGTAAAAAGCACTTTGTTCTTCTGCCGTGCATCATTATAGAAGCCCAGGCCAGTGAACTCCAGTTGTTTGCTATACAGGACTGAACACAGGTACCAGCATTGTAAGCTTCTTATGCTGTCCTGTCAAATACTGTCAGTTGTCTTTTGGAAAGGTTATGTACAGCTCCGAGAACACAGTGCAGTTTCCATGTCAGTGACATTGCTGGCCAGGGAAGCCAGTGGGCAGTCCCTAACCCCAGGCATCAGGCAGCTCCATGGGCCGGGCAAAGGCCAGGTTGGAACACCAGCCTGGGGTCGAGGCAGTGGCCGTACACAGACAGAGCTGGGGATGCATCCGGGGCTGTAACTGGAGCACGGCCCAGTGGGACACCCTGTGCTTAAACACAGCTCCCAGGGGAAGGAGGGCTTGCCCTTGCCGAGGCCTCAGCTTTCTCCAGGGCTACCAGCTCTGCTCCTTCCAAGCCAGCCCTGGGCAATCACAGTCCCAGGAGGCGGAAGGATGCGTGCTGGGCATTTGCAGTATTGGCCAGCAGCCATTCAAGTTGGAATAGTGTACCTGTCTATTAAAACCTGCAATGAGATTATTACGTAACTCCCTTGTACCTTCAAGTGATGGTTGTCTTTTGAGAACCAGTGAATAAATGACATTGAAAATGAAGATCCTAGATCTTTTTACTAAGGTACAAGTGATTCCCATGCTGGTTCTTGTCCACCTTTCCTAAATGTAGTTTTTCTGTATGTTTTTATAAGCAGTAGTGGGTCAAGATACTCAACTGGAGTAAGCTTTCTGTCATGTCACTGGAACGTTGTATCGTAATCAAAATTAATCATCCAGCGAGAAGTTGTATCTAATTCACTTGTGTATGTAATGTCAAAATGTATTTAATAACATTTGTGATGCCTTTTATCTACACCTCAGAAGTCAAATTGTAAGAGCAAAAGAGTCAGTTTTGAAATTATTCTTGTGAGGAAAGATAAGGTAGAATTGAGTTGCAGGCTGTGAGATGTGCCTGCAGAGGCACATGGCAGCACAAAGGAGCACATAGTGGCACAGAGAGGCTTGTCTCCACCGGACCCTGGGGGGAAGAGGTGTCACAGGGCAGACCCCTACAGAGAGGAGCCTGCCGGGAGCTGACAGACGGGTGAACAGCGAGTGATCACCCCATAGAAGGACATTCAGAAAGTGTGGTGCTGATGTGGCAACATGGGATAGGTCACATAGTGAGAATTGCCATGTAAGGAAATACTGTGCCTTAGAAAGGTGCATAAGACCAGCTCATTCCTTTGAATAAACAATTCAGATTCCCTGCCGGTCTGGGTCTGTGCCTCAATCGCCGACAATTCTGGACATGTTTTCAGTGTGTATACTTGGATGTCAAGTAATTAGAGACTTGTTTTGACCCTATTAACAAAGTGCACAGGAAAAGCACTTTTGTTCTGTTCTCTCTGAAAGAGAAACACAGGGTTTAGAAATAAGCTATGCAGTGTCATCAAGGAGGACAAAAGATATATTCTCTTTTTGACTCATAGGTGAAAGTAAAATTCTGACTTTTCTGATGAAGTTCATTAGTGATGTTTTTCATATTTGGTTGGGTAACCTGGCAAAACTCTATTCTTGGCACTGTAATAATAAAACCACTCTGTGCCAAGCAAGAGGGTCTGCAGCATTTTATTTTTGACATTGAGAAGTCCTCATAATAGTAATGAAAGGAAGTGAGAGAGAGGAACAAAACCCAAGAGAAGCAAGTGATGCACAGTGCAGTTGTTCACCACCCACTGACTGATGCCCAGCCCGTGCCCAGCAGCGATCGGTGCCTCCCGGCCAACTTCCCCCAGTTTATACACTGAGCATGATGCTCTGTGGTGTGGAATATCCTTCTGGTCAGCTGTCCTGGCCATGCTCCCTCCCAGCTTCTTGTGCCCTTCCTCACTGGCAGAGCATGGGAAACTGAAAAGTCCTCACTTAGAGTAAGCACTACTTAGCAACAACTAAAACGTGTGTTACCAACATTGTTCTCGTACTAAATCCAAAACACAGCACTGCTGCTGTTAGCCCAGATGCTTAGAAGAAAATTAACTCTATCCCAGCCAAAACCAGGACAAAAATAAATATATATTTTAAAAAAAATGTACTAGACAAATAAACAATCAAACTTTATGGAAGAAAATGGAGGGAGGGAGGGAAGGGAAATGTTATTACATGCAATTAAACAACACTTTAATTCATGTCATTAGTTTATGTGTCATCTCTTTTCTTTCTGTAATTGAATAAGTGAAAAACTGAGAGGCAGAAGTATGTTAAATAGGATGTTGTAATCACATTTCTCTCAGAGTGTAAAAATTACCTTCTTACAAAGATGTATTGGGTTTTTTTCTGATGCAAATTGAATTATTCCTTTGTTTTGTCTTGCTTTATTTTAGGATCACACCCAGAAAATATGATGTCATTCAAGCATCAGAGCTTGGGCAAAAAGTTGGAACAATCACTGCTGATGCTGGAGATTTAACATTAAATCGAAGGGAAACAAGGACGTCATTTACATTCAGGAAAGTGAAGAGAAGTCCTTGCAACTGCAGTAAGTGTCTTGAGGCAGCCTTCAAGTCAAAATTGTTATTTATCACCAATAGGTAGCTTCTTTTGTTTTGAGCAAATCATTTGATTCCTTTGGGTAGTTTTGGCAGTCTTCATAGCTATTCCTGGGTGGTTCATAGCATGCTATATGGCTTGAATTGGTTGCATTCATGTGGTTGCTGGAGTTTCTCTATACAGGAAGGCATTTGGCTTGCTCCAGAGCCAGGCGAGTAATCTGGAGTCTTGCGTTTTATTGGCATTTCAAGTGCTTAATAACGTAACAAAATAGAAATAACTATTCTTCAAGTTTTGTTCCTTTTTTTGATAGTTTTTTATTTGAGGGGGCCTGTAATTTTGAGAAAATAAGTACATTAGAGAAGGAGAAGGAGTCATATCTGCAGTGACAGAGCCATGTACAGTGCCTTAGGGTAGTAGAGATAATAATAGACAGGTGGCTCAATGATTACATGGAACTGAAGTCCATTTATGCCCTTAGAACAGAATTTCAGAGGCTGAATTGTGATGATGTCGTGGTCTTTGGCATTGGGGGCACTATCTCAGTTTTGAGAACATAAACATCATTAACATAGCAGATTAATGATCACTGCAAACAGCCTTTGGTGCTGTGGGCAGGTTACTCGTTTTCAGGTCATCAAGCACTTCTGCAGTTTGACCTGTGTTTCAGTTGTTAAAAGATAAAGGAGGAATGAAGCGGTTTTTTGCATTTTAATATTTCACTTTTAATTTAATTTCGCTAAACATGCTTAATCAACGAGGAATTGCTTAAAAAAATTAATATTTTGTATCCGTTGCTGTATCTAGTTTACCCAACTGTCTGTGACAGCCAGAAGGGACAGCAGAGACTGGTGCAGCCTTCATTTCCCCAGAATGAGATGGAAGCCTCAAAGCTGGAGCAAGAATATGTACACAAGGTGTATGAAGAGATTGCCACACACTTCAGCAGTACCAGGCACAGCCCATGGCCCCAAATTGTAGAGTTTCTCAGGTCCCTGCCAACAGGGTCAATAGTGGCTGATATTGGTTGTGGTAATGGGAAGTACCTAAGCATCAATGAGGATTTGTACATGGTAAGTAGTAGCTACTGTAATTTGTTTTCATTGGTTCTAGTGTTTATTCTGTCATGCACTTGTAGCATGCTGGAGGTTCAGGTTGGCATTGGAGGAATGCCAACAATAGAAAGCTATTTCCTGATCCAAGATCAATTACCAATTGTCTTAAGTTTCCACACGTATTCATTATATGCATTGCCTTTTTCTTTTTTTCAAAGCCACTTTTGCTTTATAATTCAAAATATGTTGAGAAAAGTAGTAATGGGTGCAGTGTATTGAAAAATTGTAATGGATGGGTTTAGCCTTTTTTGTCATTGTTGTTGAAAAAATTTATTAAATGGTTGGGCAATTTGAATGCTTCCAACAAGATTTTCACTTGGTTGGGGGGTGAAATCTCCATGGGCAACACTATTTTTCATATGTCCTCTTCAGTTCCTTGTGGCCTGGTGACACGGCTCCTTTGTGAATGATGTCATGTTTGGCTGTTCCACCTCTGGCTCTGTGCACAGGCCCAGTAAATACGCCAACATAAAATTCACAGGGAAAGCTTTGGTACAGGTTTCTGGCCTTTCTCTCACTCCCTTTTCTTCGCTTTTAGACAGTTCTGACATCATTCTTGCTCATATTCTCTCTTTTGCTGTCACACAGTCTGTACTTAGTCCAGTTTTACTTCTCTCCCTTCCTGTCAGGGAGAGATGAAGTATATACAAATATGAACCAAGAGATAGCTTTCATTGCAAATACTTAAAAAACCTTTTCTTTTTTTTTGGGGGAGGGGGCAGGGGAAGAATCAAACTGGCCATTTTAACCCAAAAGAAATCTCAGAGAAGTGTGTGTTATGGTATCTGCTCTCTCCTGTTCCAGGATTGTCCGATTATTTCACGTGTTTGTCCTGTGAAACACTCTGAAATCTATCAGGCTTGAAAACTTCTATGTAGGGCAAAGCATTCATTATTGATAATAAAACTTGGAGTTGTCTGTCTCAGGAGTTGCTGTCCTGCTATTCATATTCAGCTAAAAGAGATAAGTTGTTATTTGCAACCCTGTTTGTATTAGTAAATTATCTCCCTTACTGTTCTTATGGGCTAGAACAACATCATCCAATTAATGAGTAGGCATCTTTATGCCTGACTGCTGTAGCCTGAGTATAATTATTAATTTCAGTATATTTCAGTCTTTCAGTCCTGACTCCTGTAAGAATAATCAGCAAGCCTAACTAGAGAGGAGAAACATTTATGAGGGTATCATGAAGCTCGACTGGACCTAGAATGGATTTGGTAAATTGCAGTTGAGGTCTGTGGTAGACTTTTAAAGTGAAATTAATGCAAGATGCTGTGTTCAGAAATTGCCAGCACCAGTCTGTTTTCTGGAGCCCACAGTTAACCAGCTAAGGAAAGGAAAGATCACATTGGCTGGCAAAGGAAAGCCAGCTCCTCTCCTCTATTACTTTAGGAGTCACCTCATTTCATATGTGTCTGCAGGAGAGATAAAAAAACCGTGAAAAATAACAGTGAAAGGGAGGAAACTATTAAAGAAGCAGTTGAAACAGTTGAAAAATAGAATCTGGGAATTACTTCATTCACTTGGCCTCCCTAGATGTTTTATTTTCCACTGGTGACAACTAGTGGTTCTTAGATGGAGATAGACTCTAGACTTTGCATTTGGTTGTTTTCACCTACAAGTCAGCACAGAGCCTCAGGAGGATGGATGTGACTCCTTCTTTCTACTAGATTTATTTTTCTGTAGCAGCCAAAGTATGGTTAAAGAAAACCATGTGTTTATTGTGTTTACAGATGTTTTTAAACTTTTGACAAGGTATCTCAAGTGCTGTTAATTCCATCTACTGTGGTTTAGGCATGGAGCTGAAGGCGTGGGATTACAGAATGAATCAGATGCATTGCTGGGATAAAGGGAGTGCTCCCTAGATGCAGGGCATCAGTTTTCTCTCTCATTTACTCCTCTTTAGTTGGAGGCATAAAAACCAGGCATAAACTTAGTCAATTCTACATCTTTTTTTGTGCACAATGTATTGGAGCTCTTAGCCCAGGTCCTGTTGGGAAAGAAGCAGTGCTGTGAAATGAGGAGTTGTGTAGGGATTGGGTAGAGCACTGTTGGCACAGCTCTGTAGCTTGGGGTGTTTTGACTCAGAAGTACTGAAAACCTGAGGCAAGCATTTCCTGAAGGCAAGCAATATGCTTTACAGGTTATTGTGTACTTCTATGCTTTAGATAGCAGTGCTAATGGTAGATCAAAGCTAAGGTAGCTCTCTTGATGGTTTTAATCTTCAGGTATTGTCTGAAAACGTCTCCACTGTGGCCTGTGCTGTTGTACTTGCTTCGGTTTCTCCGGATGATTACATGCAGCCTTATCTACTTGAGTATCCAGTGTGACAATGAAGTGCACGAGTCCATCTCTGCTCAGCGAAAGTGACAGTGCTGTAATGGCTGCATTATTCTGACACAGTGTGAGAGCAGCAATTTCACGACAAACAAATTCAGATTAAGAATGTTTCAGCTGGAGATGGAATCCATGTCTGATGTAGCTAGCACAAAGGCTGGAAAAAAGTTGAATTTAATAGAGTTTCAGATTGCTTTTTCTTTTTCTGTCTCACCCACCTCTTTATTGTTAAAATGAATGCAAAAAGGAGACATGTTCTTAGGGTTGATTTTCCACAATTCCCTCCCCATCCAACCTCATTTGGGGGAATTATTTTAACAGGTTTTATTTAGATGCTTTCAATCTCAATATTCATATCTGTAAGCAGAGCTTGTATTTTTATGGAACACTGAGTTTCAGCCTTAGCCATTCCCCCAATTACAAGGGTTTCATTTATGTTATGGCAACGATCTCATCAATTTCTATGTGCTTTAGCTTTGTCTCCTTGTTTCCAGTGTTCAGGTAGGTGTGATGATGTGTAAGTCTCTGCAGGAATGTCCAGCATCCTCACAGGGCTAAAGTGTGAATGAAAAGTCGTTGAAGTCTTTCAAATTTGTGGTTTACATTTTTAATTTAACTGATAAGGTGGTGGGAAATTCAATGGCAAACAACTGAAAATGCCATAGGGTAGATATTTTTTCATTTTATATATAGAAATTACTCGACAGAGTACTGATGATAGGAAAAAAATTATGGCAATAGAGGAGCCAAAATGATTTGCTGTAATACAGACATTCTCATTTCTGTCGTGTGTATCATTCAGAGGTAATTGGTAACGTAGTTTACATTTCACAAGACCTTGTAAGAACCTTTTTGCTGTGGGATGTGTGTCTCTGTTTTCTGCATTACTGACCCAAACTGCGATCTAACAGAACTATATAAAAATTTAATTTTTCCAGGGTGTGGGGAAGAAAGAGAGTGAATATTTACTGTGGTATGGTTGCATAATGTTGGGTGGGTTTTAGTTGCACTGGGTTTATACAGACTGAGAATAGATTCCTCTCCGAAGGACTTTTTAGTAGTGGGTAAAAGCAGGAGGGACAAAACCAATTAGTAAAGGTACACCTGGAGTAAGTTCACCATATCTTAGCAGTTGAAGGGCAAGGCAGTTGAACTTTTCCTGCCCTTTTCTCTCAATGAATAACAGTCATTAAATGGATAAGAGATCTGGGAAGAGAGCTCAGAAGGAACTGGCAAGAGCAGCACAAAACCAGAATGAATGCTGAATGGGTCAACTTGGTTCTGTTGCTTTGTCACTGAGAAATGAACTCTGGGTCTTAGGCATAGCACTTTGCTTTCAGAGATACCCTGACTATATGCAGTGGAAAACCAAAACACTACATGTAAGGAATGCTGAAAGCCTAACTCAGACTAATTGTTTGCTGGAACGTAATTTGGTTTCTTGAGCTTCTCATGCTATTAGTTATAGCTGAGGCATTTCTCTGGAGAGCCACATAATTCCATTCAGTGGCTGGATTTCAGAATTAGATGTCGTTTTGTTCATCGCCTTGTAATGTGCTGAATAAATCAGGTTCCCAGATACTTAAATGAACTAAGTCTACCAGGCTGAGTTAGTTATAATGAGATAATATAGAAAGAAAATACATAGTGGTGGGTAACATCTACCTGTCTTTACCTATCTTTATTTCAGCATGCAAGAGGATTTAATCTTTTACAGATGTCCAGCATCATTACAAAGCAAGCTATTTATTAGTGTCTTTTGCCCCCTAATGATCTATACCAAACCACTGCATTAAGTAGATTTTACAAAATCTACTCTAGGTACTCCTCGCTGAAAAAGTGGAGGTGAAGGTGCATGGGAACATGAAGGAGCAGGATGGCATAACTGCCTATGTTATCCATTTCCAGGAAGCCAGTACAGAGCTGCTGCAAACTCTGACAAGTCACAGGTGTTATACTTGTTTCTCCCTCCCTTCTCCTCTTGTATCTTGGTCTTTTTTTTTTTTTTTTTAATATATTTTGGTTGTCTAAAGGTTTGCATTATCCAGTGTGCCCAGAGAGGGTGTGGTAAGCCTGATGACACACCTTTGCCCCTTTCCTATGTTTATGTTTGTTGGGCTTCTAGTTACAGAGTTACAGGCCTCCATGCTAATGCAGATTTCCCATCTTAAAATAAGAGTTGGGAGTTGGGTGCAGTTAGTATTTATCCTTATACTGAAAATCAGTGCGTGAAATCTAGTGGATTTCAATCACAGTACCTGTCAGCGGCGACTCTGGAGCTCCTGTGAGCCATTGTTTACATCACAAAAAGAGGTGCAGAGAGGGGTGGAGATACTTCCCAAAAAGGCAGGGATGTGGGAATGGATGTCTGGATTATAATTATTTTGAAATATCATGTAGAGATAGTTCTAATAAGGATGCTAAAGTTGCCTAGCTTCAGCACCAGGTATCTGTGGTGACTCCCTATATTCACTGTTTATGCATAGCACCTATTGTCATGTTTGCATTTAAAACCATGTAAAGTTTTAGCCTAATATACCTATTTTAGAGCAGCTGTGTGTTCATAGTGCTCTGTTTCAGGGTCTCCATTTTCACTGCAAAACAGCATCTTTTTGCTTTGGATGTATATTTGCTTTAGAAAGTATGTCAATACAAGTAAACCTGACTTTATAATATTTGATATCATTTAGATTCAAATGAGGACTTTGCATTCTGGCAGTCATGCCTTTGTTCCCATTCTCAGTTCATTTGATTTCATCAACATACATTGTAGTCCTTTTCAAGGTCATTTTGGGAATGGGGGATTGTGTTCCATTATCCAGCCCATTTTCACTCTAGATGTAGAGCGCCAAAGCAATTCTTTCTGGGAAAGCTTGCTGTCAGTGGAAGCTGCAAGTATTCTTCTTCCTCATTCTGCCAGCAGTGAATTTGGTCCTTTGAGTTTTATTATTAAGTACTGCAAGCCAATGTCTTAATTGCAGAAGTAGTTAAAGGTACCAGTAATGAGGTGTGTAATCGCTAACATGCAGGTTGTCAGAGTAATTTAAAGACACTTCAGTTGGCTGCCAGTGTCAAATGATGGGGATTTGTTTGCTTTCAAGTAAACAAGAGTTTCCTTTTTTTATTCATAAACAACGCAAATCACTCAGTGCTTTAGTAAATGCAAGAGACCAAGGAATGAATGTGAAGAAAGCTATGTTAGGATTGATCTCTTCAGGTCTGTTTACTGCTAATTGGCAGGATAATATGTACATATTCATAGTTTCTGTGGAGGATTATCTTGTATTGTCAGGTTGGTATTTTCACAACTGTTTCATTTACTTTGGATGAAAAGTCAGGGACCTGAAGGCAGCTCACTGGTGAGCTTTCAGGACATAACAGAATTCTGGTTTTCTTCAAAACTGTGATGGTAGGCTGAAAGGTAAAAGGATTTGAATGGATTAAATGAAAAATTATGATGGAAAATAAATATATTTTCATTAATCATTGCAAAAGAGGTTTTTAATTTTAGTGGTACTGTTGTCTCTTCTGGGTTGATTAAGCAGAGCAAGTTGTTTGCTATTCTTCTTGCATCAAAGATGGTTTAGTATTCTTTCAGTGTCAAATGCAATAAACACTGTCAACGGTAATTATTTAGGATTCTGAACCTGTTCTCTGCTATCTACTTGTTGTTGGTCATTGAAAACAAACAAATTTATTATTCTCATACAAGCAAAGTTTGATATACAACCTGGTAGCAGGGCTTTGGTTTGAGTATTCAGTGTGCATGGCAGACATGAAAACAAGAATGGCACATGCCTCACTCTATTTCTTTCAGAAGGCGTCTTGATCAATTTAGATTTATTGCTTTTATGCAGGCATTTAAAAAAACACTTCTAGATGATGATTTTTCAAAGATGGTAAGTTTTGTCTTCCTGCCTTTGATGTGGATACTGGGCAGGGTTTAAAGGGGGAAAAAAAATTAATGTTTTATGAGCTGTTCTGAAATGGTTCTTAGGCGTCACTTCACTGGACTGTATGGAACCTTGGAAAATTATGTTGTGCTTAAATTTTTTGTGGATCGTGATACTGAGGGGTAAGAAGAAGGCATCTGAGCACTTCTTTACTTACACTGAAATGACAAAATCTGGGTGATGAGTGAAACTGTATGCCATACTTTAGTGATGCCACCAAAGTCACTGGATAGTTGTTTACACTTGTAGGTCAGCTTTTGTGAGTTCAGTATTTGGGTACTTCAAATGTTGTCAAATAATAAACGACAGTTGAAATGAAAAGAAAATACTGAGGTTAAGTCACCTCTCATTTTGCTCATTTCAAGACAGCCGGAATGGGTTTTGAAGAAAAGTTAGGTTGAAGCCTGGTCTGTCTTAAGCTGGTTCAAAATCAGCATGCTATAATAAGCTAATATCCAGTCTTTCATCTTTGTTTTAAGTAAGCATCAAGGTTGTTTTCTATTTGTCTATACCTGGGAACCATATACTCCTCTTAAGGCTATTTTCTCACACTTGCTCTTGTTTTGATTTTAAACTGTGTTCCCTCAGTGGGAGACTGTGATGACTCTATTACTGTAAGCATCAAGTGAGAATCATATTGCAGTCTTGTAATTATCCTCTTATGAAAAGCTTAATGAAACATTTTCTGTTCTAGGTTGGCTGTGATCGCAGTAAAAACCTGGTGGATATTTGTGCAGAAAAACATTTCCAGGCGTTTGTCTGTGATGCCCTGTCAGTGCCTATCCGCAGTGGTTCCTGCGATGCCTGCATCTCTATTGCTGTAATACACCACTTCTCAACAGCAGTAAGTCACCCCTCTCTCTGCTCCACTGTACTGCTGTATTGCTTTGCAGAGCTGCCAATACTACAGTACAAGCAAAGGCAGGAACAAAATGGGAAGAAATCTAAGGTTTGCATTTGGTGTAAGCAGTTGTCAGCAGAGTTAAGCTGTGCAACTGCTGCTTCTTAGACTTTCTCTGCTTGTCAGATACCCTTGCTCCCCCTGAAGCTTTGGTCCTGGTGTTTGGGTATAATTTTCGTGTGCTTGCAATTAATGACACTGGAGAAGGGGGCTCTGCTTTGGGAGTCAAGAGATATATTGTTTCCAGGCTCAGATCTTGGGAAGATCTTGTGGTTTTGGGTTTTTTTAAACTGTGCATTCATTGTCCATCTTCAAACAAAAGGGAGACTACTCACCAGTGTCCTGTGTCCCTGGGCTGGGTAAGGTTCTCCTGGCAGGAAGTATGCCATGGTAACAAGCTTCTAGACCATCTTAGAGGGGCCCCATGGATCTTTCCATACCAGAAATGCAGTGAATGATTCCAAATCCAGTACAAAAAAGTAGAAGGAACTCTGCTTTGGAAAAGGCTGACATATCTTTGTTCGTATGGTCAGAGGACCTGTGTTTAAGCTGTAAATCTGACCCCTTCAGCTGCAAACAGCCTATGCATCATCAGGTACAGTAGATTTGAATCTGGGATTTTAAATACTGAATCACCTTCTTGAAAAGGTGTCTTATCTTTTCCGGGTGGGCTGATATGTCCAAGAAATCCTGCTCAGCACAGAACTATTTTCAAATGGAAAGAGAATAGTAGAATCATTGAGGCTTGAAAAGACCTTTAAGATCATCAAGTCCCGCTGTTAATCCAGCACTGCCAGATTCACCACTAAACCATGTCCCTCAGTGCCACATCTACAGGTCTTTTAAATACCTCCAGGGGTGGTGAATCCACTGCTGCCCTGGACAGCCTGCTCCAATGCTTGACACGAGTCATGTCTTGATGAAGAAATTACATCTAGGAAAATGTCTTGGCTTGCACACAGTGATGGGGGATGTATTGTGAATGAAAATAAATAGTGGGAAAAAACACCTTCCTTTCAAGTTTTATTGTATCTTAAGTAAGGAGGAATTGCTGCCATTCCATTCTCCTGACTTTTTGTTTATGTCCTAGCTTCACACTTTTGCTTTTCCTTTCCAGGAGCGGAGACTGGCTACTATCCGTGAACTAGCTCGGCTTCTAAGACCTGGTGGAACAGCACTCATTTATGTCTGGGCAATGGAACAAGAATACAAAAACCAGAAGTCTAAATACCTTAAGGAAAAGAATGGTAGTAAAAACAAAGAGAAGGAAATGAATACTGGCACAGCCGAGAGACCACTTAGTGATCAAGGGCCTGATAGCAGCCAAGACTCAGCATGGTCTGACCAACTCCTTAATGGCTTGAAAGATGAAAGCTGTGGTGCCAAGCCAGTAGCAGACTTCAGATTGCCTGTTCACACTAACAGAACCTCCTTTCACTCTCAAGATTTGCTGGTTCCCTGGCACCTGAAAGGTGGTACTAAAAAGAAAGAGGAAAGCGTTGATACAGTGTTGGTTCCAGGTGGCTCCAAAGAATCACAAGAACTCAGCCCTGTTTTCCACCGCTATTACCATGTGTTCTGTGAAGGGGAACTGGAAGCAGCGTGCAGATCCCTGGATTGTGTGAGGGTTCAAAAGAGTTACTATGATCAGGGAAACTGGTGTGTGATTCTAGAAAAGTTGTAGCCCGTGGTGTTTTCTCTACATCTGTAGAGTTTTCTTTGTTTTTTACAGTGAAAGGTATTTTGTGAAAAATAAAGACTGTGTATTGAGTTAATAACAGTGGCTAGCACTGTGTGCATGTGTTAACAGAATAATGGCCAAACTCAGCTACTTCCTCTGCAGAGTGTTTCCTTTACTTCTCTGAATTACAGTGAAGAGGATTAAGTGGGAAAATACTGCCCATGCAAATCACTAAGGCCAGTGTTGAGCTTTTAAAGACAAAGGGTCTGGTTCTCCCTTCTCTTACACCATTTTATATTGGTGTAGCTGCAGTGGTTTCCCTGCAGTCCACAACTAATTGGAATGGAGCTCTGGGCAGGAAAGGCAGAGCTGTTTGCTGTGTAAAATTGTGGATCAGGGACAAGGGAGTGAACGGCATACGAAGCAGTTAAGCTGAAGAGTCAAACTGTTGCCTCAAGTTTGGTCCTGCCTGTTTTGGCGTCCATGAGGGGTAACGGATCTCTTTAAGTTTGGAATTTACTCTCTTGATTGCGGTAATAATGATTTCCTCAAAGAGAACTGGAAAGTCAGTGGGGACACCACAGACATTTTTCTCTTCCTTGGCTCTCAAATATCTACAATTCATGCTGTCCATCCCAGAGTTCTGTAGCTCTTCATTGTAGTGTAGTGTGAAAGCTCCTCTGAAGTGTGAGTTCCAGCCCAGCTGGAACAGCCAGACCAGCTCTGCTACCCACCTGCATTCTTATGAGTGCACATCTCTGTGCCTGTAGCACCAGGACTCATGGGGTGGGGTGACCCAGAGATCCCCCGTGAGGGAAAAATATTAAAGTGAAGGCAATATTGGTGCAGGTTTTCTGCTGGGTAGTTTCAACTCCTAAATGTTGGCAGTGGAACAAGTTCTATTTACTGCACTTCAGAAGAGCGAAGGACTGGAGTAGAGGGAACTGATGCTGGGCTGGCTGACTCAGAGCAGCCCTTTTGGCTGTTGCCTGCAAGGGCTAGGGCAATTAATTTAATACAGCTCTTGTGCTACGAAAGGAGTGTGCCACCTGCAGTGCATTTCTGGAACTAAAATAATGGGCTGACTTTTGTAGGGTGAGTGCCTATTGGTGCCTCTGGAAAGCAGTGCTGCTAAGCTATGCACTCATTGCCTGTTAAATTGATTTATCGCCTGTACTTGTAGCAAGATCTATGGTATTGGCAGGTCGTGGTTCTGTAAATAACGGCATTTAAACTGAGTGCCCATCCTAAATCATGTGGGGACTTTGAGGACAGCTGTGTGCCCTTGGCCTACTCCTGCCTGCCTCCCATGTGCAGGTTAAAGGCTGCTGTGCTGGTAGCCTGCTTGCAGTCACTGTTTCTCCTAGGCTTCCATCTCATAATGGAGAAAATCCAAGGGGAATGACAGCATTAAGAGAGGAGGTTGCTGCCACCACAATTCACCTTTGCTTGCTGTCTGCTTCCAAAGAGCCTTTGGGAAGGAAGTTCTCGTTCCTCAGCTGCACATGCTATCCATGTAGCAGCAGCCTTGTCCTAGCTGATTTCTTTCCTTTGGAAGCATGTCTGTAGCAATGAGCCCTCTTAGGCATGTTCAGTGGTTGATTTGCACACATTTAATGATTATCACATAGCAGGAAGCATGTCTTGCATCAAGGCCTGAGCTGGCTTCAGTACTGGGACACAGTGTTTGGGTGCAGGAACTCACCCGTTTCCTGGCTGGACTGTGGGACCAGAGCTAGCCTGGACAGCTGCAGAGTACAGTGCTCCATGATGTCGGTGTGGCACTGGTGAGAAAGGGCAGGGACAGCCTCTGCTGGGTGTCTGTACAGTGACTAACTCACTAAATTGGGCTCCCTATTATTTCTGATTATGTGGATTGCATTCATGTAGAATAAAGTAGGAGGACACAAGCTCTGTGTCTGCAAGGCCCTGTGTTTGCTGGTGCCCGGACCCCTGCTGAGCACACAGCAGCTGCTGTTGCATTTGTACATCGCCTGTAGCTGCATTTTCTCTAAGAATATACAGTGTTCTGGCAGGGAACTACTTCTTGAAAGG
Organism: Dicrurus megarhynchus; assembly: GCA_013399195.1. Taxonomy (NCBI): domain Eukaryota; kingdom Metazoa; phylum Chordata; class Aves; order Passeriformes; family Dicruridae; genus Dicrurus; species Dicrurus megarhynchus. The sequence continues at coordinate 211,338 of VXAD01006267.1, read as the reverse complement.
CCTTCTGAAGTGCTGCCATATCTTGACCTTGTGTGACAAATTAGGAACCAGGTCTGCCGTTGTGCTCAGTTACTCAATGTACCCTTGTTCTGACTGGGGATAGCTCAGAGGTGCTGCCTCCAAATGCACTGCTGGCTCTGACTGGATACAGGGTTAAGCACTGTTCTAACCTGGGGCTCAAAGGCATCAAGTAGACAAAGCCTGAATAATTGAACATGGACTTTATGTAACGCTGATCTGTTTTTTGCAGGCCCTGTGGCTCCTGTAGAGCTTTCCTGCTTTCCCTCTGTTTCCCTGGCAGAGGCAGCATTAGGCAGTGTCTTGTGTCACATTCAGCATTTCTTGCCTTCTAGGCTGATTAACATCATTTATTGACTGCCACATGTATGAATAGGTCAGATTTCCTCTCACCAGGTCTGCAGTGAGGCACCTGGGATGTCTGAGAGACCAGTCAGATTTTGCTGTCAGCCTTTTGGATACCATCTCTCTTCCTGCAAGGTATTCCTTTTAGCTGAATCACAGCAGCTTTTCCGATCCATTTCATGCTGGCTCAGAGCAGAAAGTGTCACTCTCCCTGTCCTAGGCAGCCTGATGGTGGTGAGTTTCAGTGGGTCCTGGTTCTGGAAGGAGGTTCTGGCATGGAGAACACCAACTTGGGCAACACTGCATGGACAGGCACATGCATGGGTTGAACATGCAATACATAATTCCTTACCAAAGAGGGTTTTCCTGGCATTTCTGCGGGCTGTGAGCTAGAGGACAGTCCCAGCGGCATCTCTTCAAAGACAGTAAAAAAGTTAAAAGTCCTCTGACATCCTCTGAGGCCTGGAAATGGTATGAAATATTTCTTTGGTTAAAGTCAGAGATTCTCTTCCGACGCTCAAAGAGGAATCAAGTGGTGAAGGAGAAAATGACAAGGGAGGAGGGCAGGTAGATGTTAACAAAATGTTTTGCAGAGATTTACAACACAGAATTACGTGCCACCATAGCTGCCCTCTGCAGTACTCACTTGCCCCTTTTTACCTCCTGGAAGTGTAATGCGATGAAACTCTTTAAGGTCAACAGATTTAAATGTTACAGATTTCACGGTGCACTGGTTTTCATAGTAATTATGTTCCCTTTTTGGCCTTATTTAAGTAACAAATGTGTTTAAATGGTTATTCATTTGCAGTCTAGAAGATAAAGGGAAAGCAAATACTTGTCTCCATGTGAGTATGACCTGTGCTGTGAATGCCAATGCTTCTCCTATGGCAGTCCTCCCTGTTGTCCCAGTCATCATCAAAGCTCCTGGGTATACCCAGGAGTAGGGAGGTGGGAATTTCTGCTCTGGCCCAAATATGACCCTTGGTTTGGGTCTGGGCCCATGCAGGCAAACATCCGGTGGTGTGACCAGAGGTGGCTGTTTTGGGGGTCTCTGTTCCCCTTGTTCCCAGCCTCCTGTTCCAGAGACCACCAGGCTACCCCAGATCAGGTGCCCTGACTCTGCACTGGGCAGACCTGTACCATGTGTTGCACTGTCCTGTCCTGACAAAACAAGGGCTTCAGAGCATCCGTGGGCTCAAAGCTAATGACACAATGAGGTGATTTCTTGTCCCAGGGCAGGCAAAAAATGAAACCTGCAAAACATGGAGGGCTTCTTTTAACTTCATAGAGGTTCCTCAGACTGATATCCTGGTGCAGCCAAGCCAGTGCCAAAAACTCCTCCAGATCTTGAAGAGGCTGGATTTCCCTGGAAGTGCTCAGCTTAAGCTTAGCAGGGAGAGGTGTAGGACAGCAGATGGCAAGGGACCACATGCTGATGGCATTGCTCTGCTGAATGAGAGCCACAAAAAGCTGAATGGGGACCATAGCTTTTCTTAAGAGAACTTGAAGGACTGGCCTTGGCACAATGAGCTGAAGATGAACTCTTGTACTCCCTAGTGCCCACCAACGTCACTCAATCATGCCCTTCCTCAGCTGGACAGGGGAGAGAAAATACAATGAAAGGCTTATGGGTTGGGATAACATCAGCAAGAGATCACTCGCCAATTACCATCATGGACGAAACAGAGTAGAAAAAGGAGAAGTAAAACTAAATCTTGAAAACACTTTCCCCCCACCCGTCCCTTCCTCCTGGTCTTAACTTTATTTCTGATCCTCTAACTCCTCCTTGCAGTGACACAGAGGGTTGGGGAATGGGATTATGGTCACTTCATCACATATTGTTTCTGCAGCTGCTTCCTGTTCTCATGCCAGGATTAGGCATCTTCTTCCTCTCAAAGAAGCATTATGAATATGAAACTTCCAATCCATGTAAGTACAAATACAGATGTGCTTCATAAGTATAAGTAAGATTAAAGCATCCATCTTGCTACTACTGGCTTTTAGTTGAGAGTGTTGATACTGGATATAAGGTAAATAACTCGTATTTCAGTCTTTAAGAGTTATAAGGCAGTGTAGGAAGCAGGAAGTTGCTTTAATGGACTAAGAGATGGAAAAGCAGAGAGATTATAAAACAAGTTATAGGGAAGAGCATAGTGAATAGAAACTGCAACTTAATATCAATAGAGCATGACAGCAAAGAGTGGAGACTAATGGTGATCAGTTAAATGCCAAGATCCCAGTGGGAGCAATTAAGTATCTATCAGAGATATTAAATATAGGCTAGAAAAACAGCAATCAATCTGAGTGAAAGCAAGCTGCTGGTGTGCATACAGGATGACGAGAATTTCTGAAGATGACATGGAAAATCAGCTGTGTCCCTAAGTCTCTCCCAAGCGGAATTCAGACATTCTCCGTATCAAGCGAACGTCAATGAGCACGTTTGGGGAACCGTGTGCCAGAAATAAATGTCACGCAGCTGTCACTGCATACAGCAAATGTTCTGAGTTTTGCAAACTATTCCCCTGACAGTACTAGGTGGAAGGGGAACCTTCCCAAACACTTAAATTATGAGAGATTTAGAGTGGTAACATTTTCCATACATTACAAAATTTTCATGTTTACCAGAATCTAAAAAAAACTTTTAGTTTCAGAATTCCAGTTCTGTTATACCTGTAAATATGACAGAAACAGTTTCCACTTGCAAAGTGAAAATTATAAAGATTTGTCTAGGAATACTAAAGAAGATTAATAGCTACTGTCTCCAGAGTGGTTTGTGTATTATTCTTGCTGCTACAATTAAGGATTTCTTGTCATTATCACTTTCTGTGTGTCACTATGGTTTTCTATAATTTACTGGGGAGAAAAGAGGGAAAGACATTTCATTCATTATTACAAATCTCTTTTAGGTGTGTTAATGTGCTTTAAAAGAAGTGATTATACGATAACATCAGCATTTGTACCCTAATTTATTATGTAAATAACTTGCTCTGCCTGAACTAGTACATGTCCTCTTAGGGCAGAATCAGAATTGCATTGCTTTGTCCAAACTTTCTGAAAGATCGTGCCTGACATCTCAAGTGGCCACAAATCAATCTCTTTCCTTCTCTCACCTGCGTCCTTAACAGATACTTGCTACAGAGATGCTTGTTGAAGGCAGACAGCTTGTTCCTGTGCCTGATGGTGCTCTTATCCACAAGCTAGATATAAATTTCTCGGCCAAGCCACCTCACTGAACTATAAAAGACACCTATGTTGAAGCCTACAACTCGGGTCAACAGCAAGACCCTGGATTATTTTTATCTGGCTGACATAATTTTGCACAGTATTTCTGTCACACTTCTGCACTTGCAGCAAGCCACCCACCACTGGTGTGCAAATACTGTAAAATTCTCAGAAACCTTGCAAGTATTTTAAGCTATTTTAAAAGTATCCTTGTTTAAATTATTATAACCTGTGACTTTGTCATAATATCAAGTATCTTATATTGTGAGTTGACTCTTAAAACTGGACATTTTACCTGTCAGCCATAGCTGTGGCTTTGAAGGATAACACAACTCTGTGTTTGTTCTTCCCTTCATTTCCAGTAAATAAGGTGGTCTAATAATTTTATTTTAGGGCTTTATCTAAAGAATCCTGAGAATTGATGGAGGCTTGCCCCTCTGCCTCTTGTGAGCTCTGGATCAGGCTCTGAGGTAGGTGGCTTAGCCAGCAGGCTGGGAATATCAGATGTGATGTAGCATGACAGAGAGGGGGTGGTGCTTGTAGGTCTGAGGGCATCAGGAGCTCCCAGTAGGCAGCCCCTCCATGTAGGCCGCTCTGTGGAGGCACTGAGTGGATCAGGGACACAGAGTGCGTGCTCTGACAGGAAACTCTTCTCTACCCCTTAAGGAGTTTATGCCTACCGTTACAAAACAGCAACCCCAGTGACAGCAGTACTTCTTCCTCTGACTGTACGAAAGTGGTGGCAGGAAATTTCCAATTCACAAGCAAAGAAGGTGGAGAGATATGTCATTGCAATATCAGTAATTAATTTTCTCCTTGCAATGCAGAAATGCTCTGTATTATTACTTTAACATGAGGACAAGCTTACTCTTGTTAAAAAACTAATGCCCTTTATCTAAAAAAAAAAAAGAAAACCAATCTTCTGTCACAATAATCAACTATATAGATGTATTTATTCTTAGCTGTCTTTGTCTTATATTCCTACTGACATTTAATTAAAAGGAAAACTATTGAACCAAAGCACAAGACAGTAGAATAAATTAATGTGAAATATATATTTTTATAAGTGATTGTGTGCTTCTTCGTGTGATATCTTATTCAAACTCTAGATCAAAACTGAAACTGATTCCAAGGCCTAGAGAGAGTTTAGAAATTGCTAACAATAAAGGTAGCTCACAGTCTGTTGCTGAGCCATCCTGTCTCCTCAGACAGTGTTATCTTTGATGACTTGTGCAGAGCAGAAGATGAAGCAGCACGTTTCTCATCACATTCGACTGCTCAAATACACATCAGTCCTTAATGTTAGACTTCTCATACACTTGGATGAGTTCAAAGTATAAGCTTGCAACCAGGGAACTGCTAAAGCACCCATCTCAAGGAGGCAGAGTCCTTTACAGTATGCTGCAGCTCTCTCTGGCAGTAATTCAAGTTACAATCTGGCAATATCTGAAGCTCTGTTAGAACAATTACAGTGAATCCCACATTCTTGCAAATAGAAGGCAAATCCTGCCTTCAGATCCAATTTCAAAGCTCCCCAGCTTTTCACACTGCCTTATTCTTCTAGTTAAAGATGGTAAGGATAAGAAACAGAGAAGTTGTTAATTCTTTATTTTTTTCTGCTTGCTTCTTGCTTAGTTTCTGAAAGCAATTTGCACAGTACATAGTCTTTATACATTCTCCTGTTCTCTCTAAATCTACCAACACAAATCTGCTGTTTTCCTCCCCTCTTTCTTCCTTTGCAAATCAATTTTTTGTGCACAACATCCCTTTCTGAGGAGTTGTTTGTGTGTGCCATCCATCTTTTCACCTTTATTTATGTATGTATTTCCTCTCTGGTCCCATGGCCTGTGAATACTCACCCACATTATATTTCCTAATATATCAATATAGAAATAACCCCTTGACTCACAAGTAATGCCATGCTTGAGTCCTTGAAAATCCTAATACTTTATATTTTGCATTCAAATCCTCTCCTCAGATTATTTACCTCTGTGCCTCTTACAGGCATCTCAGGCTGGGAAATTTTGACATAAAGCCCTTTACTAAGTAGCCCATCTGGCAACTAGCCTGATGCTGGTTTTAATATATCATAAGAACCAGTTCCTAGCAGTTTCTAGATGACTCTTTTGTTGAGGGGTTATGCCCTTCATGAGAGATTTCTTTGAGGAATGCTTCCTATCTTTTGTTGGTTGGTTGGTTTTTTGTTTTGTTTTGCTTTTTAATTGCCATTGTAATGATTTCTACTGCATGAACTCACTTCACATCTCACCTTCCTCACTCTTCATCCCATATTCTGAGGAAGGTTCAGAGGGTGTTTTATTCGGAATTCATCAATGCCTCTCACCAAGCTACCAGAATGAGAGGATATATTTCCTCTGGCCCAGCTGTTGAGTATTAAGAATACACTAAAGTAAAAAAAAAGTTTATCATGCATTCTTCTTGGGTCTCAGGCTTTCTTGGGTCTCAGGCTGTATGTGACAAGGATGTAAATTAGAAGGTGTTCTGGAGTAAAAAACATTTGCACCAATTCCTTTTAATGCAGAAATGCTGATTATGGAGATGTAGCTTATCAGTGTGCTTTAAATTAGAGGAATCACTGAGATTAATCTGTTTCTTTCTGTTGATGTCTTGCAGATTAGATAAACACAATTCTGCAATCTCTGGCACTGTTCCCATTCTCTCTCATTTCTGTTACAAAACCTGAGAGACATGGAGCCAGCTTGCAGGCCACAGTTAGACTGATCACTCCAAGATCTCTGGTAGGAGGTTTGTTAGGATGACCAGAGCTCTTGCATCAACTTTGTTCTTTCCAAATAATCCTCTCAGTTGTCAATCCACTTGTTCAGATTGACATGCCAACTAGTCTCCTGGGAGAATAGGCAGGAGGAAACATAGGGTCAAAAATCACTCTTGCCCATCTTCCCTATATAAAAAATGCTTGGCTTTTTAAGGCATAAAGACTTTATAATAAGACATTATTCCTGTGTGACCAATCCCTTTCTGAATCCACCATCTTGGCAGAACACCCTGCAGGGATGTGTTTCTATCTTGCCCGTCAGCAGCTCCCTAGGATGCTTCTGATAGGCAGGGTGAAGGCTTGAAACCACATCATAGGGAAATATTAAATGGAACTTGACTGTGGGAGATACTATGGTCTCTCCCATTCTGAAACTTCTAGGACAGAAGAGCCCAAAAAACATACTAAAAGAAATTCAGCGTCCTCCTACTTATGGTCTCTTTTCCAGCTCGGTGGTATCCAGCACTGTGGCATATGCTTGGAGATATGCTTGCTTGGTGTAGCCTGTGTGTTAGCACTAACAGGGGCCTGGAGGGGCCTTTGTGCTTCAAAACGAGGTGAGTGGCAAGACAAGCTGGTAGTATCAACCCTTGTCAGAGGGCTTGCTGTCAAGAACAGTGACAAAGACAGTGACTTGGGATGTCAGGCATATTACTCAGTATTTACAGCTATTTCTGGGTCAAGGGCTAAGACAAGAATTAGATATGAAATTGCCCTTCCCTCTATACATAGTAGTGTAACACAAAGGAAAATGAAAAGCAATTTCAGGAATTGTGGGGTGAAAATTGGAGAGGACTAAATTGCTCAAGTTGCTGCTGAAAGAGACAATTATGAACACTCTCTGTGGCAGTCAAATTCTCTGTACAATTATTGTCACGGTGCTGTAGTGCCTTGGAGCCCTTTCCATAGAGCAAGACCTCACTGGTCTCAACAATTTTTTCCTAGATGTGTTCACCTTTTCATTAGAAAAAGACATGCTCCCAATTTTTTTTGATTCTCTACATTGCAGTGAAAGGAGGAGACTCTCCTCCTACACACTCTCCACATGTACAGTCCAGCTGGGAGGGTTACTGCAGCTCCCTGCAGTTTGCTGTGTGCTGCCCATGTGAGTGTGCATTGGACTGAGCTTACAGCACTGCAGGAGAAAAGGACAAAGCCCCAAGGTTTCGGGAGCAGCCAAAGGCTGTGGTTATTCTGTACACTGTCTCCAATAGCAGTTTAAGGTATTGCTGCTCTTGCAAAAAATGGGCTGATACAACTCTTTGTGGGACTCTGCTGCAACGTGGCCTCTGGAGCTGGCCTACCTTTAAGAACTAAAACTATGCTTTATTCTCACTTAAAACCAAAACCAACCCATTGCACTGCATTGAAACTCTGTCTAAGAGTATTTTAGTTACTATTGTACTGGTCTAATGGATAGGGGCTGATAAATGAAAGCCCCAGGGCTTTAATCCCTGCCCCAGCCAGGTGATCTTGAGTCAGTATTTGTGTCACTTTCAATGTAGCTGAAGCCCCCTGGCATGTGCAGCTCTGGACCTCTCCAGGATGAGCAGGCACCAGAAGATGTAGACATTTCTCCCAAAAGGTATGTTACCAGTCTCAGCAAATCATGGACAGGATGAATGTTACCCTTCCTGTGAGCTTCCTGTCTGAAAAAATGTTTTCAACTTCTCAAAGGGAAAAAACCCAAACAACCAAAGTATGTAAAAGCTCCCCAAGACATGAACTGAATGAGTTCTTTCACATGTGTAACAGCTACCTCACAAAACATTTATTAGTAGAATAATAGAATCATTTAAGTTGGAAAAGACCTTTAATCTAAGACCATCGAGTCCAACCACTAACCCAGAACTGCCAAGTTGTCGCTAGAGAATTTCCTAGATGAAGGATTCACTTTATTACAGTCATGAAACTTGGGTGGGGAGAGGGAAAATGGATGTTTCTAAACTCCATCCCTCTGGTCTGCTGAACTATGGCTGAAATTATAATCTCTTTTCAAAGCAGCTGAGGAAATTAACAAAATAACAATTGCTCAGGGGCAGACAACTCACAATTTGCTATTGAATATGGAACAATGGGTGAATCATTCTTCGATCCACCACAGCCTCCTCATTTGTTCTCATTGCAAGCTGAGCTCTCCTTTCCAAGTGAGGCTGTCAGGAGCCTCAATGTCACTGGGGCTCTTTTGTTGCTGCCAGGAGCACTCTTCTTGATGGACAGTAGAAAATCATCTGGTTTTTCAATTCAGGTGCTCACTGCACAATTCAGGCAAGAGCAACTAATAACCCGAGCATTGCTGCTGCATTGATTTTTGAGTGAGGTGTTCTATCATTTTATGGCACTGAATTTAGACACAGTTGCTTTAATTTTCTCCTGAGTAAACATAATGAAATTTCTATGAAAGAAATATGCTTTTCCCAGTAATTCCCACAAACCGTTCTTTGTTTGGGTTTTTTACCCCTGCAATTTCTCCAAGGACTGACATTTTATTTCTGAGACAAGACAATGAAAACTCCCATCTGAGTCTAAGTAATCCCTCAGAACTGAATGTAAAGGACTGCTCGACAGTACCAAAGGCAACTGAAAACTAGGTGGTTTTAAAAATGAACAGAATAACTGAAACTAAGTACATTATGACTGGGGTGTGTCCTCTTTCTGTCCTCTTACCAGCATCTTACTGGATATTGTTTTTATTTAGTATGAGGACATCACAATGTGTTGTTATAATTGAGGTAAATTCTCTACAGCATCACTGTAGAAAAACATTTTGTATTCTCAGAGTAAAATAACCCCTTTTCCCTTAGTGAAACACTGCCTCTTGTTTAAAGAAAACTGCACAGGATCACACTAAGTGGAGAGGATTTTTTTTTAACCTTTTTGAACTAAAAAGAAAACATCAAGCCTCTGAGAGTTGAAGGCAAGCAGTGAAAGTTAGAAGCATGGAGGTTTATAACAGGTCAGCTGGAGAGTCACCAGTCTCTTTCAGAGAAAGTGTAAAATGTGCCATTAAATGGAAAATAATTCTTCACTAGGCAAGGTCAGTTCCTCCCTGAAGGAGTTCATCAAAAATCAATATCTCCAAGGCATCATTGTTTTATCAGCCTGTCTAATTTTGGCACTGAGAATGAGACAACTGAACAGAGGTGCCCAGCTGACCATTAGAAGTTGTAGACCAAGAACTAGTTCTCTAGGATCACTGAAGATTTCTGAGCATGTGAGGAGCTCTCAGACATACTAACATCTTGAAAGAAATAAGGCTAAACTTAATTTTTTACCTTCTTCCTTTGAGAAAATGCTTTTCTTGAATGAGGAGAGGAAATGAAGCTAAATTATGTCACCATTTCCCTAACTGCTGACTTCAAAATTAAAGGCAGCTCACAGAAAGAACTTTCTAGGTTTTACTGTTCTTCATTTTTTGAGATTCGACAGTTTTTTGCATCATAGTTTCTTTCCTAAAAACAAGAGTATTAGAAACTGGTTTTAAATTAAAATTTACAGTACCACCCTATTAATGACATGGAGGGTTACAGGTATGAAGAGTAGCACCTAACACTGCAAGAGCTCATCCCGTGCTTTGAATGCTCTTCTTTGTAACTTTCTGCTGTAGAATACACATTCCCTGTTCTCACTCCCAAATTGTCCACATCTGTCACTATTCACGCTATGCCACAGTTTCCGGACTTTCTGTTCTCATTTTCGAATACTTTCTAAATGGAGTCAGTCACAAGTAGTTAGCTCAGCTCATGGACTATCAATTTTCTGTTTAGATTTAATACAAATCTATTAAACCCATATGCCTGGCTGTGTGTTGAGCGAGATAGAGAGCATCCACTTGAGATACTCTGCTGGCTGCCTGGAACAAGTGGTAGCACTGGGATGGAAAGAAACCAATTTGTTGGTGAGAAGAGTACATCACAATCAGAGAAGAGGCTTTCCTTAATGGGCCAAACATGCTCTTTTCTTGCTTCTCCTCTCTCAAGCAGTGTACTTTCCTGCATATAACTAAGGACTGAAAGAAGCATTAGTCAATCCTGCTGGAACATCTTCTGTATCCATCTGTTTGCTCTGTAAATGGCTCCCTGAAGAGGGTTCACATGCTGCTTTTCCAAATGGTGCCTATGAAAGTCTATCCGTTATCATTCTACACCTAGTGGTGATCTACAACAGGTTTTTCTTGAGATGTTGTTAACTGTCAGCATAAATTGAACAAATATGCAAATTCAATTTACACATTTAATACCACCATGGAGATGATGATTAAATTACTTTTATCACTTTGAAAACATACTGTCCCATGCAAATAGCTAACAACGTACCCAAGCTCTTCGCTCAGACCTTTGCCTAAATGTTATTACTTGGCAACTGTGGACACATTTGGTGTCAGACACATTAATAATGCTCTGATCTCATCCCAAAGAAATTATGTCCCAGATAAACATTTGCTTCACCAGAGGTATAGAAGCCCTGTCAAATACTGTTGGCCAACTGCAACTTTTAAGTGCTCGAACGCCTGTTTTTGAAATTCCCTCCACTCACCCAGGCACATTCCGAGCAGCCAGCACCCTGACATTACAGAGGTCACAGTCTTGCATGGATGCACTGAACCAGCTGCAAACAGGCAAGAAAGTGTCTGGAAGATCACCTGGAGGTGTTCACAGCAATGGAGAGCACTGGGCACTGTGTGGCACTGGAACCTGTGAGCATCTTTTGGGCCACGTTTCCTTGTATGCTCTCATTAAATGCTGGTCTGGGCGAGCAGGCCGGTGTCTGCGTAAGGGAATTTCAGCCTGGCAGGAGGGATGAGCCTGGAGGTCAGTATTCCCATTGTTGAGGAATACATTTAGTGCTCACTGTGCAGGCTGAGCTCTGGGGAGAAGTCTGAGCTTGAGGCAAGAGACTGTGAAACTGCCAAAGGGCACAGGGACCTGTGGTGCCAGCCAGATGCCTGGACACTCAGGCAGATGGCAGGAGCCAAGCACTTTACTGTGCTTGGACTGGGAGGGTGTAAGAGCCCTGGGGTTTCTTCATTTGGGGCCTCTCCTTGAAGGCACCCAGCTCAAATTGTTATTTTGTTGTAGTATCATGATTAAACTATTTTAAGGATTGAGACTTTGCTATGGGAAACCCGGGATCCAGCCAGTAAGGAAACCTTGTCTGACTGTGGGGTATGTAGCTGCCAGGGCAAACTCAGGTGGTACGAGTGTGACTGCTGGAGTGGCTTCTGGTTGGTTGGGCAGGAAGTTTCCTTAATGCCTATCCTGGGACTGTGTGGTCCTGTTGGTCAAGCAGCACAGGGTTCCAATAAGCTGCTGTGCCATTACTTGGTGTTTGCCGTGACCTTCGCCTGCGAGGCCGGTGAGCTGTGAGCAAGGTGTGGGGAACCCACCCGGGTGTGTGGGATGGGGCAACCCTAGATGTATGGACAGACTGCTGGAGAGCAGTGCCATGGAAAGGGACCTGGGAGTCCAGGTCGATGGCAAATTGAACATGAGTCAGCAGTGCCCTGGCAGCCAGGAGGGCCAGCCCTGTCCTGGGGGCATCAGGCACAGCATCACCAGCCGGTCAAGAGAGGGGATTGTCCTGATCTGCTCTGCACTGGGGTGGCCTCACCTCGAGTGCTGGGGGCAGTTTTGGGTGCCACGATATAAGACAGATACAGAGCTGTTAGAGTGTCCAAAGGAGGGCAATGGAGATGGTGAAGGGACTGGAGAAGCTGTATGAGAAGTGGCTGAGGTCACTTGGGTCTGTTCAGCCTGGAGGAGACTGAGGGGAGACCTCATTGCAGTTACAACTTCTGTGTGAGGGAAAGAGGAGGGGCAGGCACTGATCTCTTCACTCTGGTGACCAGTGACAGGACTCGAGGAAACCGGTGTGCAGCTGGGTTAGGAGAGGTTAGGTTGGATATTGGGGAAAGGTTCTTCACCCAGAGTGGTTGGGCACTGGAACAGGCTCCCCAGGGAAGTGGTCACAGCACCAGCCTGACAGAGTTCAAGAAGTGTTTGGACAACGCTCTCAGGCACAGGGTGTGATTCCTGGGGATGGTCCTATGCAGGAGTTGGACTTGTTGATCGTTATGGGTCCCTTCCAACTCAGGATATTCTATGCTTCTATAACCCTGACAAGCTCAGCGCGTCGCGGCGGACGCTGGCGAGAGCACAGGGGCGGAGGGGCCCGGCACCAGAGCTCTGCTCCGGGGAGGTCTCCGCCGGGCGGGGCGGCCGCTGTGCCCGCCGTGCTCCCTGTGCCCTGCTGTTCCCGCTTTCCCCGCCGTGTCCCCTGGGCGCGGCTGTTCCCGCTTTCCCCGCCGTGTCCCCTGTGCCCAGCTGTTCCCGCTGTCCCCGCCGTGTCCCGCGGCCCCGCCGGGCGGAGCTGCCGCCGCCCCGCCCCGCCATTGCCCGGGACGCTGTTCACGACAGTGTCGCGGCGGGGCTGCCGTACGGCCGCTGCGCGGCTTCCGGCGGGCTGTGCCGATGGCGTCCGGGCTGGAGGGCGAGCGGAGCCGGGAGCAGCGGGAGCGGGAGGCGCTGCTGGCTCAGGTGGGGTGACTGGCCTGGCCCAGCCTTGCCCCGGGGCCGCTCAGCACCCCCTCGTTTCCCCGGGCTGGGCGGTCGGTGCTGCGCGGGGTCGGTGCGCTCCTGAAGGCTGCCGTAGCTGCGGCAGCCTGAGGAGGGGACGCTATGGGTAGAGCCCTTTCTGTGCCGAGGGGAGCTGGGCTGCGGCACCGGGAGTGGCAGGACGCAGTCTGGAATTTCTGAGTGACACCCACCTGACCTCGTGCGTTTTGCCACTTGTGGTATTGATCCTCTTGGTGTTCCACTTATTATGTATTTCTGTGCTTACACCTTTGGAAAGAGCTGGAGTCGGTCGTCTTTACATTCTCCCTTCAGATTTTTTTATACATTGGTAAGATGGCACCACCCTCACCTCTCTGCCTTCTCTAAGCTAAACAGGCCCAGCTCTCAGCCTTTCCCTAAATGAGACGTGAAAGGCAACTCCTTGTCTTATGGTCTGTCTTTACTAAAGAGTCAGTAAGTCTCCATTGCAACACTCTGGTCACGGAGTGGTGATAACTTGAAGTTGTGTGCGTGTGTTAAGAAGTGGGAGCCTGATTACTTGCCGGGTGATATGTTTCTGTAGTGTAAGACAAGAGTTAGGAGGCTCCCAGTCACAGGTGCTTTGGTAGAGTTACTGTGACTTGGAGACCCGTGCTAATCCTGATGCATTTTGTTCAAAATCTGCCTATATGCTGATTTTGGTATTTGTGGTGGTTCTTGTTGTGACTTGTAGGTAAAGTGAATGCTGAAGTCATAAATGACACATCACTTAGGTGACATGGCTTATTTTGGAGTTCTAAGGGGGGATAACAAGAAAAGCATAAGAGGAAGCTAGAGTATGGAAAGAGTATGAGGTTGTGGTGATGGGCTTTCGACAAAAGGAAAGCCAGAGTAAGCAGCAACCAAATCTTACTGGGCAAAGACATTGTCAGAAAATAAGTAGTGGGAAAATGGCCTGAGTAGCCTGATGGTTTCTGCTTTCTCAAGGCAAAGCAGAAAGAGAGAGGGTTTCTTGTAATGTATCATGTGGGCATCTCTCTTGCACAGTTTTGGAACCGTTTCTTGGCTATAAAAATTCCCTTCAGTGATTTCCCCCCTTTTGACAAGCAGTTGAAAGGAAATACGTTTAACTTAGTAACAGTGAATCACACTACCCTGCAAAAGTTTGTTGATGTTGTTAAGATGTCTGTTGCTTTACTTGAACCACTGGATGTGTTTAGGAGTGCTCCTTTGCTCAGTTCAACCTCTTGGATGTTCAGAAAATACACTTAACAGCAAGCAAAACTTATGTAGGACACTATTATCCTGCTTTACCTTTCTTTCTCACCTGGTGCCACTTGTACAGCAAACTGTCTGGGCCAATGCCACTGGCTTAGAATCCTAGAACAGCTCTGATTGGAAATACCTTGAAAGATTATGTGGTTCAACCCCTTGTGGGAAAGGGAGCCCAGGTGAGGTTATCTAGTGCTCTGTTCTGTCATGTCTTGAAAACTCCAGTGAAGGGGTTAAGGAGACTTTNGCTCTCAGGCACAGGGTGTGATTCCTGGGGATGGTCCTATGCAGGAGTTGGACTTGTTGATCGTTATGGGTCCCTTCCAACTCAGGATATTCTATGCTTCTATAACCCTGACAAGCTCAGCGCGTCGCGGCGGACGCTGGCGAGAGCACAGGGGCGGAGGGGCCCGGCACCAGAGCTCTGCTCCGGGGAGGTCTCCGCCGGGCGGGGCGGCCGCTGTGCCCGCCGTGCTCCCTGTGCCCTGCTGTTCCCGCTTTCCCCGCCGTGTCCCCTGGGCGCGGCTGTTCCCGCTTTCCCCGCCGTGTCCCCTGTGCCCAGCTGTTCCCGCTGTCCCCGCCGTGTCCCGCGGCCCCGCCGGGCGGAGCTGCCGCCGCCCCGCCCCGCCATTGCCCGGGACGCTGTTCACGACAGTGTCGCGGCGGGGCTGCCGTACGGCCGCTGCGCGGCTTCCGGCGGGCTGTGCCGATGGCGTCCGGGCTGGAGGGCGAGCGGAGCCGGGAGCAGCGGGAGCGGGAGGCGCTGCTGGCTCAGGTGGGGTGACTGGCCTGGCCCAGCCTTGCCCCGGGGCCGCTCAGCACCCCCTCGTTTCCCCGGGCTGGGCGGTCGGTGCTGCGCGGGGTCGGTGCGCTCCTGAAGGCTGCCGTAGCTGCGGCAGCCTGAGGAGGGGACGCTATGGGTAGAGCCCTTTCTGTGCCGAGGGGAGCTGGGCTGCGGCACCGGGAGTGGCAGGACGCAGTCTGGAATTTCTGAGTGACACCCACCTGACCTCGTGCGTTTTGCCACTTGTGGTATTGATCCTCTTGGTGTTCCACTTATTATGTATTTCTGTGCTTACACCTTTGGAAAGAGCTGGAGTCGGTCGTCTTTACATTCTCCCTTCAGATTTTTTTATACATTGGTAAGATGGCACCACCCTCACCTCTCTGCCTTCTCTAAGCTAAACAGGCCCAGCTCTCAGCCTTTCCCTAAATGAGACGTGAAAGGCAACTCCTTGTCTTATGGTCTGTCTTTACTAAAGAGTCAGTAAGTCTCCATTGCAACACTCTGGTCACGGAGTGGTGATAACTTGAAGTTGTGTGCGTGTGTTAAGAAGTGGGAGCCTGATTACTTGCCGGGTGATATGTTTCTGTAGTGTAAGACAAGAGTTAGGAGGCTCCCAGTCACAGGTGCTTTGGTAGAGTTACTGTGACTTGGAGACCCGTGCTAATCCTGATGCATTTTGTTCAAAATCTGCCTATATGCTGATTTTGGTATTTGTGGTGGTTCTTGTTGTGACTTGTAGGTAAAGTGAATGCTGAAGTCATAAATGACACATCACTTAGGTGACATGGCTTATTTTGGAGTTCTAAGGGGGGATAACAAGAAAAGCATAAGAGGAAGCTAGAGTATGGAAAGAGTATGAGGTTGTGGTGATGGGCTTTCGACAAAAGGAAAGCCAGAGTAAGCAGCAACCAAATCTTACTGGGCAAAGACATTGTCAGAAAATAAGTAGTGGGAAAATGGCCTGAGTAGCCTGATGGTTTCTGCTTTCTCAAGGCAAAGCAGAAAGAGAGAGGGTTTCTTGTAATGTATCATGTGGGCATCTCTCTTGCACAGTTTTGGAACCGTTTCTTGGCTATAAAAATTCCCTTCAGTGATTTCCCCCCTTTTGACAAGCAGTTGAAAGGAAATACGTTTAACTTAGTAACAGTGAATCACACTACCCTGCAAAAGTTTGTTGATGTTGTTAAGATGTCTGTTGCTTTACTTGAACCACTGGATGTGTTTAGGAGTGCTCCTTTGCTCAGTTCAACCTCTTGGATGTTCAGAAAATACACTTAACAGCAAGCAAAACTTATGTAGGACACTATTATCCTGCTTTACCTTTCTTTCTCACCTGGTGCCACTTGTACAGCAAACTGTCTGGGCCAATGCCACTGGCTTAGAATCCTAGAACAGCTCTGATTGGAAATACCTTGAAAGATTATGTGGTTCAACCCCTTGTGGGAAAGGGAGCCCAGGTGAGGTTATCTAGTGCTCTGTTCTGTCATGTCTTGAAAACTCCAGTGAAGGGGTTAAGGAGACTTTCCTGTCTGACCATTCAGGAAGCACAGTCCCCCATCTGAGTCCCACTCCCACCGCCCGAGGCTGTCACTGCTGGCACTGAAGCCCCTTTGCAGAGAGCAGTTCCAGTGAGCCAATGCGTGCTCTGCTTGACTCCCTACACACACCACTCACACTCAGTCAGACAAGTTTCCCTTACTAAGCTTGACCCCAGGTGTTCCATAGCAGAGTCACAGACATCTGGATCCTGAGAACAATTTAATCGTGGTGCAGAACACAAAACCAGCTTGAGCTGGGTGCCTCCAAGGAGGGACCCTGAACAACCGAATGCCTGAGCTGTTATACCCTTGCAGTCTTAAGTGTGCCACAGTCTGGGGTCCTCCTGCTGAGTCCTTGGCTCCTGCAGTGTCTCTGAGTGTCCGCTCTCCTGGCTGGCCCCAAAGGTCTCTGCTGTGCAAAGGGGCAGCACCAGTTCACAGCCTTTTGCTTGGGGCTCCCATCATTTCCTGACACCCAGAGCCCAACCTGCAGCTCACACTGCAGCTGCACACTGAGCTATCTGTGCCGAAGGTATTCCTCAACAGGAATACCCTTGTCCTCTCCCTGTGGCTTCTTCCTTGTGAAGAGAGAACTTCTGTTCTCTTTATAGAACACCCTTTACTGGAATACTGTGATGAGTTTCCTCCCTTGGGTGTCTCTTCTGAGAGAGAAAAGGCCTAGCTCCTTCAGGCTTCCCTCACAGGGCAGGTTCTCCAGCCCTGTGATCATCCTCATGTCTTTTCTTTGGACACTCTGGTTTGTCTGTGTCTTTCCTGAGCAGTGGGGGCCAGCGCTGGGCACGGTGCTCTGGTGCAGCATGACAAAAGCTGAGCAGAGTGGGGTGGTGATGTCTCCATCTCTGCCAGCGGTGCCCCTGCAGATGCAGCCCAGGATCCAGTGTACCTTTGTTGCTGCAGCAGTGCAGTGCTGACCCTGCCAACTTGTCCAGCAGGACCCCCAGATCCCTTTCAGCAAGGCTGCTTCCCAGCCAGGCAGATCCAGACTTGTACCAGGCTCTTTGGTTATGTTGTCCCATGTGCAGGACCTTGCACTTGCCTGTCTTAAACTTCATACATTTCTTGCTAGCCTGCTCTTCCAGCCTCTCCAGGTGTCTCTGTAGGATGTCTTGCCTTTGTGACATGTCCACCANTGCAGCTGCACACTGAGCTATCTGTGCCGAAGGTATTCCTCAACAGGAATACCCTTGTCCTCTCCCTGTGGCTTCTTCCTTGTGAAGAGAGAACTTCTGTTCTCTTTATAGAACACCCTTTACTGGAATACTGTGATGAGTTTCCTCCCCTGGGTGTCTCTTCTGAGAGAGAAAAGGCCTAGCCCCTTCAGGCTTCCCTCACAGGGCAGGTTCTCCAGCCCTGTGATCATCCTCATGTCTTTTCTTTGGACACTCTGGTTTGTCTGTGTCTTTCCTGAGCAGTGGGGGCCAGCGCTGGGCACGGTGCTCTGGTGCAGCATGACAAAAGCTGAGCAGAGTGGGGTGGTGATGTCTCCATCTCTGCCAGCGGTGCCCCTGCAGATGCAGCCCAGGATCCAGTGTACCTTTGTTGCTGCAGCAGTGCAGTGCTGACCCTGCCAACTTGTCCAGCAGGACCCCCAGATCCCTTTCAGCAAGGCTGCTTCCCAGCCAGGCAGATCCAGACTTGTACCAGGCTCTTTGGTTATGTTGTCCCATGTGCAGGACCTTGCACTTGCCTGTCTTAAACTTCATACATTTCTTGCTAGCCTGCTCTTCCAGCCTCTCCAGGTGTCTCTGTAGGATGTCTTGCCTTTGTGACATGTCCACCACCCAGTTTGGTGTCATCAGCAAACTTCATGAGGTTTCAGTCCCATCACCCAGATAATTTTTGAAGATGTTGAGCCTGTAGAGCCCAGTATTGATCCTGGAGGATTCACTTGTGACAAGCTGCCAGCCTGACTAAAAAATATTGAGAAATGCTTACTTTTTGTGAAAGCTTTTTACAGCGTCAGACATTGCAGTATTTTATGAAATAATAGTTTTCCTCTTTTCCTATTTGCCTCTCTTTGCATCAACAGTTTAACATGAAATGAAAGTGTTCTGTGAGGATGTTATATAAAAATTTTGCTACAACTTCCTCTTACCAAAATCTCTGTGGATGCTTTTAACTTCTTTTGTTAATACCTCTAAAATCCTGTTAATTTGAAGTAAGAATATTTTACATGTAGCAATAAATGCTTTTGTGATGTTTTTATAGCAACTGGTGTTAAGTATGCTGCAATCTGTGGAAAAGGCAATGAATTTGTATTTAACCTCTAATCATGTTTGGGTAAGTCTCAGTTTAGGGAGGCAGTAAAGCTGTGGAAGGAGGTTTGGTTGTTGGAGAAACACAACAGCAATGAGCCAAAGCCACTCTCATAGGGGAAGGGTTGACACTGGGAATGAGAGCACTTCTTCATACTGACAGTGTGTCGGGAGAAAGGGCAGAGTTGTTTTTGGCAGAGTTTGAGTTGTTGCTAGAAAGCATGGTGTCTTGAGCACAGGGGCTCCACTTTGACTACACTGTTAGGATATGTCTCAAAAGTCCTTTGATGATACTGTAGCTTCATAGGTCCTAACTCTTAGTTTCAATATATTCTTGTAGGTTTAGATGCTGCTCATCAGCCTTGCTAAAGAATATTAGAGAAATTGGTTTGGAATTTTTAGAATGAAACCAACTCTGATGTGTTTTCTTATTGCTAAGATGTAGTGTATTAAAAGGTTTGTATGTAGGATCTGTGTTGAATGTTGTCATTTTCTTTGACTTGAACAAGAAAAAGACCATCATTGTATTGTTCAGCATATTTTTAAAATGCTGTGAATACAAACTACTCCTACATGAATATCTTAAAAATATATCTGCAATTTTTGTGTGATACTAAAGAAAACCAAATGCACAACCCTAATTTTCTGGAGTAAGGCAAAGACGGATTTTCTGTGTACAGCAGTAGGCTCAGAGTTGGCTTTTACCACTCAAAACTAACAACTGGGGAGTAAATAGCCCTATAAAGATGTTACGTCGTTGCTTAGACAAAAGATGATGAAGTGTTAGAACTACTGTGAGAAGAATAAAGAGCAAAGCAAATGGTTGCACAGACATATTACTCATTTCTGTGCAATATCAAATAGCTTATGCAGTCCTGGTCCCAGCATCTCAAGAACCAAAAAACCTCGGAGAAGGTGGGAAGAAAGGTGCAGAGATGATCTTGGTGCAGACTGTCCAAGGACTCCAATGGTTTTGAGATGAGGAAAGATAGCCTGAAAATAAAGTTAATACAAGAGAATTCTGTAAAATTGTTAAATGATGTGGAGAAGGGAATAGAGAAGTGCTATCTGTTGGTCCTTTCAGGTCAAGAACTAGGTTGTATTTAGGGATCTGCAGGTAGCCAAAGGTAGAGCAGACAAAAGAAGGGAACTTTCAGATGATGCACAGAGAAATTGCAGGGTCTCTTGTATAGTATGTTGCAAATACCAGCACTGGACTTTCATCCAGATAAGAATAGCCTAAAATCTAAAATATATGTTTAAAGTTACTGATTGAAAAATTGTTGAGCCTCAAATTGCTGGAGGATGCAGGAGTATTTTGGAGATGGCTCACTTTAGACTTAAGCCTGTATACACTTCAGCTTTCCTGAGCATTACTGGACATTTTTTAGTTGGGATACTAGCTTAGATTCTCAGTTCTGAGAATGTCAAAGCACTGAGAAATCCAATACAGGGGAACAGAATGGAGTATAATTTGTGAAACACTAGCCACTGTGGTTTTTCAAGTCTACTTTTTGTGGAGTGTAGGAATGGATCTTGAGACAATGCCGTTGTTTTCTACAGAATTTAACCATTATAGTTGTTTGGTCCCTATATGGCCATTGAGAAACTTCCCCAATGTGACTTTTCAGCTTCTTACTGAAAGTCACAGTATAGAGTCTGTGTTATATTTCTGCAGTGTTATGTTTTCACTTCCAAGCAACCTAAAGCTAAGTCAGATTCTTTGATTTTCAAAGATTCTCTTGGATGCATTGGGTAATACTGAAACATGCATTAATGATCAAATGGTTTTCTTTGCTATTGCTTGTGGAATTGCTGTGTTCATCATCTTACGAATGTCCTTGAACTATTTATTTCTCCTTTGCAGTAAGACTGAAAAGTTGAAGTAAGGAGAGGACATACTGAAGGTTGGGAGTTTTCCCCCCCTGCCCCGTTTTCTATACCAAAGTTTTACAATGTGTTATCAAAAATGTATCATAAGCATTTTATCCTGTACAAGTCCATGTGGGCCAAAGGAAGCTGTAGAGATTCCTTTATCACTAATTTGGCCAATAGAGAAATTTAGGAATGAAACTTTTTTTTTTTTTAAACTCATTGCATGTTTCCTCTTCCCATTTATGGACCCAATAACCAAATATTAAGCTATGTAAAAGGGCAGCATTTTTAAGACTTCTCCTGTAGCTACTCTGTTATTTCTGTGAAAAGTCAATTCAGCATTTTATAATGTACAAGTGTGAAGATGTCGTAGTTGCCATGTCAGTACTCTGCTGTCTGCTTTTCAGAAATGGACTTGTTGTTGCCTGTGTGAGAACAGATTAATGTCCTAAGTGTATTGACTTTCTCTGCTTTACTTGGATTGTGGTTGGACTGCCTGCTGCAGAGGAACAGCCAGGTGGTTGAGGGGGGGGATTGTCTCACTCTGCTCTGCACTGGGGCAGCCTCACTTCAAATCCTGTGTGCAATTTTGGGTGCCACCATACAAGAAAGACATTAAAATATTAGAGAATGTCCAAAGGAGAGCCACAAATACAGTGAAGGGCTTAGAGGTTGTAGCCATATGAGGACTGACTCAGGTCACTTGGCTGGTTCAGTGTAAGAGAAGAGGAGACTGAAGGGAGACCTCATCACGGTCTGCAGCTTCCTCAAGAGGGGAAGAGGAGGGGCACACACTGGTCTTTTATCTGCGGTGACCAGTGGCAGGATCTGAGGGAATGCTCTGAATCTGTGTCAGGGGAAGGGTTAGGTTGGATACTGGGGAAAGGTTCTTCACCCAGAGGGTGATTGGGCACTGGAACAGGCTCCCCAGGGAAATGGTCACAGCACCAGCCTGACAGAGTTTAAGAAACGTTTGGACGTTATGCTCTCCTTTGAAATGCTCTCAGGCATAAGGTGTGACTCTTGGGGTTGTCCTGTGCAGGGCCAGGAGTTGGACTTGGTTATCCTTGTGGGTCCCTTCCAACTCAGGATATTTAATGATTCTATGAAGAAAACTGGGAGAAAACTATTGCTAGACTTTTTCTTAATGTGTTTTGATTGTTTTGCTTAGAAAGGCAGAAAGAGATTTGCCGGAACTTATCACAGCTGGCTAACATAGTCAAGACAGTTATTTGGTGATTGCAACCCTGGAAACCCTTTGGGAAATACAGTTGGAAAGCTGTGTAGTCTTTGCTTCTGGTAATCTGAGAAGTTTGCAGAAATAACTGTACTTTAGCAGTTCTGTTTCTGGAAAGATGAGATGTTCAGCTAACTCATCTTAAGGAGCTTTTTGTTATGAAATATTGAACTTGCGCTTCTTTTGAAGAACCAAAATGCCACACACTTCATTGATTGAGATTTCTCTTTTAAATTTTGGAAGTGTATTCTTTTATTTGTGTAGTCTGTCTTCTAAACTGCAGTGATAAAACCCAGCAGCTGATAATGCTTATGATAATGATCGGTAATCAAATAATTAAGTGTTGACGTGCAAATTGTTATTAAGCTTCAGAAATAGCATCTTGTTTTGATGAGCACAATAGTTCATGACATTGCTATTTTGGTTTACAAGTTACAGCAAGAGAATAATCTGATGGGTGTTTTGGTAAGTGCAGGAAGGTGTATTTTTCCTGGATATGAACACTTCTTTTTGTGGTAAAAACTATCAAGACTTCAAATTTTGGATTATTCTTGCATCAGTGGTATCATATCCTATTTTTGTATTTCAGGGTTGCTCTTCTGTTACTTGGGTCTTTTCCATGGACTTTGAGTCTTTCACTCTTTGGCCTCTGAGGGTGATGTGATTTGACCATTCCTTGTGCAGAAAATCATGCCTTTTAATTTTTAAGGGTTACTGACAGACTGGAAATTGAGTGTAGGTAAATAAGACCTCAGTCAAGTAATGCATAGTATTGAAACAATGAAAATAAATTGATCCCGTAACACAAATTCATTGCACAAACAAGAAATTATGTGTTTAGTTTTACTTATTTCTTCTGAAAAAATTGAATTGAGATTTGCAGGCCATTATTTTTGGAGGCACCTTGTTCAATGCTTTTGACTTTGACTTCTCCCTTCAATTTTGGTTTACATTTTTCGTTTTATTTTCTTTGAAAATACAACTTAAAGTTGAAACAAACCAAACCAACCAACCGTGTATAACAGTATCACTGTGTTCACAGTGTTAGAGCTCTAAAGAAGCTGTGAAATCAGCAGGTTTTGCTGGTGAAGTATGATCAGGTATTTCTAACAGTTGGCTTTTTGCAGTATCAGTATTTGCTGAAGTGATGGAGTGCTTGGCAGTATTTTATGTTGCAGTTTTCAGTGGAAAATTACAGAAATTTCTCCTTAGGCAGAAATTAGTAACAAAACATATCTCTGTAAAAGGTTATAGTTGCTTCTGTGCTGTAGTACTAAGCACCTCCTTTTTGTTCTTTCCCTTTTAAATCCTTCATGAAGTGTTACATCCCTGACTCTATCTGTTGAAGGAAATAAGCACTTTGGCATTTAAATCTGTGATATTAGAAGAGTAATGGTACTGAGAAATGAATACTGCCTTTTCACAAAAGATTTTCAGATTTTTGTCAAAGCACCTCTCTGTGCATTTTTGCAAGCAACATCTTTGAACAGACCCATCGTTTTTGAAGGTCAGTGATGAAGAGATGTCTTCACTGTTATATTCTGTAAGGCCTTCCTCTGGAGCTTGCTTTGCTGCAGCAGTGGAGAGGTCCTACATTAACACAAAATACCTGTTTACAGCAGTAGCAGTCCTAGCAGTAGTAGCTTCTATTTATCTGTTGTGTCTGCACGTGTAGCAGCAGAACCGCTGCTGCCTCCCAGATGTTTCTGGTTGAAGGCTGAAATCTCCTGCAGCCTGCTCTTTAAATCACATCTGACTTTTGATTATTGATCATAAGAAATGTAAATGGTTGAAGTGATAGTCACTTCAGTGACCTTTCTTTTGTGCATTTGGCAGGTGACAATGACAGAGTGGTGGCTTTTTCCAGTTGGCAAAGCTGTGTCTGGAGGAGGTGGTGGTGCAGGCAGCTCTCTGACTCAGTTGCAAGTTGCCAAGTTGGGGTGGAAGCTAAGCTCTTTCTTGTGTTTCCAGTGCTGTCCTCCTTGGGAAATCTTTGTGGATGTAGCAATAATTGGAATATTGAGACTAGAAAAATAATCTAAACATTCACAAAAATAAGTCTGTTATTCAGACAGAGAATTGGTATAAAAGCATCAGAGCTGCAAAGAAGAGTATATTCAAGTTCCCTGGAGGTAAGCACTCATGTAATGAGGGCTCTCTGTCCCTGAGCTTTGGAGTGATTGAAACTGGGAGGGTGATATATGCCACAGCAACCTTTCTGATAGTTGATTATCAAAACAGTTAAAACAGTGGAGTAGTTTATGTGATAGCATGGGAGGTGCTACTAAAATTAGAAAGAAAAGCTCGTTGTAGATATATTGAATGCCTTATGTTGGTGTCTGAAGGACTGGCTAGGTGTTAGATTTTTGGAAATTTCCTATCAGAAAGCTGTTGCTGAAAGGAAGATTTTCCATGCTTCTTTTCCCCAAAGTGCACTTTCCCCCCTGGTTCCTTGTGCTTAAACTGGTAGCTTGGATGACCTTGCTAGAGTGGCAACTTGTAAGCTTGGTCTGCAGGAAGTCGCACCCTGCTTTTGGTGGGATTCATTTTGTGTCAGGGTGGTCCTTGAAGTGGCTTTCCCTGAGACTGGAGTGCAGAAGTAGGCCTGGGTGGGTAAGGTGGTGGGAACACTTGAGGGGCAGAGAGGAGAGGTGTGGGAATGGAGCCCTGCCCTTCCCCCAGGTAGCCAGGACAGCAGCTTAGCTGGTGCTCTCTCTTTTGAATGTTTTTGTCATACCGTATTGATCTGATGTTGTGCTGTAGATTTTCTTCTGATTGCTTGTGGAGGAAAAGGTAGTTTTTCTCCTTTTGGATGAAGAAGTTGACTATTAATCATGGTGATTATCATTTGAAGAACTAGAGGTTGACCACAGTTGCAGGTGGAAAATTGCAAGGCCTTTGTAGTGATATGGAAAACTTTCACTGCCCTTGGTGAGAGCTGGAATTGTAAATAGAGTTGAGGTCATGAAAGAGTGTTGGTCAAGGTTTCTGTGAACTGGGGAGGGAATTTTTAGCCCTAGGTGACATCCCTCCATCCCTTCTGGACATCCCTGAGGGACTACTGTGTAACAAGCTCCATTTATTGTGTGGCCTATAACTTGGCTGTTGGCAGTGTCTTTGATCTTTCCTGCTTCTTCCTGGTGTGGCATGATGTAATTTTTATAGCTTTTGGGTTTTGCAACTGCAGTGTATTACAGGCTGCTTTGGAGCAAATTTTATTCTTCATTTAATAGATAGTGTAGTCAGCTGGCTGGCCTTAATGACCTGCTTGATGAAAACCAGCAAGCACTTTCCTTGAACTTGGTTTCCTCCCACATTGAGATGGATCTGTGAAATTCAAAACCCTTTCGCCTACTTGTGCTGAAGACTGCAAAATTTGGCTCTCTTCAACCTTGGCAAAAAATGCTGACATAGTGCTGTAGAATAAATATGGTTTTTATAGCACCTTATCAACAGAGCTTGCAGAGTGCCTTGCCTGCCTTAGACTTCACCTTGGTTTTGTTGCAAAGGAGACCATGAGGAAATTTATTAGGGTGTTGCACAAGTGCATACTGTAGCATGATGCTTGCCCTTCTTGACAGGTTGTTGCTTATAATGTGTTCATGTGTACATGCACAGGCATTTGCATAATTAATGCATTACTTTTGAAATAGGGGTATTTCAGAAATGTATCATCCAGTATTTATGGAGAAAAAAATTAAAAATATTGCTGTAGTGACCTAAAATGTACCGCATTTGTAAAGGGGAAAGTATAAATTATTGGATATTCCTGTGGTATGATAAGTATTAATGAACCTTAATGTGAATTAAATGCTTGGTCTCCTGTGGGTTGACAGATGTGAAACTATTAGAGTTGGTCCTCATAGATAGAGTGGTAAATCTGACAGGGGAATGAATTAGTTTTTCTTTCTTTTTTACATTTTATGACATGCTAGTAAGCCCTGCAGCTTTTGAAAAGAAAAGTAGAATATAAAGGTAAGTTTTGTAGCTAATAAAGTAGTGTAGGCAGATTTTCCGCCTCACTTCCACTTGAAGTAATTGTGTGTGTGTGAGGTGAAAGCATCACAAACAATAAAAAATGAATATTCAAATTTGAGGGAGCTAGATTTTAGAGATAGAAAGATTTAAAGGGTATTGCTGCTAACTTTCTAATGTTGTGTTAAAACGATAATTTAGGTGAAATTATAACTTCTTCCGTATTTTTAGATCTCTAAGCAGCTTTTTTTTTTTTTTTTTTTGATCTTGCATAGATATATTCTTGAGAATCTTCTATATTTTGTATCTTTGTCTAGGAGACACAAACTTTCACCTGGTGCTTTTGTTTCTTTCTCTTTTTAACAGCCTGGTGGTCAATCTGCCACTACACATTCATGTTGCCCAGTCCTGTTTTGTTCAGTATTCAGGAGACAGCAATCTATAGTCTAATGATGATTTCTAGTCAATCTGTGTTCTAAATGAGTATTTGTGTACTTCAGCCAAACTGATGATCCACCTCTTTCATCAGGATCATGTATCTCAATTACTTAAATACTTGCTTTCATTTTTTCTGTTTATTTTTAGATCCAATAAAAAGTATAAAAGCTCCTTTTGTACTTTATTTGTAACATTAACCTAATTTTATGCAATGCTTATTTGTAACTTTGGTAGCATGAAGAAAATAGTAATGTAATTTAAAATACACTTGTCATTATAGGAAATGATAAGAGGCTAAATCTTCCACGACAGGCAGAGAGCGTATACAATGAAGACATGTTGACAAGCTGATCCTGAGTGGCTTTTATATGTAGCATTTATAGATTTATGTGCCTGAGAACTGCAAAAGGGGTGGAAGGGAGCTGTTGACTCCAGCTGCAGTTCTTTCTCGACCAAAAGTGAAATGGAATATATGGAAAGCCTGGGTTTTTTTTCAGTCTATATCTTGGCAGCTTGTTTTGTGTTTCCTTGTGGAGCAAACAGAGTACGGTTTGTTTTTTTAAAAATTTTTTTGCCATCTAGAATTGTATTCAGGTTCCCTTTATATCCACTGTTTCACCTCTGTCCAGTTATAAGCTTAAGTTTGGAGTCTGTGGCTTGTAAACATTTTTTGAGTTGCATAGCTGAGGTTATTATCCTTCACTTGTCCAAAAATGTGGCATGTTTAGTTACTTATAGTCAGATGAACATATTTTTAAGACAAAAGGGCCATCATTGTCTATATGGACTAGAAGAGAATGTATAAATCAGTAATTTTTGCATGAATTTTCAAGGGTGTTGTCCCAAATGTCTTAGGGTGGCCAGGGTTACCTCTCTGGATCATGGAGGGGTAGCAGGAAACACACCTGCATTTTTTGGAGTCCTGGGCAGTTTTGGTGATGCTATGTTGTGCTTAACAGCTCTTGCACTCTCTCTGAATTGTAGTCCTGCTCATTCTTTTGTTGCTTTGTTTACTTATAAACTGGAAAATGTTTTGATATTGGAATAGATGTCTGAATGTGTTTGTAACTCATTCTTTCTTTATGCCTGCCTTTTGATTTTTAAGAGGTAGCATTCACCTTTGTAGACTGTCAGCTTCATTCTAGAGATGGCAGTCTCAGTCTTGGCCTCTTTATTCAAGCTGATTGATACTATTTTTTGTTTGTTTGACAATATTCCTTTGTTTAAAATTGACACGTCTGGGTAGCAGCCTTGCTTTGCTTGCATTTAAGTGCATTGGAAAGTTTTTAACCTAGAGCTTCTGAGAAAGTAGACAATGAAGGTTTAAAAGGGTGTTTTGTTTGGGCACAGATGTGTAGTGGGGTTCTTTTTTTTGTCTTTTTTTGAGTTCTTTGTGTTGTGCTACTTTCAATATGCTAATGCCAATGTTCAAAAACACAACAGTAGTCCTATCTCGTGCATTAGCACTTTTAAAAAAACCTATTTTAATCTTATTTTTTTAACATATATTTTTGTTCTTTGAACCCTTATAGTGTATTGGTCATCTTCCTGCAAGCATTGTTTTCTGTCAGGACAAAAGCTGCAGATTTCCTTCTTGGCTATATCAAAAAAAGAGAAACTGGCCTGTGGTAGGGAGGTTACTGTCTGGTGCAGTGCACAGGCTTGGTTCTGGAGAGCTGATAGCTGACAAGGAGGAAAGACCTCAACTGCTGTCTAATCTCCTGAGAGTTTTTTATTTGCTTGTTTTAAATATTGGTCTTTTTAAAACTTGCATGTGTTCTCTTGGCTTATGTTTGACAACACTTTCTGGTAAAAGTTGGCGTTAAAGGATAAAAATTCCGAACTCTACCTTTTTGATTTGATTTTAGTTATTTTTAAAGAAACCCCTCAAATAAACAAAAAACCAAAAGCAAATTGCATATTGCAATTAAAATTTGCAAGACTTTGCAAAATTAGAGTCGTAATAATATAAAATAACTTTCCTCCTGTTTAATCAGGGTATGGTGATATAAGACAGATGATATATGAGATAAAAAATTTCCTAAAGACAAGTTTACTGAAGTATAACTTGCTTCTGAAAGTCATGTTTATGCTGAACATCATGGAGTGAACTTCAGAGGCTGAAAAAAATAATTGTTTTATTGATGTGGCTTATAAAAATCCTTTTAAGGTATTGAAACTGTTTGTAGTTATTGTTATTTTTTCAGAAGAAGTAGTAAAAGTATTTCTAGTTTTATCTCCATAAGCAGAAAGGGAGGAACATTCTGAAGCCTGAACTGCAGTTCTCAGCATTGTGTATGGTTGTGTCAGTGTGGCTTGCAGAGGTGTGTGTAAGGAAATGCTACTGAGTTCCACCTGGTTATTTTTCTTCTCTGTTCATCTTAGGCTAAAATTAATTACGAAAAGAAGGAGAATTGCAAGCTGCTAAAGGATCTACGAGGTGAAGATACATGGATGCCTGCTGATGTGAATGAATGTGTGGAACAACTGGAAAAGGTGATAGAATTGTAAATCATTGAATTCAGTTGTAACCTTTACAGCAAGTTTGTATGAACAGAAGACTTTGAGGGCTTTAAAATGATCTTTAAAAGCATCCCAATTTCTGATTCCTTTATGCTTTGATATTAGCTTTTTTTTAAGGTAGTAATAATCTTTTACTCACCATGAGGAAAAAAAATCTGTCATTCAATTCCAGCATTAATTCCTACCAAATGCAGATGAGCAAGTGCTATCAGACAATAATAGTCCCATGGGAAGAAACCTGGAGGATTCAAGGCTTCATAGCAGTCTCATTTGTGGTCATTCACAGGAGAAACCTTAATGGAGCTTCTGAATAATCACATCCTTTTAGTGTGCAGGTATTTCAACAAGAGAAGGATGTGTATTGATAATGTAGTGATATTTGAAGAAATAGCTTTGACCAAAATAAATGTAGTGTACTAGATACTATCTGTATAGTTATAGTGCCTTAGTTCCAGTGAAAAAGATACTGAGACAGGGAAGAAAAATTGATTATGGATGCAAGGTATGCTCTCCCTGCCCCAGCACCCCACCCCAGCCCACCCCTACCCTTAGAGAAGAGAGAGAGGGTAGTAAAAGGTAGTTATGTGTGGGTTTTACCTTTTTTCAATGTGGTTTGGTAAGTAGGTTTTGATGATTTTTTTTGTATATGGGAGATTTGGTTTACTGGATCTCATTACAAACATTTACTTTTAGGAGCATTCTGTGCAGAAGAAAAAGAAAAAGGATAAACATTCCAAAAAAGCTAAGAAAGAAAAGAAGAAAAGTAAGAAACAAAAATCTGAAAAGAAGGATGACTTACTTGATAGTTCTTCAGTAAGTAAGGAATTTTAAAATAATTCAAATTATAGTCTTAAAACTGGAACCATTTTAGTCCCTGTGGATACGCATGGTTAGTAAAATTAAGGCTTAATCTCATCGTTTTCTGTTGAGAAGAATTGTGGCAAAATTTGTCAGTTTTAATATACTGAGTATTTAATCAATTTAAAATAGGCTGTTATGTGAGTGCTTGTGAATTTTATAATACTGGATTCACTCATTAGGAACTAAGGGATTTATAGTTTTTCAGCAGAGAGAAATTGAAAAACAAAATCCTCATTCTGTTATAGAGAGGAAAATTTCATAAGTATCCTGTAGTCTGTGGTATATGATAGAAAGATGTGTCTAAAATTGGAAATACTTGACTTTGATTTTAAGCACGAATTAGTTCTGCCTTTTTCCAAAGATGTTCAGCCATGGACACTCCCAACAACATGGGAGTTGTACATGGGTCTGAAGGACTTGTACATTTGAATCTGTAAGGACATGCCTTCACACGGTAGGGCACTCTGGGAAAACAATGCAGAAGACTGCGTTTGAAATCTGGGTGCTACCTTCTGGCCACATTGTAGAAAACATCTTCCCAGCATTTTTGGTGCTAGTCAGGTGGCACTGTTACTTTTAATTTTCAGAGAGTCACTTTTATGGAGTGAAGGAATGTGCATTATAATGAAATTTATTTTTCAGGGGCTCATATCAGAGATGAACTATAATACCAGTGTGGGAAGTTACCAAAGGCACAAATGTCCCACATTCTCCATGGGAGTCACCAAAACCCTTCAGATCACAACAGGGACTCCTAGGATACAACACAGTCCTGGCTGTAACTTCCATCCAAAGTCTGTTACTCCTAAGACAGGTTCATGTAAATAGCAAAGAAATTCTGTTCAATGCAGTCCTATTGGCTTCAAGTGAAAAATCTAAGTACACTGTTTGCAAGTGTAGGAAGCTGGATACAGAAATAGCAGGCAATAGCATGTACCATGCTTTATATTGTGCTGTGTAGCTGATCTAACTTTTTAAATGTGAAACGTACTTAGTAATGAACTTAGATTTTTTTAAATTTTGTTTTTGTTATGTCATAAACCCAGTTGGTTTTGATTTTGTTTTTTTTCTGACTGTTTTCATTTTAGCAGAGTTATGCAAATAAACTGCCAGTATGAGCTAGTTTTGCATGCTGTGATGTGCTCACGAAGTATGGTGGAATGTTTTGATCACAAATGAACAATCTTCTGTGGGAATATCAATATTCTGGTTTTATTATCAGTATTTTAAATATTAAACAGTATTATATTAGTAATGCTAATCAGCATTAATTTTGATTATCAATGTAATTGTAAGTATTGCATGTTATTAAGTAGTGTGTTAAGGTATTGCTTTTATTCTTTACATTAAACTCTCTTTTTAGGATTCTTCAGTTGAATGGGTTGAGTCAAATGTGTCACAGTCAGATGACACAGAAAAGGCTTGGAAGGTCAACAAGCAACCAGATGCTGCAAAAGAACCTTCCCTGCAGGTGAGCAGGCTCACAGCTACTCCAGAGATAAAAGTTTGTGAAACGTGCTTAGGTTTCTTGGGAGCTCTTTTACAGGATGTTGAGCAAAACCTATTTTACAGACAAATGTCTTTGTTTAGCTGGGTAAATGCTACTTTTCATTGATTGGAAGACTTCTCTGCCTAATAGTTCCTAGTGTTTAACAAGGCACTACTCTTAATGTTGCATAGCACCAATTCCTTCTATCAAGTTTTGAGGCTCTAACAAGTTAGCTTGGTTTCCTTGAAGACATCATCTTAAAGGTCTCGATTAGAAATGTTACTTTTTTCTTCATAATTTTGGTGTCTGTTCTATGATTGAATAAATTTTTGCTTCTATGGTGCTTAAATAGATACAAGAGAGAGAGATGTAGAACTTTTCAGCAATGATATTTATGGCATCAATGCCTCTTTTGATCTTTCTCAGTGAATTCTGTGCTCAGTGAGCAGTATTTATTCTGGAAAATGGAGTAATACTGAAATGAACTGTGGTGATTTTAGAAACAAATGTAGTCATATACCGCGATATCCTTAGTCATGTGAAAATGATTTTTAATTTAGTGTCTAAATTTTTTTCTCCTGAAAAATGTCCTTGTTTTTCATTCTGAATTTGTATATCTTGCTAGGAGAAATAAAAGGGGTCTCTGAATTCTATCTTGGAAAAGTATAAAGTATGAAGTAATGTCTTGATAATTTATACTGCAAAACCATTTTGTTTTCAAGTGTTGTTTTTGTATGATGTATTTCCTAGGCTTGTGTGGTTTTGGATAAAGAATGTGCTTTCGACAGAAATTTCATGGTCATCCCTACATTATGTTCTTTGTCCCATGTAATGAAGAACTCTTGGAGCACATAAATCTGTATCCTGTTGGATTATACTAAATTAGAAGTGTTCTCAAAGTGCACCTAAGGTGCTCCATGTGACAAATCTTGGACTAGTACAGAGTGCTTACTTACAAAAAAAGGAAAGACAGAAACAAAAATAAAAATCTCCAAACCACAGATTTGAAGCCTAAATAGAAGACAGAGTCAGACTTTTTTCAGTAGTGCTCAGAGACAGGACCAGAGGCAATGAGCAGGAATTACAGGACCTTCCTTCTGAACATCAGGAAACATTGTTTTATCACAAGGGTGATCAGGCACTGGCACAGGTTACCTGGAGAGGTTGTGGAATCTCCATCCCTGAATATATTTACAAGCCATCTGGACATGATCCTGGGCAGCTGGCCCTAGGTGATCGTGCTTGAGCGGGGGTTTGGACCAGATGACCGCCAGAGGTCCCGTGCACACCCGCATTTGTTGATGCACATTGCTTGCTGATGTGGGCATAGATATTACTGAGTCACTTGTAGATTTTTCAGTTTTTATTTTTCAGTTCCTTCTCTTTCTTAGAGGAGATCTGAGAAATGGAATATTGTGTTTCACCTCTGAAATTCTCTGGCATGTTGCTAACATAATTTTTAAATAACAGAGACAAAGTGACATATAGCATCTGTTCAGATTGACAACTCAGACTCGAACTCTGTTGAAGATAGGAAGATTCTTCTGCAAGGACATGTTTCAAAATAGATGTAATCTTGTCATTTTGGTTGCTATACTAGAATTATAGAATTGCTCCAAATACTTGTCTTTATAGAGTAATTGCTTACAATGTGTATGTCACTGTTTTTGAGGCTTCAGGTTTTACCTATATAAAGGTAGTGGATATATCTAGACTTTTAATGTGTTGCTTTTCTTTAGACTAGTTCTCATTTTTAAAATCTCCTCGGTCTGGCTTAGGTTTTGTAAATGCAGTTTTCTAGCTGTTATTGTGGGTACAGTGCACAGAATTTAGATGTGTAACTGTTGAATTTGAGAGTGCAGTTAGTGCCTGGATATCTGAGGTATGAACTATGTTCAGGTACTGATAGCAGATTTTGTGTACAGCAAAAGAGATGTAAGAGATTTTGAGATTAGAATTAGCAAAATGATATGTACAGTATTTGTTTATGATAATAATTAGCAATCTGTACAATCTGCATGTTTACTAATGTCTTAAATACCATTGTAAATATGTATTTCATATTACAGGGAGACATGAAATTTGTTTGAGTATTAAAAATTGGAAGATTAGGGTTCTTAAAATCACGTTTGCTTTTCATTGAAGTTTTTCATATGTGTTTGTAGAACCTGTACTGTTTATTGGCAGCAACATTTGTCAGTAGTTGCACTGGTTTGGTTTGTACATAAGCCATGTTTTTGTTGGAATTATGAACATTAATTCTTTGTGTTTATTTTAAAGAGAGAAGAATGGATGAATTTAAACTTCATGTCATTGAAAACAACGTCAGTAGCAGCTGTCAAAGGTGAAAGACACAAAGAAAAAGTATTGGAACGACAGAAAGCTCAAGAACTTGAGCAGGTAGGAGGAATTAATATCTTAATTTTTATCTGCATTTTATAAAATTTTGTGTGATGAATAAACTAATAAATTGGTTTGAATATGTAAGTCTTTATTGTTATTAAAACTAATGCCTGATGTGATAATGAATTTAATTAAATTTGTGTTTGGATGGAAGGCTTCATACTTCAGGCTTATCTTGTGGAGGAAAGCCTTTTAACTGTCTTCTAGGTAAGGAGAAAGTTACTTTTGTTAGTACTAAGTTCTGTTAGTAACAATGACAGACTGTTGGTCTGGCCTTCTCCATGGTGTGTGAAAGGAGCACCATTGTTTCGTGTGATAAAAGCTTACTTAAGTTACTGTGTTAAAGTGTGTGGTGCTGAGGCTTGTTTTTTCCTACAGAAAGAACTCACAGCAGTTGTTGTGCCTTCCATCTCTCAATTGTTGGTGAACACATGGGTGACTCAGGGTCTGGCTGGAGAAGGGGTTTCTGTCATTGAATTAACTCTGTTTACATACAGTTGATGGCTCCTTCATTTGTTCATTCGCCTCCTGAGATGCAATGTACTCTGATCTGAAAAGATAATTACTGATCACTGGCTAATATTTCTGTGTCCTCATACCTCACAGTAGGCTGTTTGTTGCTATTAGGTTTACCAGTTTGCTGTGTTGTGCCTTTGCTGTTTGATCCAGATTGGCCTGGATCACTGTTCTTGTATAGTATGCAGTGCCTTGGTTATTGTCTTTTGACAAGTGATTAATATTTTAAAATTTTTTTTCCACATGATTTTTTTTCCTGAATGTTATTTCAGAGGTGTTGGAGGACCATTTAATGTGGACATCTTAAATCACCAGAATGTCGGCATGTATTATATAGTTGATGACAATTTATATGTATTCTTAATCCTAGAAAAGTATGATTTCTATAGACTCTCCTACTCAGCTACTTGCTGTCCATGCAGGTTTATACTTCTGTGTTTTCTTCACCAGAGTGTCTGCTTTTTCTTTGGTCCCCAAAACAGTGTGTACAACAGATGCTTAGACCATGAGAGTGGTGGTGATGAATTGACAGTATAACATAGACTTCACACACAAGTCTTTCAAAATTTATCAGAAATTCTGTAAAATATGAACCATATGCAATGCACACATTAAAATTATTTCTGGTTTAGGCCATGCTGTCTGAGAGAGAACTCAATCCCTATTGGAAAGATGGTGGTACAGGTTTGCCACCAGAGAAGGATGAAGAAGCTTCAGTTAAGAAAGGTAAACAGCAACTTTTAGTAATAA
This sequence comes from Dicrurus megarhynchus, assembly GCA_013399195.1. Lineage (NCBI taxonomy): Eukaryota > Metazoa > Chordata > Aves > Passeriformes > Dicruridae > Dicrurus > Dicrurus megarhynchus. The sequence continues at coordinate 176,462 of VXAD01006267.1, read as the reverse complement.
TCTTGAATTTCTGTCTCCAGTTTCTGGTCTCTGTATTGCTAACAAATGACTCCTGATGTTGTTGTAACAGAATTATGAATAATATATGTGTTATTATTAATATATGTAATAAAGTAAAATTTGGATGAAAATTCCATAGTGAATATTGGGTTAGTATCATAGTCTGTTGTTTTGCAGGATTTCTCTTCACTGGTTTTTAATGTTGAGTGGTTAGACCTTCAGTATCTTTACAGAAATTCTCCATTTTGAACTAAATAAAGAAAAGCACGATTTAACCAAGACAAGATAAATTGTTGTCAATTCATTTGGTTCCTTTCATTCCATTGCACAAATTATAGTTTTAAAGTATTCACCCACAGAAGGCTGAGTCACATCAAAATGAAGTACATTACAGAGGTAGTTTGGGAAAAATATTATTTCTGTAGCCTTTTCACTTTTTTCCTTAACCTGGGGTTATCCTGCCCATTTCCAGCAAACACAGTAATAAAAAGCTTTTTCATAATGTCATGAAACATTTATGATGTGATAAGAAGGGTGCTTGTATTCTGTCATCAGGAAAGAGTGGGGTCTGTGGCTTTTTGAGAGCCTTTCCCAGTCTGTCCCAGAAACCATTAGTCTCATACCCACTTTTCAGTCACAGAGATCAGCGATCTGTAAGAGGTGACAGGCATCAGTGAGTGTGTGTTCAGAATGTTAAGACCTCTGCTAGCTTCTCACATGGGAAACAGTAGGTTGCTCATTCAATTTCTGAGAAAGGCAATTCACTTTTTGTGTGTAAGGGGTATGCCCAAGGATGGACTCAGAGTGTGAAAACAACAGGAAGATTTTTTAATGGCATAAAGAAACTCCACAACTTCTGATGTGCCACTCCTGTCTTGGAAACTTCTTGTGGTCTATGATAAACTAGAGAAGCTTAAATTAAATCAGTGAATTGCTGAGGTATAACCAGCATTAACTTATGAAAATATGTAATTGCATTAGTATATTAAGTCTGTTTTTCTTTTGCACTCCTTCAATTTTTACAATAAATTTAGGTGAAGCTTTAATGTCACATACAGAGTAAGGTTAAATAGGAATAATTACTTGAGATGTGAAACTACAATCTCTCATTGTTTTCTACTTTAGTTACAGTGGTAGAAGATGCTGGATTAAGTTGGCTGCGAAAATCATACCAAAGGATGAAGGAGCAGGCTGAGAGAGAGAAACGAAATTTTGAGGAAATTGTAGCTGAGAGATACGGGGTAAGGATCTTCAGTTAAATTTTCTTCATACTAATAGATGCTTGGAAAAGGTTACTTTCATATAAAGGCACAAGTACTTAATGTGTAGTGTGAGACATGTGAAAAGAAGCAGGAAAAAACAGCCTCTGATGCTTCTCTCAAGTGATGAAGGGTTTAAAGCTTCCCAGCCTTTTAAATATTTTTCTTGCTAAATGTTTTTAATGTATGGGATCCTGCAGCAGATTTAAAATACTTACACAATACCCCATGGCCTTAGAAGTGGTATGACTTTTTTATTCTTTCCTTTAGTCAGTGGAGATATTTCAGTCACGATTAGAAGAAGCTGAAAAAGCTGCATCCAAGAAGGAAAATTACCATAGAAGTGGAAGATGGAAGAAGACTGACTATTCAGAAAGTGAGAAAGAGAAGAAGGAGAAGAAAGAACAGCATATTGAAAAGGCGACCCGAGATGAAGATGATAAAAACAGAAACAGGTTTGGGAGCTATTCCAGGGAGAAATATGGCAAGGGGTGGGCGCAGGAAGACAAGGATTACAAAAGAGATGTGTCAAGAGCAGACCAGGAATGTGGACACAGTAGAATGGACTCAGTATTAAGGGGCTACAGCTCCAAAGCAGAAAAATACTCCAGTGAAAAACGAAATCAGGAAAAGAGTTCATCTCTAAGCAACATGAAACACAAATTTTTGAAACCCTCTGAAGATGATTTATCACCTTACAGTGCACCCAGAGACTCCAAGTCCCAGCACTCCTCTTCCAAACTGCCAGCTCATAGCTCTTTGAGCAGCCGTTTCCAGAAACCTGGTGAGGATACTGCACCGTGGACCAAAACACACACACAAGATAGTAGTGAGAAATTAATATCTGATCAAAAATCATCAGGTACTAGGGAACAAATTGATGGCAAAAGTTGGAAAAGAACTCCAAGTGATGAAAAAGAGAAGTCGCGACAGGAGCCTGCAAGTGATACCTCTGAGAAGAAACAGATTTTATCAGACAGTAAAACATCATCCTCTAGGTATTTTATGAACATCTTTACTTGGTTTTTATTTGCTGTATTTTTCATGGCAAAATATAACAGAAGCTCCGTCTCATTTTTGACAGTATAAGCAGTGATCATACCAGATCTCTTTAGTTTGTAGGAGGAGTCTTAGCCTCCAGCTAAAGGCAGCTGGAAGAAGTATGTTAAGTAAGAAGTAGTGAACATCCCCTATCTGACCTGTCTCCTCAGCACATTTGAGAATGGCTGATGATAGGTTATTTTCTGCTTCTAATGTTAGTTCACACTGCAGTAAAATTGGCCTCTTAGGCAAAAAAACCTGCAAAATACCTTAACAGTCATTGAATTTATAAAATACAATCTTGAAATGTTAGAAAATGCTGACTAAAAACTGGAATAATTAATACAGCAGGGATAGGTTTGCCACTTGTGAGATGAGCTCATATGCTAAAGTAGTAGCATATGAAAAATAGTAGAAGGTATTAATTAGAAAGTACATTTTCTGTGGTGAAGATGAAGCATTAATAGGAGTGGGAAGGGAAACACAAACTTAATAGGCAGCCGGAATTTAATTTTCTGTGATTTGCTTTTGTGAGAGACAATGGAGAGGTCTCTCACAAAAGCAAGGTAAGTTGTAGAGAACTGACCTTTTGCTCTGGCCTCCTGTTTGCCACTATTAGCAGCTTGCTGGCTCTTCTAGTGGTTTGACTAGTGTGGTAATTACTATGAATCCTTTCTTTCAGATCTTTCCAATAATTTGTAGGCATGTGCAAAAGTATTTTAGAGTCAGATTTTATTTAATTGCTTGGGAAAGCTGAACAAGTAAATATTCTTGGTTGGAGTATGTAAGAAGAATGATATGGTTTGGTTGAAAAAAGCATTTGATAAAATATGATCAAATATAACTCCTTTTTCTTATATGCTTATGTCAGTTATTTGCAGAAAAAACTTCTTATAGCAGAGTTATGAAGTATTTATTTTATTTATAATTGTTCCTACGTGTACTACTTACATACCTCAATGTGTATTTCCAAAGAGAAAGTGTACATTAATGAGTACTTCATGACTAACCAGAAACAGGCATCTTAGTCTTTACAGTTCTTTATATTTTGTATGTTGGGGCTTTTTTCCAGCTTTTACTTGTTGTACTTTGGTAGAAGCCAATGAAATTTAAATTTTCATTGATAGCAAAAATATAAATTATTTGCATGATGTTCACTTAATCTATTTCTTTTTTTAAAGCATGAGCTTGAGTATAAGTCATGGCAGGAGTAGTTCCAAATTCTGTCATGGCTAGTTTGTACACACTGTGGAAAGTCCCATTCCTAAGTGTTTGTCATGTCTTGTTTTGTTGTTTATTTTATTGTTTGCCTAGGTGCTGTTTCGCTGGAAAATGAGAAGTATATTTTTATAGTTGTTTTAGTTTCTATGAAAGAAAGATCTGATAGCATTAAACCTGTGATGCTTGAGACATTATTAGACATTCAAATTTAGTGATCCTTTTTCTTCTCCTACGTATTGCCCCAATAGTTGTTGCACTGAAGTGCCTGGGGTGTACCGGTTAAATGCACTTTGTGAACTTGTGGTTAGAATAATCCATGGTGTGTCTGAAGTGAAGCCTATGAGACTTCCTCACCTCTTGAATCTTGGATTGTTCATGACATTGTTCAGGTACAAGGTCTGCACAATCCACAGTTGTTTTCCACCTGCCTTTGTGGGGTGGGAATGGGGATGGGGATGGGGCAGAGGGTGTGAAGCTGGTTGTTGCTTTGTGTGTGTGGTGTGTTGACCCCAGCAAGCAGCTAAGCATGTCCCAGCTGCTTTCTCATTCTCACTCCTGCAGAGGGAATCCAAAAGAGCAAAAGGGAGAAAAACTCATTATTGGATAAAGGCAATTTAACGAGTGAAGGAAAGGGACAGCAACATGTGATGCAAAGGCAGTCAGTCACTCACCAGCTCCCACGAGCAGACAGATACCCAACCAGTCTTTGAGCAGCAGCTACTTTGGAAAGGCTGCTCTCTCTGGGTTTTTTTTTGCTGGGCATGATGTTATGTAGCATGGACTAGCTCTTTGGGCAGTTTGGCTGTCCTGGCTGTGACCCCTCCCAAAGCCTCTGCTCACTCCAGCCTGCTTGCTGGGGATGCACAGTGAGAACCAAGAAAGCCTTGAGGCTATGTAAGCACCTTTCAGCAACAGCCAAACTGGTGTCTTATCAGGACTGTCTCCAGAGAAATACAAAGCACAGCACCATAGGGGCTGCTGGGCACAAATGAGTGGTTTAGGCTTGCTCAAAGAGTCACCATCTAAGGTATTAGCAAAAATAGTTTTAATATAAATCTATAAAAGTAGTAAAAATGAGACTTAACCAAGTTTGGTGGTAAGGTTCATTCTATTATTTACTACATGAATGAAACGGATAAAGGAAAACTGAGTTAAAATTGATTTAGAATGTTTTACGCAGAGTCTGAAGACACGAAAGGGTAAGGGGGACCCTTCCACTGAGTCACAAGGTTCTGAGCGGACCCTTGCTTTCTAAACTCCTGATACAGCTTAGGTGTGGCTAGGTCCAGTCTTTGTCTCAGACTTGATCAGCAGTTTACCTCTCAAGGTTTACATCTGTATTTAATTAGGATCACCTGAAGAACCACTGTCCAAGGTATCAGCAAGAGGTGATCTTAGTATGATGTTGTAAAAGTGTCCATTCACCACAGGTGAAATTTTTGCATGGCTTCTGATATAGCAGCAGTCTGAACTTTATTTACAGTTTTAAGATGAATCACAAGGTTTTAGTAGTACTTAATTATTGACTAATTTAATATTTTCACAGTGAGTCAATAGGACGTACTACAATCACAACAGTGACAATTATAGATCTGAGATTGTAACATTCATACTCTACTTGCTGTAAGGTATCTTAATTCACACGTGCATGCACATGGACAAAAAGAGATACATCGGGATAGATGTGTATAAATGTATAAAAATATATGTTTGTGAATATGTAAAAAATGCCTGTTAAGAGTTCCTCTTGAGTTCAGTGAAATACTTCAAATGTATTGGAATTTATCAACAAGCAGGAGTTGAGTCTCAAGGAGTGGAGGGTTTCAGCCCAGGCCCCCTTTTCAGCTTTCTGTGATGGTGCTCTAATCTTTGCAAACTGGGGAACTGGTGAGTTCTGAGAGGTGTCCCACTCAGTGCGATGCTGGCACAGCCCACTGTGGTCTAGGAGAGCTCGGAGGGCCTCACATAGCACTGCTGTTTGTGGGGTCACCACATGCTGGGCTTCAGTCATCAGTAAATTTCCATCCTGGCCACAGGCTGGCTCAGTCACTGGAAGTTTGAAGATTCCACTGGGAATGGTACTGTTCCACTCAGGCTGTGGTTCAGGTGAATAATGTTGAGAGGCTGCCAGGGGCTGACTGATTATTTCTGCATTTGTTCCCCGCCGTGGCAGGCACCAGGAGTTGCAGGTGCAGGCAGTGTGCTCCCACCTTAGCCAGGCTAGAGTTTCTGCTACTGTCAAGGGATATTTCACTGCCCAACTCTTTGGCCTACAAAGGCCAAAGCATAACGGGAATTCCTGGGATTGCAGAGTGGCCTGGGAAGGGGAGAGCTAGGCACAGTGTGGAGGAAAATGTACCACCACATTGCTGTGGAAGAAATAAATTCCATCCCACCCAGCCAGACCTAGCAGAATGTATAATTATGGAGTAGATACCATTGCCTCAGTATTGTTTTCTTCAAAGAAGCATCTGCTCTTTTTCAGTTTTTTTTTTTGTTTGTTTGTTTTTTGGGGGGTTTTTTGGTGAAATAATGGTGATTCTCTTTTTTTAATTGCAGGTACAAAAACTACCTTTTTGTTAACTGCCACGTTTACTAAGTGCAATGCTAATTGTAACTGGACAAAGCTGCAAATTTTTGGAAATTAGATTGTGTGAGGAAGTGGTCTGCTTATTCAAGTTCAAAGAATTCAATTATTATGATAGAAAAGATAATTCTTTTCCTCACAGAAGAGAACTACACATAGAAACTGTTCAGCTGATATTTTCTTTTGCATGTGTTTTCTGTTCTGGTACTGTTAAACCCAATTGTGCATCTTTGATATTTTAATCATATTTCTCAGCCAATGCAATTACTAAGCTGACTTATTAGTAGTGGGGATTACTTAGGCCTGCAAAACCATATAGCTTCTGCTTATTGACATACCTTATTTCCAGGTTCTTCTAAGATGACTCTTAACTCCTGAGATTCTGTGTGTTTGAAATAGTGAATAACCTGTTTTCCTGTTTCCTTCAGTCAGATGTCTTTTTTTTTTTTTTTT